>CAXKVI010000002.1:78118191-78226949 GCA_964058755.1 Campiglossa producta
GGAAATAGTGCATTTTAAGCACACTGAGGAATAACTAACGTCTAACTACGGCCACAAGTCATGCAGAGGTCATGCAGAGGAGTTCCGAAAATATGTCTAATTTTTCGTTTGCTTCCGTCTTTTAGCTTGTAATTTCCAGGTGCTTTTTCGGTATTGGGTAAATACAAATAGTAGCTAGTTTCTAAAGAATAAATTTGATACACATAGAGTAAAATGGGGGAATTAAAAAAGGAATGGAAAAGATAAATTAAAATTTAAAGTAAATAAATAAAAATTATAAAAAAAAATGAATGTATCTTTTGGGCTATTTTTTGGTTGAAAAGTAGTTAGTTAGTAGTTGGTTGACATCTCATGCAGAGGTAACCATAACTGACCGGATTCCGGCCATCGTCGAACAAAAATAGTTAGTCGGAGTATATGAAAATTTACAGTAAATATACAGCACTAGTTGATTGGTAAGCAACTTAAAGTTACTTTTACGCTAGATACTTTTCCTGCAGGAAAGCGCTTAAGGTCAGCCATGACTGGGCCTGCGAGGTTGGGCTGAGCACAAATGCTGATAAGACAGATCTAATACTAGAAAATACAAAGTACCAAGTTGGGTAAAGACAAAATTAGGATTCTGCAATTTATTAATTTTTTTTTAGTTCTAACACCATTTTCATCGCTGCAGATCGATGTCTGATAATCAGAATCAACCTATCTCAATTTTCACGAGATTTACAAAGACAGTTGGACGCTTTTTCAGAAATATCCGTGAATAAATGGGTTTCTTCCCATAAAGGCGTGGAAATTTTAAATATATACGATGGAAATTATTGTAAGGGCATGCCAAATGCATATAGTTAAATAAGCTTGTCAAAATTTAAAGCAAGACCTTTAAAACAAATTTCAAGAACTAAATAAAATAAAGAAAAGAAATTTTTGGGGTGTAAGAGTAGGTCGCCTCCCCGTTGGTGCACCCTGGGTAACGCTAAATGACCTACATGGCCTACATGGCTAGTTTCTTGTATTGCCGGTTCTACGAGAACGGTACCAGTACTTGTGCTGTACACATCGTGCCGAAACGACCCGGGCCGTTTTCCTATATCGACCCGGACAAGAGCAATACACTCGGGGTGACCCTGTCTGACATTTAGGCAGGACTACACCTCGCTACTACAACAACAAAAGCAATTTTTCATACTGAAAAATACACGTATAAAGTATATAATAAAAAATTGCAATAAACCGGCATCCCAGGCCAAATAAATGATATTTTAACCGATCCCTCACTTTAGAATCCAAACTTTAACTTTGGTATAATTCAGAAGTAACGCGATAATTTCAAAAATAATTAAGGTAGGCTTTCAAATTTTTTTGAATGTCACACTTACATAAATTCTTAATGAAGTCCCAATAACAGAAATTAGTTCAAGGAAGCCATTTCACAGAGTTTAAGATTCGAAAAAGGCTCCAAAATCTCTGAGCTAAAAATTGTAACGCGAGTGACGGATAGTTTTTCTTAATTTTTTCTTTTAATTACTAATTTAATTTAAAAAAATTTTTTTGCAGTTTCAATAAAGCTAGATGTGACGATATCACAATATTATTGGATGTAAAGCGTAACTAGTAAAATATTGCTTCTGATGTAAAGCGAGTGACGATGGAAACGTCCATATATACATAAATATCGACGTGCCATACGACAACTAACACTTTTGAAATTTTTTACGAAAACTAACACTTTTCAAACTCTGTGGAGTGAAGTAACACTTTCATTTTGTGTCTGACAAAAAATAACACTTTCAATGTCTGACGAAATTTAACACTTTTGTTTTCTGTCTGACGTAAACTAACACTTTTGGCTAGTACATTTTCTTCAGAGAAAAAATTAAAGTGTTACTTTTCGTCAGACACAAAACAAAAGTGTTAGTTTTCGTCAGACTCAAAATAAAAGTATTAGTTTTCTTCCGACATAAAATTTTAGTGTTAGTTTTCGTATGGCACGTCGATATAGTGTAAAAATTGACGTTACGAAACTTTGTTTCTTGATAATTGAAGCATCATCGCGAATAACGTTCTAAGTTACAAAATCAGAATTTGTCAGGAGAGCAAAAAAAAGCTAGTCAATCTTTTAAATTTTATTTCTCTCATCTGTCTCCTTAACGTTTCTTTTATATCTTTCATATTATTAGTTTTAAACCTTCCTTATGATCTTTCAGTGCCGTTACGAATCGACGCTTCTATGCAAAATAATGTATGTCACTTTGAATGACCCTACTATGTATTTTCAAATGCATTTTTACAGGTGGGTCACCCTGTATTGCGATGAGAAAGAAAATTTTTTCGCATTTGCCTTAGCGACACTCTGTAACTCAACTATCGCAACGGAAATTGACATTTTCGGATTTTCTTTTTCCGTTTTCGCATTCATTTTTTCCCTCTCGAATTGCGTACACTCTGTATCGCGAAAGTGAAATGTCAATTGCTTTGTACATTCGGATTTGTCTTCCTACAACAAAAGGCAGTCGAACCGGTATCGCACCGCTAAACAATTTTGAATAAAATAAATTTTTTAAACATATTCTTGTAAATTATAGCAGAGCTATTAGTATACTTATCTTTCTTATCGAAAAACATGTTTATTTTGGCGCTTATTTCGCAAAATTAATAAAAAAAATATTTGGTGTGTCAAATTTTAGAAAATTTGTTATCTGGACAATGGGTGACAGGCAACAAGGCCAATGGAAATAGTGTAAATTGACACTATTTCCATTTTCAAAACAAAAATAAGATCCGTTGACTCAATTTCTCTTTGTCAATATATTAATTGACGTTGTTTCCTAATCGAAATGGAAATATCGTCAACATTGCTTAAGTTTAATGTTTAAGTTGAATGATATTTAATTGCTTAAATTTCAAATTTATTTTAAAAAGCGCCGAAGTCAAAAATTTAAAAATAAAAAAATCGCGGGATTTATAACTCTAAATTTTTATATTTTGGAATGATATGATTTTAAAATATTAAAGTCGCGCTTTTTCAATTAAAGTCAAGCCATTTAATATTTTTAAAATCAATTTGAGTCAAGCCATTTAATATTTTTTATGCTTGTTTTTATTATTATTAAAAATACTTTATTTATTTTAGCTTTAAGAGTTTGTTGAATTTAGATTTCATTTTTCAAAAAGAAAATTTTTGATATTATTATTTTTCAAATATTTCAATATAAAATAAATTATCTTCTTATAATCAATATTATTTTAATATGTATATGTACATATAATTGTGGTTATTTATTTCCAACAATCTGGCGATCCTACCAACCTATAGAAAACGAATTTTCCTGACGAAGATTCTCCAAGAAAAAATTATAACACCACATTGAAACCAATAAGTTAAACACAAAAAAAGAAGAAAGCACCACGTACCACGAGGATCCTTCACAGAATATCGGACATAACAGAATTTGACGGTGAAAATTTTACAAAAACTATGTAATTAATTGTTTGAAACTATTGGGCGAACATTTTTCATTTTTGGTAAATGAATGCACGGCATGGTAATGCATACTAGAACAGCAATGTGTGAATGATAGTTAGATTCTAAAGACAACAACAGATGATCCAACAGCAACACTAATTCTACAACTGGGCAGCAAACAACATTAAAAGCAAAAGGAGAGAAGAATCTACAACATTAAAAGCAAAAAGAGATAATTATCAATAAAGAACAAAAGATAGCAATAAGCTGTAAGGTTCCCTATGTACCGTCACTTCTCAGAGCATAAAACCCAGGACATCGCCATGGATCTCTGCGCAGTGGAACCACCAGGGGTTTTACCTCGGCCAAGGACTCTAACTTTCAAAGTAACCCTGTTTAGTATGTTTTGTCCCATTCCGAAACTATCATCCTCCCCCTTGCAGCAGGGCTGCAATATATTCTATTGTTACGGGCGGGCTTTGAGCCGAACCCCGGACCAAGAGAATGGATATGCAGTGTCTGTTGCAAAAAGATATATATTAAACGGTCGCATTCTGTGCAATGCTTCTCGTGTAAGAGATGGCTCCATAAATCTGGATGTTCAGTGCTTAACCTTGACATCCACAGACCCCGTACTTTCTTTAGTACTTTCGTGGCCCCTTGTTGTTTGCGCCCGCGGTAAGCGCCGATCAAGCGCACCCCTACCGCCGCTTTCTAGTAGCAATACTAATAATAACAATAATAATGTCTTAACGACTAGCAGCACTTCTGCTATACCCGCCACACAAATTCCAGACTGTAGCACGTGCCTTAGGGCGTCAACATCACGCGCAGCAGCGCAACACTCTCGCTCCCACCGGAACAGTTTAGACATGAGAAATGCCGAGCACCAGTCTCTCTCTGTTTCTACATCTACAGCTAACTAGGCTGAGGCACAGCCTTGGTCTTAGCCTACCAACACCTGGACGAACACATCCGTCTCTCACGCCTATGGTTAACTCGACATCGACCCCACCGGCGCACTTCCAAATCTTACAGCACAACTGTAACGGATTAACTGGTAAGATCGCAGAGATAACTAATTTTATGACGCAATATGACATAAAACTTGCCGCAGTCCAAGAAACCAAGCTCAGTCCTAGGTCGGACCTCATTACCTATGGCGGATATAACATCCATCGGAAACACCGTCATAGAGTAACAGCAGGTCTGGGAGGTGGTCTAGCGTTCATAACACACAGCTCTGTACAGTATGATCTATTTGATACCGACATCGAAGGAACGGATGATATCTTAAAAAGCCAAGGTATAACCATCCGAACAGGAGATGTCGATCTGCAAATCATTAACATCTACATACCCCCTGTCTCAAGTTGCCCCACCGGTTATCACCCCGACATTAGCTTGCTACTACGAGGAGATAACCGCGTAATCCTGGGCGAATTCAATGCGCACCACGACATGTGGCACTCAAACCTGCCAGCAGACAATAGGGGGCATGTACTTGCAGAACAAATAGATGATACGGCTTTCTGTACACTGAAGGGAGACGCCCCAACGAGAGTATCGGGTAATTGCTATAGTTCGCCAGATATTTCTATCGTAAGCGCAGGACTATTGAACAACACAAATTGGCGACCCATACTCACGTTGGCGTCTGACCATCACGTTGGCGTCTGACCATTGCCATCGAACGACCGACGGACTTTATTACACCTGAGCTGGTACATACATTAACTTTACCAAGGCGGACTGGGACAGTTTTCAGAAATATACGGACGAATCCTTGGCTGCTCTATCCATTCCTACGGACGTACGCAAAGGCGAACGAGACTTCCGCAACATCATTGGCTCGGCCTCTAAACGCTTCATTCCTGCGGGTCGAATATCCCAAATAAGGCCAAATTTCCCCGCGGAGGCAGCGGCCATGGCTAGAGAAAAAGATGAAGTGCGAAGTCTCAATGCCGCAGACCCCCGCATAAGGGATCTCAACGCGGAAATTCGTAGGTTGGTTGATAAACATAAACTGGCCAAATGGAAACAACACCTAGAGCAATGCAACCTCTCTGATGGTGTTGGCAAATTATGGACTACGGTCAAAGCTCTATCCAATCCAACTGAACACAAGGATAAAGTACATATTACTTTCGGCGACAGGGTGAAGAAGGACCCTAGGGGATGTGCGAACTCCTTCTGTAGACAATTTGTACTACATTCCCCGCCCGATAGAGCTAAACGTAGAACCATGCGACAGGCGCGTAAATACAAAAACCAAAACACGCCCATTGTCATCACTTCCTCAGAGGTCAAGGAAGCCATCAGACAGGCTAAGCCCTCAAAATCCATCGGCCCCGACGGCATTGCCATGAAGATGCTGAAACATCTAGGCCAGGAGGGACACAAATACTTAGCGGCTCTATTCAGTCTTTCACTGAACACTTTCGTCATTCCTGAAATATGGAAAAAGGCGAGAGTGGTTCCACTACTAAAACCTACAAAGCCGGCAAACATAGGCGATTCATATCGCCTACTTTTGTCGCCGGTAGTGAAGACGCTAGAGTCCATTTTGCTCCCGTATTATACATGCGGGGTGTAAAAGTAGGTCGCCTCCCTGTCTGACATTTAGGCAGGGCTACACCTCGCTACAACAACAACAACAACAACAACTGCAAATCTGCACCTGGCTAGTCATCAACATGGCTTCCGCAAGCTTCACAGCACCACCACCGCACTCAATGCCATTACAACGCAAATAACTAACAGCTTAAATCAAAACCAACCGAATCACAGGACTGTGTTAGTGGCACTTGACCTGTCGAAAGCTTTTGACACAGTCAACCATGCCACTCTCATACAAGATCTGTTTCGAAGAGATACCTGATGGGTTAAAGAGATGGACCGCTAATTATTTGAAATGACGGCAGGCGTCGGTCAACTTTAGAAACGCAACATCAAAACCTAGACGTATTAGACAGGGGTGCCACAGGGTGGTGTCCTATCCCCGACACTGTTTAACTTCTATCTATCGAAGATGCCCCCACCACCAGAGGGCGTCTCCGTCGTTTCATATGCCGACGACTGTACAGTAATGGCGTCGGGGAAGGGCCCCTATACTGATGAACTCTGTGCGAAAATCAACGGTTACCTCTACGACCTTTCCAGGTTTTTTTCGCTGAGCGAGATCTGACGATATCTCCGACTAAATCCACGGCGACGCTTTTCACGACATGGACGCACCAGGTGAGAAATGAATTAGACATTTTCGATGATGGCACTAAGCTACCAACTGTCAGCCACCCAAAGTTATTAGGGGTGACACTGGATAATACTTTCTCATCTGCTGGTCATGTGTCTGCAATGGTCTCAAATGTACGTGGTCGCAACAAGATCCTCAAGTCACTTGCCGGCAGTACTTGGGGAAAATACAAAGAAACGTTGCTGACTACATATAAGGCCATTGGCCGACCAGTCTTTGACTATGCTGCACCCATATGGTCGCCTAATGTGCATAACACCAACTGGACGAAGTCTGCCAAAATACTGCCATCAGAACTGCTACGGGATGTCTCCTGATGTCTTCCGAGTCTCACCTCCATCAGGAGGCAAAACTGCTCAATGTAAAAGAGCACGCGGAAATGCTGAGCAGGCAATTCCTTCTGATTTGCCACAAGCCAGCACATCCAAACCGTCATCTTTTGGACACAAATCCGCCCCGAGAGACATAAGGAAACATCTCCGTAAACATTATGATGAGATCCGTCATCATATTACCTTGCCGTTTGATCTGCAGAATCATAAGCGGGCTCTAACCGACATCCACACCGAGTCGGTAGACACTTTTGTCAGATCTCTACCTGTGAATCCCGTTCTGAAGAGTCCTCCACCGGATATTGCTGAAGAAGAACGCACCTTACCAAGGGAGACAAGAGTCACCTTGGCACAGCTTAGGTCTGGATACAGTGTGAGGTTAAACTCCTACTTATCCAGACTGAATGATACAATCTCAAACACATGCCCTGCATGTGGTAGGACCCCCCATGATACTCTACATCTCTTCAATTGTTCATCTGAACCTACTCTTCTAACCCCCTGTCCCTCTGGACAAACCCTGTTGAAACTGCATGTTTCCTTGGACTCCCCTTAGAAGAGCTTGATGAAGATCTTCGGAATGATCATACACTCTAGACAGGGCAATGCATTGTTAACAACAACAACAACAACAACAACAACAACAACAACAACAACAACAACAACAGGGTGAGCTGTGTCGAACGCTAAAACTATCTTATTTTAATTTTTATTTATATAATATATATATGTGAGTATCATAAGGCGTATCTCCTAGGTAACTACTACTTTAAAAAATAATTTATAACATACATAAAAATTTCATTTGATACAATCTCTTTTTAAAAAAAAGGCGAGTTCGTTTCTTAAGTCTTTTGTCTTAGACATGATTATTAAAAATAGTAAAAATATATAGATAATATTTAGATTTAATATTTATTAAATTTTGAATAATTGATAGGTCAAATAAATAATATATATGTACATATTAATTCTTTGGAAGGGGAGTATTGTAGTGATTGTTTTTAGTATTATTAAAAATACTTTTTTATTTTAACTTTAAGTGTTTGTTGAATTTAGATTTAAGATGTTTTGAGTTTTTAGATTTTCAAAAAGAAAATTTTTGATATTATTTTTCAAATATTTCAATATAAAAAATTTTATCCTCATATAATCAATATCATTTTAATATACATATAATTGTGGTTATATACCACAAATATAAAAATTTGGAATTAAAAATCCCGCGATTTTTTATGTAAAATTTTTTACTGCGGCTCTACCTAGTCGGCGCATCCACTCAAAAAAGAACGTGACATGTTTGTACTGTTGTTGGTAATCCTTAATCCGGTATATAGCACCTTGTGGTACTAGCCAGGCGAATTCCCCTTTACCTCGGGCCTAATCTAAGCCAACGAAGCCGCAGGGTTAATGTTTGATAATGTTTGCCAATATCAGAATAAAACTGTTTGGTCGATCGCTGTTATTCTATGAAAGGATGTACCGACCAAATATTGCGAAGTACTGTTAAAACAGGCCCTTCGAACTTCTAAGCATAGCTGACCCAATAATTTTAAATACAGTAAATTGCATATAAAATGTATTAATAGACCTAGATGCTTACCTCGGAAAATGACTGCAAACAGTGAGATAGCTGAGAGTATAAAGACACTAAAAGACTTTCCTTGTATTCATCTTGACCACTTAAGCAGGATAGTATTAGCCCTAAGAAAGGTTGATAGTTTAACGATAATTTTTTAATACCGTTCATTGTGCCATATGAATAATTTATTGATGTACTGATGTTCTTATCACGATCTTCGGTATTGCCACTAGAATTACTTTCCTGTTTAGGAAGCTTGGCGAAGAAATGCATACTTTCAAGTGCTCGTCCAGCAACACGGAGTACTCGACCTTTTACTGCTGGTGTAAGCTTTGCCACCAAAGGTGATATTAACCAAGTAGATTGCTTTTTAAAGTTCATTTCTTTGCCACCATTTGTAGGTATGTCGTTATTTTGGAAAACATCAATTGCTGCCTTTGCAACTGTATCTAACCAATGATTGAGGTCAGTTGGACTATTCATTGATTGCCGATACATTAGTTCTAAATCTAGCCAAGATATCCGAAGGGTCCATTGTTCCAGATTTTCCAAAATTCGAACAATCATAGATCGTTGATCCATTTCCGATATAATATTATATTCACCTTCGGGATAGCATATCATATATAGAACTCGTTGAACTTGTTTTGTTGAAAGCATGTCATCAATAATCATCTCACATAAGTTATCTGCATGTTTTAAACAACGTTCCAACACATGCTCTTGTGAGCAAATTTGTTTCAGAACATGATTGGCGAATTCTAGCAAAGATACTTGATCTAAGGGCTTTCCACAAATACTGCCTTGAGTCGGTTGATTTATATCTTGATCAATACTTGTCCCAATGTTTGTCAAATCGCTCGTACCAAGTATTTGACTCAAATCCGCTGGTCGATCATTTGTTTTTGGGACATTTCCTGAATGCACTGGTGTGTTTACACCACTTCGCTTACTATTATTTAAAGTTATATTGTTATTATTAGGTATTGTGGGGGTTTTTAGGTCGACAACAATTAAAATCGCCTTTATAACTGCCAAAACTGCTTGTATAGGTATATTTTTATGTGCTCCAACTAATAGATGACGATCACAGCTTAATTTTATGCTGAACGCACCTCTACCAATGTTTACTGGATTCGGCGATGTACTAACAGAATACATCCTGGGTTGCGGTATTTCAATTGTCTTAAATAGATTGAGTACTAAATGGCAGGTTAGTCGTGCTCCAGCTTCAGCTTCCACAGTGAAATCGCCTCCAACGGGGTATGCATATGCCAGCGTTGGAAGTGCAAATTTGAGCACAAAATCAGCCAAAGAAAAGCAATGCCTTGCCACCAATATACAAATGAAAACAGCTAATGAATTGTGAACTTTGCTATCATGAAGATCCACTTGATTAAATAGATGAGGGTATCGTAGTTTTTTGGAAGCGTTGCAAATACTTTGCAGTGCAGCTATCCATTCCTCTGAAAGGGTGTTACATGTTGCAGTCAGCTCTGCGCATAAAATTGCTATTTCGTTTAAACGATCATTATCGGTCTCTTGACAAATAGCCAAAATAGCATTTGATACAAAACTATATACATTTGATGGAGACTCTTGCAGTTGACGAATATAGTGAATATCTATTTTGCTGGCACGTCTTGGTGATAACAGTAAATCTTGCAGGAAATGGGGATTATACGTTTGTGGGACAGCGCTGAAATAGAGGTGTAATTTAGTATAAAACTTATTGTATAACACAATTATTACCTTAATTGTTCCGGTGAATTGAAGATTTCTTTAAAACCTTTCATAACAGCGATTATTGGAAAGTATTCTGGTTCTGTCTCTTTTGACTTAAATAATATGCAGAATTCATACAAATCAGATAAGTAAGCTAAAATGCATCTCTCTGCAGAACTACATTCTCTAGGATTATTCACATGCTTTATAGTTCTGCAAAGACCCTCAAACACAGACAAAGTACCTTCTGCATCGAGGAGCAAACAGGAATGATATCTTCGAAGTATTCCAACTATATAAAGTGCCAAGGAAGTTGTATAAGATCGAACTAATGTTGACTTTTTAGCTTGTAACTGGTTTTCGATTTCAGGCAACTCTTTTAAAATGTGATCTGAAAACTCAAGTAAACTAAATATATTCAAGGCCATTTCCATTAGATCAAAGAGAAAGGCGACATGCTCCTGAACTGGAAGGTAGTTGTTATTGCCAGCAGCAAAGCAATTAAGTTGTTCTAGTACAACTATTGCACACTGAGACGTTACTACATGCTGCTCGAAATATGCCATACTTTTGCATTTACTAGTAGTGGCTTCAAAATTAAACTCATTCCGAGAATGTTTCTTAACTTTACCCCCTTCAGCCACATCAATGCTAAACTTTTTGGAAAAGAGTTTGCAAATTTCCTTAGACATTTTTTTTACAGCATGTTTCTTTTCATCTCTCTCTTTTCCAACACCAAATAGCAAAATGTATCGTTGGTTTGACTCGTTACTGTATGACACATACGATTCGTCTTGAGGAATTGGGAAATGTTTTGTGTAAATATAATGACGTGATATTAGATTATCATTCGAATCCATGTGAGAGGTATCAGGTATTTTGGGGCTATCGGGAGTCTCAAGAGCAATCTGCTGTCCCTTTTCTTTAATATTTTGAAGTAGTTTACCCAAATCATCGTCAACATTCGAGTCGTCGAATTCACTATGCTTAAAATCTAGGGTGGTTGCAAACTCATCATCAAAGTTATGGGGAGAATGTTTATTTTCAACGGAACTTGCCCCGTATACTGAAGTACTTTCATGTCTATTTACATTGTCTAATTGAGTTATAGAACCTTCCGTTAAAAGGTCGCCTCTGGAAATTAATGTGTGCATGTAAGCATTGTGTGAAAAGACGTCGAACCGTATTAATGTACTAAAGAGGTGTACAAGGTTTGTGAATTGAACACGATTTTGTTCTGTGCTATTTTCATCGGAAACAGGAGCATCTCGGTCAAGAAAATCCATTAATACTGATTGAAACACTGGTATTCCATCTATTAGACCAACTCCAGAATTGAAAGAGTCCTTTTCATCCGTGCCATACGAGTTGTGAGGTTGGTCGTTTTCCACAACTGATGTGACTTCAATTTGTCGTCTATCAAGTAAAGTCGCCACTGCTACAGCTCGATGCTCACCCCACCTAGATTTTAAAATTAATGTATACATTTTGAATGACATTACTTACATACATACCTTTGGTTAGATACAGCCCATTCGCAGAGTATTTTTACCGTGATTGCGTCTTTTTCAGGATTATAGGGTACGTTTTTGTCCTTTGACTCAGAATCAAAATCATTTGTTGGAAATATTTTTAAATAAAGTGAGTCTATATTATTTTCCTTATCTCGGCGGTCAAAACAGTGAGTATCTAAGTAGTCGAGAATGGTAAGCACATGAGCAAAAGAGTTTACTTTTGAGCTACGCCATTTTTCTGCAAACCAACGATTTTCAGCGTGTTTAGAACGCAATGCTATTTCTGTCTCAGCTATTTGGAGCTGGCGGCGAATGTTGGCGTTGGAATTATCGCACTTAAAAGGCATCGGTAGTTCAGATGGAGCTAGAGAAACGTAATCTAGTGGGCTTCCACGCAAAGCCGATACAGCGCGAGTTTCATTGACACCATTCCTCACCAATGCTGTGGGACATTCCAACGTTATAGTCTGGAGGATAGTGCTTAAATACATGATAATATCATGATGATGAGGACATTTTGAACAATCACTAACAAGCAGATTATCCTGAATGGGGGCGTTTTCATTTACCTCAGTTAATTCTACATCTATATTTGCTCCAGGACAGGCACTGTTATTGTTAAACATTACCTCGAAGTTCGATACCATAAGCTGGTTTAAAGATTTTGTAACTATCAATGCCAGCTTTCTACATAGACGTTCTGATTGCACAAAATCGGACATATATTGTATGGTAAGTAAAAGTATCAACTTTTTCAAAGAGACATCAAAAGATATCTGTGTTCGCATTTTTTCCATTAACTCAAGAATCCAATTAAGAAACTCATGCCGATCCAGCAATGATTCCTCGTGCATGTACTTGCAAAGTCGTGTACAATATTTCCAATATTTCAACGCATTTCGACAGTCATCGAAATTGCTGCCAATACCTGATATTGAAGAGCTAGAGGCCGAACTCACAGCACACCCAGACGAACTGGTGGAAGACACAGTTCCAATATATGAAGAACCAATATTGCCACCAATTGTACTAGTCAAAGGACTATTATGAGCTGTTATTGGACTGTTGATAGAAGTAGCCTGTGTTATTTGACTTACAGCAGGATTGTTACCGATTTGAGAAGTCTTTTCGAGTCCAACTAAATATAAAATTTATATATACATAAATCTGTGGTCATAGCAATAACAGCCTAAGTCGACTTAGTTGAAATTTTTGCTGGCGAATTTTTGTAAGAAAACTGTTTTATAACTAAGGCAAACGTATTGGATTTAATTGTTTGTAAAGAAAGTAAAAAAGACCAATGAAAGTCTTGAAAAATGTCTCGATGTTGCTATTCAAAATCACTAGCAAAAATTTCAACTGGTCTAATTTCTTAAGTCGACTTAAGTTGTTATTGCTTATGACCACAGATATATGTATTATTAAAAATGTATTTGTTTCCTTTTGGGGTCAACTGCTAATAAATTAGCTAAAATTATGGGAGATAGCTCAAACGACGCGTTTTGACCTCAGGATCACAAATCCAGAAGAGCTTTCTTAATTTTTTGTTTCTGTGGAAAGTTATGGTCAAAAAATTTACCCGGGTCCGATACCAAAATTGTGGCGGAATCTATGGTATTTATGTACAGAACGCCTTTCTAAGTTGGCGGCCTTCGTCCGCGCTCATAAAAAACTATCTGACCCAGCAGACGTTGTCCTGCCCAAACATTAACTTGTTTTCATTTATGTGACTCGCCCTTCTCATTTCAGCTCCACAACCTTCATCCTTTTCCTATGCTTTTCTATTTTCATTTTGTTTTTCTAACTGTCATCTATTCCCCTATACCTTTCCCAATCCCACTCCAAAATGAATTAAGTTATGGTAAAAAAATTTACCCGGGTCCGATACCAAAATTGGGGCGGAATCTATGGTATTTATGTGCAGTTGGCGGCCTTCGTCCGCGCTCATAAAAAACTAGCTGACCCAGCAGACGTTGTCCTGCCCAAACATTAACTTGTTTTCATATATTAAATGTGACTCGCCCTTCTCATTTCAGCTCCACAACCTTCATCCCGTCCACTCCTCCTTCATCCTTTTCCTATGCTTTTCTCTTTTCATTTTGTTTTTCTAACTGTCATCTATTCCCCTATACCTTTCCCAATCCCACTCCAAAATGAATTAATATGGCTCCCCTTTAAAACTCTCGTATTTAATTTAGACCCAATTTTAACAAAAATCTTCTAGCTCCACTTCTGGTTCACGTGTTGATCAATATCTAAAAACTTTGGTCTTATATGGGAAAAATACTAAAACATCTTAAATCACTTGTCTACACCTTTCATTTAATACTCATCTGTTATCGACAAATATATCGAAATTAACCGAAGTCCAAATGAAAGATGTGGTCTTCCCCTGTCGTTAGTTACCAATTTTGTGCGAGTATTCCAAAGTTTAACCGAAACCACATTTTGAACGCTTATTCTGTTATCGATAAATATGTCGAAATGAAACAGATACCTAATGAAAGCTGTGGTTTTCCCCTATCGTTAGATACCAGTTTTGTGCAAGTAAAAAGAACTTAATATTAAATTAAGTTCTTATTTGAAAAAATATATAAATTATATTTTTAAATATTTAAAAAAATGTCTTTTTATTTTTAAAGAACAAAATTAAATCTTTTCTGACAAAATATTCTTTACATCAGTTGGTAAAATATACCTACTTTATATTTGTATATATTATATTTATTTAAAAGCCCTATTACGGTTTACAACTCAACTCAACTTCAGTTGTAATTTTTTAATTTGGTATTATCGATTACAACCCAACCTGTCAAAAAATTTAAGTTGAAGTTTTATGGTCTTACAACTTTTTTTGTGGTATTACCATTTACAACCCTGTGCTAGTGCGGTTGTCTGAAATGTCAAAAACTGACAACTGCTTACTAGCAGTTGTCTTAGAATATTGATAAGTTGTTTTTGAAAATATAACAAGGCAAAAATGGAAAGCGGGTGAGTAAACCTTTTAAAATTATTTTAGACAAATTGTTCTAATCACATTTGTACAAATTTATAGAAAAAACAAGGTTACAACGAAAGAACAGTTTGAAAAACTGATTGAAATAATGCGGAAGCATCCTGAGACTGGGCGAGGCAAGCCGCCATTTGGATGCACTAAAAATAAAACGAAGGCATTGTGGGAAGACTGTGCAATGCAGCTTAATAGCTTAGGACCACCAACAAGAACTGCGAAGGAGTGGGGCCGAGTAAGTATTAGCCATGAAACTAGACCAATGCAGTGAAAGTGCTATGGTAATTTAGAAATTTGTCTTGCAGGTTTGGGTACATTATAAAGGAAACTTAAAAAGAAAGGTTGCCAACAATCGTACAAACCAGATTGCAACTGGTGGTGGTCCGTCGCAAGAGCAGTCACTAAATCCTCTAGAGGAAAGTGTAGTGGAACTGATTCAAATCAGGACTCAAGTTGAACCTAGTGGCCATGCTTTCGGGACGACGAATATACCACCGACGAGCGAAGAAATTGGCAACAGCGTGGACGCAGCCGCTGCCGCTTCCATGCCTACTGAGACCAATGTCCCAAATGAAGACGACCGCGACCGTCCTACTACGTCAGGATCACACCGCACCAAAAATCCTCGCAGAAACAAGAGCGTGGAGACTGAGCGTCTTGAGCTGCTAATTACGCAGACAGAAACCCAAAAGGAAGTAGTGAGAAAACTTGGCAAGTTGGAGAAGGCGGTAAATAAAAATATGGAGATTAATAGAAATGTGGAGACTGAGCGTACAGAGCAGCTAACTATGCAAACAGAAACGCAAAAGGAATTTGCAAAAAAACTTGGCAAGTTGGAGAAGGCATTAAATAAAAATATAGAGTTAAGTGAAAAGGCGTTGGAAATCAAACAAAAGAAATACGCCCTATATGAGAAGCAAGCGCAGGAAGCTAGTGAACTCCATACGCTAAAAGTGGAAGTGGAAAAGCTAAAAATATCCAAATTGCAAGGCCATTTGACCAAGTGATATGTAAATATTTTACTTTATAATTTTTTGTTTACTAATTTTATTTTACTTATAAGGAATATTTTGAGTTTAAAGTTTCGAAGCACATGAAGTGATATTTTCGTTGACAAACAGTATAAGTGTTATATGACCATTAAAAATAAGACAAGACTGAATCAACTAGTTTAATTTTTAAGATCACATGAAGTGATATTTTTCTTTTATATATCTATGCATACCTTTTCAAAATAAAAATGAAGTACAAACACATAAATGACTACATAATTCAATATTTCATTAATTAAAGGGATAACATTATATTATTGCGAATTCTTTTGGCGGCATCATCTGTTTCAGTTTCTCTTTCAGTATTAGAATTGTCAGTGCTTCTTTCCGTACTTAAACTGGATGGCAATTCTCCAGGGAGCTCTACTCTAAAATGTTGGCAAATATTGTGCAAAGCGCAACAAGCATTCACGATTTGCGTAGCCTTCTCAGGTGAATAATGTAACCCACGGGAAGATAAAAGGCAACGAAACCTGTTCTTTATTACTCCAATTGTCCGCTCTATCATATTTCGGGTCCTAGAGTGTATGGTATTGTAGCGGGCTTGTGGTGAATCTGGTTCTGTCATGCGAAAAGGTGTCATTAAATATGTTTTGAGAGGGTAACCAGCGTCGCCTGTAAGATTTTTTTTATTTGGTTGTATAATAAATACGACAAACAGCCTTACCTAAGATCCAAGAGTTTCTCTGTATGTTTCTCTGCAAAATCACCTTCAAATCGCTTACATTAAAAACAAAAGAATCGTGATTTGCCCCTGCGTACCTGGCATCAACATACCGGACGACCATTTTATGATCGCAAAGCTGAAGATGGAAATGTATCTTACAATAATTTCCTTTATAATTATTATTCCATTTTTTTACTCACTATCATGACGTTTAAGCTGTAGTAACCTTTTCTGTTGAGATACAAATGTTGCAGTTCTTTTCTCGGTGAAATTATCCGAACGTGAGTGCCATCAATACAACCCACTACGCCTGGGAATCCAGTTTTGGCGTAAAATGCAGCTTTTGAAGCGGTTTGCTCTTCTGCAGACATTTGGGTAGTAATCCACTTTGCACAAATACGCTGCTCAATTATGTTTAAAACTTCCTTAACAACTATTGACACTGTGGGTTGGGCTAGTCCAGCATTAAAATCATTTCCACTGCATTTTTGATAACTGCCGTCAGCAAGGAACCGGAGAGTTGCGCATAGTTTTAATATAGGAGGCACAGCCGTTCCTCGTACGCGTTTGTGGAAATGATCCTTCATCTCATTTAACAAGAAGCAAAATGCTTCCTTGTTTAAGCGAAAGTAGCTAACAAATCTGCAGAAAACTGCATTAAAACCAATTTGTTTAACAACAACATTTACCTACTTGCTGTTTGGAAGTTCCAAGGGATTGGAATGATCACGAAGCCTTTTACGTATGCGCAGCAAATCAGTTTTAGCACCAACATTGTCGTCGTTGTAATATAAATCAAAGTTTATGTCCATGCTACTATTTATTTAACAAATAATACACACTTTCGCAAATATTCAGAAAAATTTCTTTGTTTTGATTGTTCGCTACAAGATAGTCAGCTGTTTAATTATTGGTCAAATTGTGACTTTTAAGGTTGGCAACATGAATTCAACTTCAACTGAAATAAGTTGTAGTTCATAATGCCAAAATAAAGTTGAGTTGTTTTCAAGTTGAGTTGTTTTAATTACAATTCAACTGAGTTGAGTTGTAAACCGTAATAGGGCTTTAAGTAAAAGTAGATTTCCATTATATCACCCTCCTTTGATAAAGAAGGAAGTGACAAAGTGATCAGTTTTGTCACGCCCTTCTTATTTATTAAAGTGAATTAAAACAAATCTAAACTAAATTCCTTACTAATTATTATAATTACATATTAAGCTAATACTATACTATATTAAATTATTTACAAACTACAAATAATTCCTAACTTATATTCTAAACAGTAGTTGCTAATGTAATTATTTAAATATTAAATTAAATTTATTTAATTTTTTTTTTATTTACATTAATTCACCATCTAAATTCAACTAAAGTTAATCTAAAATTATATTTTAGTATAAACTAATATTTATGTTATTTTATGTATTCTATTTCTATGAACTAATTTTTCCTTTTTCGTTTTGTTATCAAAAACCGTTACATTTACACCATCGATTTGTGTTATAGTGTAAGGTCCCTGATATATGTTTGAGTGTTTATCTCTTGGCTCTTTTTGTATTACAATTCTATCATTTATATTAATAGCTAAGGGGTTTCTGTTTTATCGTAAACATTTTTATTTCTAATTTTATGTTTATTAATTAGTTCTTTTTTGTAAAATATTTCAAATAAACATCCCACTCGGGAAAAGAATCGTCAAGATAAGCTCTTAAATATTCGTTAAATACACGATGATTCCTTTCAATAGTACCAACAGTTTCATGATGATAAGATGTTGAGAAATTGTGCTCAATTTTTAAAAGTTTAGTCAATTCCGCAAAAATTTCATTTTTAAATTCTGTGCCTAAATCTGATTTAATCGATTTCATTATTCCATAAGTTAAAATAAAACTTTCAAAAATTGCAGATGCAATTGCAAATTGTTTTTGCACTCTTATCTGGAATGGCTATTGCAACTAAATATTTTCTTAAATCACAAATAATGGTAACAGCGAACTTGTTCCCATCACTAGATTGAGGCATAGGTCCTATCGTGTCTATAACTACAATATCAAAAGGCTTGCAAGATGTTGGTGTAAGCACCATATTCTCTTTTGTTTTGGGCTTAACTTTGTTCAACAGGCCTTTTTCGCAATTTCTAACAAATTCAGCAATATCACGTGTCATATTTTTCCAAAAATATTTTGTACGCATTTTCGCATATAATTTTTTAATTCCGCAATGACCACCAGATATGGATCATTATGATAAATTGTCATTAATTTTAATTTCTTGTCTTCGTCATTTACCGTTTCTACTGGGTCTGTCAATATAATTACTAAATGTTTTAAAATTTTGTTACCGATTTCTTTAAAATTTGCAATAGTAAAATATTGAAAAATTGTATCATCTTTTTGCCATTCAACTTCCTTAATATTGTGATTGCCAGCATTTTTTTCCAGATTCAAAAGTATTTTGTTAACAATCTCAAAATTAAGTAGTTCAAACCTTTTATGTTTTATGTGCGCACATTAGGGTGTCCCAGGCTACAAAGGGGAATTTTTTTTTTTCGGAATTTCAATACGCATACCCTGTATTTTTTTTTCATTTGACTCTAAAAACTTAAATATAAAATATTATTGAGATCGGATGTCATTAACCCGTGCCGACTTGATGTCAAACTTTAAGTTTAAAAGTTAGTATGAAAGCTATAGGCTCACAATAGAGAAAAGTTAATTGAATTCTTAGATTAATTAAATAAATAAAAATAAAACACATATTTCGTATTTATTTTCTTTTTATTATAAAAGGGCCATCAATCATCGAATTTTCTTTTCAAAGTTTGCTTTTTACAGTCGGGATATACCTGTCTGTGTTCTTGTACGCAACGTAATACAAATTGTTTTTGCTCCTCTTGAACAGTGATCAAACCATGGAAGTCTTGCATTAACTTAACCGCTCTTTCTGCCGCATCATTAACTGCTTTCAGTCCTAGCAGCTTCTTTTTAGCCTGTAGAAACGAATCATCATTTGACCACGAAGAGGGGCACTTATTCAGAAAAGTGTCGGCAATCTGGAGTCGATTAAACAGGAACTTGCTTTTGGCCGAGACGAAGTCATCAATGTTTCTCTCTGAAATTAAAACAGATAGATCAGTTATCAATTATACCTATTAGCAAACTTAGTCATAGAACAAATTCAAAGCTTAATTAACGTACCAAAAAGTGGGCCACAGAGTTCTTCTTTGGATGCAATGTAACGTTTATTGTGGGCTGTTGGATTTTCTCTAGTTAAGTTAGCAATCATTTTTACTTTAGTTTTTAGATCGACATCATCATCAAATAAAGCCAGAATAGATACTTCATCTGTCAAATACCACAAATGCTGGCAAAACTTCTGCAAAGCAGCTTTTGAAATACTTTTGTCTATTGTTTCGTAATTTTTCATGGCCTTCAAAAAACACAAATCTTGATACCGCGCCTTTACTGCTAAAATACATTGGAGCCAGGGTTTTACGTAGGATGTCACGATGAACAGACATACGTCCAACAGAGCTGCCTTATCCTTGTTTGAAATTCTGAATTGAGAGCTAAGTAACGATATTTTTAATGAATAAATGGCTCTCGCCATCCATCGAGCCTGGTGCATAGCACCTGGAGGCCGCATCTTATATTTCTTCTCTGATTCTCCGCCAAGAAATATAATTGAAAGCTCAATTAATTCGCGATAGTCATCTCTAACGATTTCTTTGGTTAATTCAGTTTTGTAGAATTCTAGCAGCTTGTCAATTTCCGAAACATTAAAACAAGATAGCTTTTCTGTACAGCTCTGTTTTTTCTCGGGATCGATATTTTTCCAGTTTTCTCGGAATTTCTTGAATAATGGGATGTCTGGGCTTGTAGTTACTTGACTGATTTTCGCTTCAAACACGCCTTTAAGTACTAATTCGTAAACGTGATGACGGCAAGCAAAAATAAGCACTTCTCTACCCAGTTTTTGTTCGAGAAGCACACATGCTCCATTTATGCGGCCTGTGTTAGAAGCAGTAGTATCACAACAGAGAATCTGCGCTTTGTCTTCAAGGTTCCATTTCGTAATAGCATCCCAAACTGCGTCTGCCTGTTCCCTTCCTGTCGAGCTATCCAATTTAGGAACAGCAATAAGTTGTTCTTTATTATCGTACGTAATAACTACCGGCAGGCGTTCTTCTTTACTTTTACGTGAATCTAGAGCTGGCAACAGTTTTCGTCCCAGTGGACAGTTACCGTGTCCGGGACCTTGTTTTGAAAATCAATTTTTATAGCTTCAGCCCGTTCTTTTCGCATTTCCGTACGAACTCTATGGATGGAGGACTTACTTATAGGGAATTCATCCGTATTGTGCCCCAGAGCCTCAATAGTAGCTTCAATTATAAAGACAGAATCCCTCACACTTAACTGACACCTGTCTAATGCGGCAACTAACTTGGGAGTTAAGATATTTTTCCGCATAGTAGTTTTATCGGACTGAGAGGAGGCTTCTCTTGCGCTGGGCCTATTTTCTTCTAATTCTATTATTTCAGAATCAGAAGATGACTTTTCTAGTGGTGGTTCGCAAGATGATGTCGATGGTGCTAAGGATAAAAAATTTTTAGCACGTCGCTTTTCCTCCTCGATGATTCTAAGGCGCGTCCTTTCCTCTTTTTTTGTTAGTTTTTTGTCCACTCCGGCTAAGTGACCGGGCCGACCTGGTTCTCTTTGGCGCTGCAAGAAGATCTTATCTTCATTTATTTTAATTGATTGAAGAGCATCGGCATGTGCGATGTCAAACAAATTGTTTAAGTTTGAAACAAACTCCTGTCGACGCTGTTCAAACACATCTTGAGTTTTTTTTTTCGCATTTTTTTGCAATTCTCTCCAAACTTGGTATAAGTTAACTAGTTTCTTAACACAGTTAGATATTGATTTGGTCGGTATACGTGCCTTTTCCCAATAAATAATACACTCACGAATTGTGAGATTTGCACTTTCATTGACACTTAAGTTCACTTCACGAATATTATAGAACAAAACTGCCAGTACTTGCCCGTTAGAGGGAAGTTTAGAACCGGTAATTTGATGTTTTACGTCTCCTATTAAAAATATCTCCGCTTTGGAACTACGTAACTCCACTGACATGTTGACTACACGAAAACAACGCGATTACTAATAAAACAAACAAGTAATTACACGCAATCAATCCGACAGTTCGCACGCGCCGTACTATACAAGTACCGTTAGGTTTCCGCGTAACTCGGCACGGGTTGCCGTGATTCTAAATAGACGAAACTTTATTTTTAGTTGTTTTGAGACCATTCGGGCGGCCGCCGTGGTGTAGCGGTTAAGTGTTCGGCCTTCTAAACCAAGTCGTGGCGGTTCGATGCCGGGCAAAAGTAACATCAAAAATTATTTAGAAAAACGATTTTTCTAAACGGGGTCGCCCCTCGGCAGTAGTTTGGCAAACTCGCCGGGTGTATTTCTGCCATGAGAAGCTTCTCACCAAAAAATTCATTTGCTTTGCAAGTGCCGTTCGGAGTCGGCAAAAAACTGTAGGTCCCGCCAACTTGTAGGAAAAACTCAAAAGCAACACACCACAAGTTGGAAAGAGAAGCTCGGCTAAAAATCTCGTTAGAGGTTATGATAACCTGTTGGTATATCGCCGCCATTAGTTTTTTTTTTTTTTTTTTTTTTTTTGAGACCATTCAAACGAAATAAAAGGGTATGCGTTAAAAAAAAAACACTTTAATTTTTTTGGGACACTCTAGCGCACATATTTTTATGCTACTAATATGACCATTCTTATTATAATCTATGTTTGATTTTACTTTCGGGATTTTGAAAAATTGTAAGAAAATTTGTCGTAAACTTGTAATGTTTCTGTCTGTATTTGTTGGTTGTCGTCTTGTATTTGTATTTCATCTTTTGGTTTTGTCATAGATCTTGTTTGTACTGCCAAAATATGTTTTGTCGAAGCTTTTAACTCATCTATGGTAATAAGAGAAATAGCATCTGCACCTACATTTGTTTTTCCCTTTATATACTCTATAGTAAAATTATATTCTGATAACTCTAAACGTATTCTAGAGAGTTTTGACGTAGGATCTTTCATATTAAATAAGTAAACTAACGGCGGATGATCTGATCTAACTGTAAATGGTGTACCATAAACGTATGGTCGAAACTGCTTAACTGCAAAATATATTGCCAAAAGTTCTAACTCAATAATTGCTTTATTTGCTTCAGCTTTACTGAATGATTTTGAAGCGAAACAAATTGGTAAATCGTTACCATTATGATCTTGGCTTAAAATAGCACCGCACCCAATCTTCGAAGCATCAAATGCTATTAAAAACTTTTTAGTAAAATCCGGATATTTCAAAAGTTTTGGAGACATTAAGGGCCACTTGCATAAAAGCCGATTAAGCCTAATCGGTGATTAACTTGACAGCTAACCATACAAAATACGTCTATTAAACTCCGGTTAGTCGTTATCAGCTTTTATGCAAGCGGCCCTAAACTTGTTCTTAATATGTCAAATGCTAGCTCACACGAGGTATCCCAGTTAAATTCAACATTTTCCCGACTCAAACGATTCAAAGGTGCAGCCAATGAAGCAAAATTTGGTATAAATCTCCTATAATAACTGGCAAATGCAACAAACCTTCTAACTGCATCTTTATCACACGGTTTAGGATACTTTTTAATTGCTTCTATTTTAGAATCGTCAGGTAACAAACCCTTTGCTGAACATTTATGCCCCAAAAATGTTAGCTCAGATCTAAGAAAATTGCATTTAGTAGGGTTAAGCCGCAAATTAAACTTTCTACAAGTCTCAAAAACTTTCTCTAAATTGTTTAAGTGATGAGTCTCACTACAGCCAATAACTATAATGTCGTCTATATACATAAAGGCTTGGTTAGGTGCAATGCCAGAAAATGCTATTGACATAAATAGGAGTTAGAGTTAGGAGCAACATTTAGTCCAAATGGTAAAACTTTCCAACGAAAAGATCCACGATCTGTACTAAATGATGTTATATCTCTCGAATCTTTATGTAATGGAACTTGGTGAAAACCCGAAAAAAAATCTAAAGTTGAAAAATATTTAGCCCGACCAAGATTATTTAAAATATCATCTACTCGTGCCAAAGGAAATTTATCTGCAATTATTTTTTGTTGACTGCTCGAAAATCTACACGCATTCGATATGTTTTTGTCCAGATGGATCTTTTTTGGTACTAAAATCAATGGACTGTTATAATTTTTTTTCTCTCGTGAAGGGTGGACACCTTGCCGCGGTACGAGGGCTTAAGTCGATAACCACAGGGCTACGCTGCCCTTGTGATTATAGCGCCGCCGGTTCTACATCACGAGAGAAGCCAAGCCTCTCTGGCGCGACGACTAAGATCTTCCCCCTCCCAATCCAGAGTGTTATGCGACCACGTGCCCATTGGACGTTTGCAGCCGGGAGGCAAATCGTGGCTGTAATCGAACGGGCCTCTCTGATACCGGGCCGCCTCGGAGAGTAACTATGGCCTTACCGCGGTATGGGGCTCTGCCGCGGTGGACGATACATTCCCCTTACTCTTCCTTTGACCCTAAACTGACCTTGCCCGGCGAGGGGTCGTACGAACAAGATCAAAGATAGTAACAAAAACCCTAAAGCTAAAGATACAACAATGTATACTGCACAGCAGAGGAGGAAAATGCTGGAGCAAGCGAGAACGCAACGTCGGAGGACAAACTTTATTTCTTTATCAGCCGAGAGATCGACAGCGATGGCAAGTACGAGTCGATTAGCTCTGGATAACAAGGGGACAATCCCCAAAGTAAGTACCGGTACAAACACGGTGAAGCCAACAACGGCTGATGCTAAAGCCCCAGTAAGTGCCGGTACCGAAACCAAGTCTTTAACGTCTGTGGCAGTGGTCTCACGACCTGGCCCCAGAGATCCAAATAAGGGAACGACCGCGATGGCAACTACGGGTCGAAATTTACCCCAAAAGACATCTCCTAGTCGCTCTGAGTACTTGGGCAAAAGAGCGGCCGCAAGGATTTTGAAGAAATACGAGGGTATTTCACAAGAGACGCTATCACCGAATGCTAGAAAGACGGTGGAGATGGCTGAAGCTATCTTACCGAACTTCCAAAGCAATTACACGCCAAAGAAACCCCTTCAAACGCCAGAGATCGGACGTGGATTTAAAACCTCACCCGAAGCGGCAGCAACACGCCCCCGTAATGGGTAAACTCAGCTTTGCTGAAGTGACTAAGGATAGGATCCTCATAGGCGTCATTGACCGAGGTAATGAAAGCTGGGCCATCCCTAGGGATGAGTGGTGGTACGTCCGGAATGCTATCGGTAATGCCCTTCTCGACATTATGGATGAGGATCATGAACCCGACTCTCCCGACGAAGGACTGGGGTGTCAATCTGGTCGAGGATGCGGTAGGGCCTGATAGGCAAGTGATCTTCACCTTGAATAAGGAGGCACTCGAGCCCCTTAAACGGTGCAACGGACGAGTGCACTACGGTATGGGTCAGATCGTGATTCACGTATACCGCGGCGATGCACAGCGCGCTGCTATTTCGGCTGCACCGGAGGACTCGGACATCGCAGTGCCGGAAGGGGAGTCGGAGATGTCCGACTCGGAAAGTATGGTATCTGCCACGTCAAATGGCGAAGGAGCAGTGGACAGCTCGGAGATGGGAGACAGCCTGCTGGACGGGGAAGACCTCATCGTCACAGTGATAGCAGCTAGTCCAGAGCGCACCAATGTTGACACTGCCACAGTTAGTAGGATCTCTGCCACGCCAAACCGTGGTCTGAACAAATCGTTGTTGAAAGATAAGCCTCCAGACGAGGCGGAACTCGACGATACGGCGGTGGCAGGGAAGTCTGAGCACTCTCATGTTGGTGGTGATTCAGATAAACCTGCACAAATCTAAAGCAGCCTCGGCTGCTTTAATCAGTCGTCTCTCTAAAGGCGACGTAGATGTAGTCCTCATCCAAGAACCCTGGGTCAACAGCTCAAGGATTTGCGGTTTGGGGACTAAGGATTTTAAGCTTATTCGAGCCAGCGAGGGGGGCAGGGTTAGAGCCTGTATTTTGGTTAAGTCTGAGCTGAATGCCTTTCTCTTGCCCAACTATACCAATGGTGACGTTACAGCTGCCAGTTTAATAGTCGACAGTACCAGTCTGACGATGGCGTCGGTCTATATGCCCTACGACGCCGAAGAACCTCCGCCACAGAGAGAGGTAAAAGACCTGGTGGCAAATTTTTCCATGGGTCATCTTATTATCGGAACTGACGCCAATGCTCATCACGTCCAGTGGGGAAGCTCCGATATCAATGCTAGAGGAGAGTCGTTGTTTGACTTTTTGTTAACAACTAACCTGGTAGTTTGCAACGTGGGTAACGAACCTACGTTTATTACTAAAACCCGTAGGGAGGTCATAGATCTCACTATTTGCAGCGAAGGCGCTTATGAGTGGGTAAGAAAATGGCGCGTTCTCGGTGAGCACTCATTCTCCGACCATCGGTACGTAGAAATAGTTCTAGACTTTTCTGTTGAGCAGCCGGTTATGAAACGCAACCCACGTAACACTAACTGGCAGCTACACAATGAAATACTATCTAGGGACTTACCAGCACTGCCCCCACAAGTCCCCTCATCAGTAGGGGAGTTGGAGGATCTGGTAAAGACCTTTACAGCGGCGTTCTCGAATGCCTTAGAGCCGGCTTTCCCAGTGCCAAAACCACGCGGTAAACATAGGCCACATTGGTGGTCGTACGACCTGGACTCGCTCCGAAAATCATGTAGGACACAATTTAATAAGGCCAAGAGCCTTGACACGGAGACTCAATGGCTCGAATATAAAGTTAAACTCAGGGCCTACAAAAAAGCTCTGAGGTAGCACCTACAACAAACCTGGATGTATACATACCCATCACGGAGGAAAAGGTTAGGTGGGCGGTTAAAAGCTTCGAACCGTTCAAGGCTGCCGGGCCAGACGGGATTATTCCCGCACAACTCATAAACACGCTGGAGACATCAGCCAAATGGCTGGTATTTCTCTATACAGCCTGCCTTTCTCTTAGCTACATTCCGTGCTCCTGGAGAAGTGCCACGGTAGTGTTTATTCCTAAGGCGGGGAAGGCGTCTTATTACGAGCCCAAGGACTACAGGCCGATCAGTCTCTCATCCTTTGTGCTCAAAACCTTCGAGAGGATAATAAATGACTACCTCTCCTCTACTATTGATAGCAACCTGATCTGTAGCTATTAGCATGCATACACCAAAGGGAAATCTACAGAAACTGCGCTTCACAGCCTGTTGTTGTTGTTGTTGTTGTAACGAAGTGTTATTGAAAAATCGCTGTATGAGAAGGAGTACTGTCTTGCGGCCTTTTTAGATATTGAAGGAGCCTTCAACAATATAAGCCCTGATACTATAAACACCGCTTTAACAAGTCTGGGCATAAGCAGGTCTCTTATTGGACTTATTGATCAACTGCTAAGGGGTAGACGAATAGTTTCATCACTGGGCTCGGTTGACTTATCACGCTATGTCACAAGGGGAACGCCTCAGGGTGGTGTTCTCTCCGCGCTTCTATGGAACCTCACTGTCAACTCGATGCTGCGAGACACAAGCTGGGGGGCGGGAAGGTAGTGGCACATGCAGACGACATAGCTATAGTATATAGAGGCAAATTCCCACAAACCCTGTGCGACTTGATGCAAGTAGCACTGCGAGAGGTTTCCTCATGGTGCTTGCGCTGCGGACTGAGCATCAACCCGGGAAAAGTAGAACTGGTTCTCTTTACCAACCGCTATAAGATACCACCGCTAATACTACCAAAACTGAATGACGTGCACCTGAACTTGGCTGACAAGCCAAGTTCTTGGGCACAGTTCTGGATAGGAAACTAACCTTGAAGGAGAATGTTCTTCAGCGCCAGAAGAAAGCGTGTATTGCACTCTACACGTGCAAAAGAACCATTGGAGAGAAATGGGGGCTCAGCCCCAAAGTATGCAAATGGATCTACACTGCAATCATTCGACCAATCATGCTCTATGGAGTTGTGGTATGGTGGCCTGCGCTGAGCAAGGCAACAAACCTTAATCTGCTAGGTAAAGTACACAGATCTTGCATGATCTGTATAAGCGGTGCGTTAAGAACAACGCCCAATGAAGCACTCCAGGTCATTCTTGGCATTTTGCCACTCGATCTGGAAGGGCACCGGGTGGCAGCAGCATCGGCTCTGCGTCTAAGGGAAACGTCCGGCTGGGGCGCAAGCACTACTGGACACGCCTGTATTTTGGGATCCTATAGCTTTCTTCCGCTGAGCACAGATCGTTGTGCGACCACAACAGTCGGAGATAGCGGTTTTAAAATCAACATTCCCAGCAGGGAAGAATGGGAGAGCACGGATCGGAGTCCCGCCACTCATGGCGGCACTTCCATTTATACTGATGGCTCGAAGCTAGACGGCAGAGTTGGAGGAGGGGTTTATTCAAAGGATCTGAGCCTTGAGCTCTCCTTCAGACTACCTTATCAGTGCAGTGTCTTCCAGGCTGAAGTTTCAGCAATCATGGACGCCGCGGCTTGGATAGGCCAACACACTATCGAACAGGACATTGTTATATTCAGCGACAGCCAGGCGGCCATCAAATCCCTTGGCTCTTATTCGTTCAACTCTGAACTGACGCTCAGCTGTCGTCGATCTCTACAAGAGATGACCCAACAGAATAGCGTGAACCTCACATGGGTCCCGGGGCATAGGGACATTGAGGGAAATTGTAGGGCAGACGAACTTGCGACCAAGCAGGTTCTTTGGGATAAATAGCGCTTAGGTATGCCGTTTGCCACATGCAAGCTAATGCTGAAAGATTACACACTCCGCCAAGCCAACGAAAGATGGCTGAAATCTCCAGGATGCCGGATATCCAAAGAAACCTGGCCGAAATGGGATCATAAAAGATCAAGACAAATTTATGCCCTAAGGAGAAGAGAAATCTCCATATTAATAGGCGTATTAACTGGGCACTGCCTCATTGGTAGGCACGCAGAAAGACTAGGTGTGCCCTACCGACGATGCTGTAGGAGTTGTAAGGATGATGAGGAGGAGGAAACGGTGGAGCACCTCATCTGCAACTTCCCGGCTTTAAGTGGCGCGAGAATGCGCTTTTTGGGAGTTTCCTTCCTGGTTAGCCTACGTCAGGTCACGGAGCTGGACATAAAGGACCTGATGGCCTTCATCAAGTCATCTAAATGGTTCGAGGAGGAGTAACGGTGTCGGTATAGGAACGTCAGTCCCGGGATTCTGCTATGTGGAGAATTCCGTTAATACCGGGATTTTCCATATGGCAGTGTCCCGGAACTGACTTTCCTAGTGTTGGTGGTATCACAACGGGCCTTTTAATACTGGCCTAGGTGTGCTTCTGCGGCAGCCACTTGAACCTAACCTATAATTTGAAGAACTTCCCTCAATCAAATCATTTTTAAGCAAATTTTAACCTGTTTATTTATTTCATTTATTTGGCGGCCGCCGTGGTGTTGCGGTTAAGATAAGACGGATACGTCAAAGTAGAATTTGCTCTAAAATTGACGTACGTCACGCAACTGACGTATTGGCGGACTGATTCTGTTTCCCGCTGTAGTTTGGCAAACTCTCCGGGTGTATTTCTGCCATGAGAAGCTTCTCAGCAAAAAATGCATTTGCTTTGCAAGTGCCGTTCGGAGCCGGCAAAAAACTGTAGGTCCCGCCAAATTGTGGGAAAACTCAAAAGCAACACACCACAAGTTGGAAAGAGAAGCTCGGCTAAAATCTCGTTAGAGGTTATGATAACCTGTTGTTATATCGCCGGCATTAGCTTTTTTTTCATACCAAGCGTACTAGTACTAGTACAAGGGTATATTAATTTTGTTCACATAACGGTTCTTTGTAACGGCACAAAATAATCGAGATAGATATATTCCATATATGAAAGTTCTTAGATTAAAAGAGAAGTTGATTAAGGCATGTCCGTCCGTCTGTCCGTCCGTGTACACGATAACTTGAGTAAAAATTGAGATATTGGCATGATATTGTGTATACAGGTTACTTTCTGGCCAAGGTAGGTTGCTATTGAAAATGGGCGAAATCGGATGATAACCACGCCCCCTTTTTCGATATCGAAAATTTCGAAAATCACACAAATTGGCATATCTCGGCAGCTGAAATGGCTAAAATGATATAATTTAATAGATGAACCCCCCTGGTCATTCTTTTATGATTTTTCCAAACAAAATTTTATAGTGGGCGTGGCACCGCCCACTTTTAAGGGAGGCATTTTTGAAAATTCGACTGGGCGTAACTTTTAAACTGATTACGATAGAACGACGGAATTTGGCACAAAGCATACTAGTATCGTTGGGAGTATACCTCATGAAATTGGATAAAATCGCCCTCCAACCACGCCCACTTTCGATATCGAAAATTTCTAAAATCACCTAAATTGACATAACTCGGTAACGGAAATGGCTAAAATGATATAATTTTATTGGTGAATCCCCCTGGTCATTCTTTTATGATTTTTTTCAAAAAATTTTTATAGTGGGCGTGGCACCGCCCACTTTTAAGGGGGGCATTTTTGAAAATTCGACTGGGCGTAACTTTTAAACTGATTACGATAGAGCGATGGAATTTGGCACAAAGCATACTAGTATCGTTCGGAGTATACCTAATGAAATTCGATAAAATCGCTCTCAAACCACGCCCACTTTCGATATCGAAAATTTCTAAAATCACCTAAATTGACATAATTCGGTAACGGAAATGGCTAAAATGATATAATTTTATAGGTGAATCCCCCTGGTTATAATATAATATTTTTTTTACAAATTCTGTAAAGTGGGCGGGGCCCCGCCAACTTTTAAGGGACGCATTTTTGAAAATTCGACTGGTCGTAATTTTTAAACTGATTAGGGTAGAACGAAGATATTTGGCACAACGCATACTAGTATCGTTGGGAGTAAACCCGATGAAACTGGAAAAAATCACTCAATCACGCTCACTTTCGATATCGAAAATTTCGAAAATCACATAAATTGACATACTTCGGTAACGGAAATGCCTAAAATGATATAGTTTGGTAGGATGAACCTCCTAGTCATTCTATTATGATTTTTTGATAAACTTTTAAAAGTAGGCGTGGCATCGCCCACTTTTCAGGGAGGCATATTTGAAAATTTCACGGGTCATAACTTTTAAACTGATTACGGTAGAACGATGAAATTGGTACAAGGTATACTAGCATAATAGGGAGCATACCTGATGTAATTGGACGAAATCGCTTTCCGACCACGCCCACTTTCGATATGGAACATTTCGAAAATCTAATAAATTGACATAATTCGGTAACGAAAATGGCTAAAATGATATAGGTTGGTAGGATGAGCCCCTCAATCAATCTATTATGATTTTTGATAAATGTTTAGATGTGGGCGTGGCAACGCCCACCTTTAAGGGAGGCATTTGGAATATTCTGCTGGTCAAAACTTTTAAACTTATTACTTCAGACTCATGAAATTTGGAACAACATATACTAACAATGATGAAATTGGACGAGATCTCTTCCCGACCACGCCCACTTTCGATATGGAAAATTTCGAAAATCACATAAATTGACATAATTCGGTAAGGTAAATAGCTAAGATAGTAAAAACTTTAGGTAAATGCTCCTAGGGCCTATGTCTTTGTTATCCCGTTCCGAAAATTACCGCTGGGTATATAATGTTCGGTTCACCCGAACTTAGACTTCCTTACTTGTTTTTATTTATGTTAGCACGCTGTGAATGTTCCACTTAAACCGACTTAAGCTCTTCTATAGGCTTCAAATCAACATATGTATCATTTATACAATGGATATCGAAATTTTCTGTCCTCAGTTTGAATATTAAAATTTTTGACGTACTTAACCTCATCAGTAGTGTTTATTACTTTCAAAATGGGATTTTTCGTATCAATGACACATTTTGCAGTTTAAACTCCACTACAAAGTTCATGAGAATCGACAAAAACTGAACCTTCGGATTTATTCAAACTAATTTGTTGTTGTTGTTGTTAACAATGCATTGCCCTGTCTAGAGTGTATGATCATTCCGAAGATCTTCATCAAGCCCTTCTAGGGGTGTAAAAGTAGGTCGCCTCCCAGTTGGTGCACCCTGGGTAACGCTAAATGACCTACATAGCCTGCACGGCTAGTTTAGTTTCTTGTATTGCCGGATCTACGAGAACGGTACCAGCACTTGTGCTGTACCCATCGTGCCGAAACGACCCGGGCCGTTTTCTTATATCGACCCGGCCAAGAGCAATACACTCGAGGTGACACTGTCTGACATTTAGGCAGGGCTACACCTCGTTACAACAACAACAACAACAACAAGGGGAGTCCAAGGAAACGTGCAGTTTCAACAGGGTTTGTCCAGAGGGACAGAAGAGAGTAGGTTCAGATGAACAATTGAAGAGATGTAGAGTATCATGGGGGGTCCTACCACATGCAGGGCATGTATTTAAGATTGTATCATTAAGTCTGGATAAGTAGGAGTTTAACCTTACACTATATCCAGACCTAAGCTGTGCCAAGGTCACTCTTGTCTCCCTTGGTAAGGTGCGTTCTTCTTCAGCAATATCCGGTGGAGGACTGTTCAGAACGGGATTCACAGGTAGAGATCCGACAAAAATGTCTACCGACTCGGTGTGGATGTCGGTTAGAGCCCGCTTATGATTCTGCAGATCAAACGGCAAGGTAATATGATGCCGGATCTCATCATAATGCTTACGGAGATGTCTCCTTATGTCTCTCGGGGGCGGATCTATGTCCAAAAGATGACGGTTTGGATGTGTTGGCTTGTGGCAGTTCAGAAGGAATTGCCTGCTCAGCATTTCCGCATGCTCTTTTACATTGAGCAGTTTTGCCTCCTGATGGAGGTGAGACTCGAAAGACATGAGGAGACATCCCGTAGCAGTTCTGATGGCAGTATTTTGGCAGACTTGTAACTTCGTCCAGTTGGTGTTATGTACATTAGGCGACCATATGGGCGCAGCATAGTCAAAGACTGGTCGGCCAATGGCCTTATATGTAGTCAGCAACGTTTCTTTGTCTTTTCCCCAAGTACTGCCGGCAAGTGACTTGAGGATCTTGTTGCGACCACGTACCTTTGAGACCATTGCAGACACATGACCAGCAAATGAGAAAGTATTATCCAGTGTCACCCCTAATAACTTTGGGTGGCTGACAGTTGGTAGCTTAGTGCCATCAACGAAAATGTCTAATCCATTTCTCACCTGGTGCATCCATGTCGTAAAAAGCGTCACCGTTGATTTTGTCGGAGATATTGTCAGATCTCGCTCAGTGAAAAACCTGGAAAGGTCGCAGAGGTAACCATTGATTCTCGTACAGAGTTCATCAGTATAGGGGCCCTTCCCTGTCGCCATTATTGTACAGTCGTCGGCATATGAAACGACGGAGACGCCCTCTGGTGGTGGGGGCATCTTCGATAGATAGAAATTAAACAGTGTCGGGGATAGGACACCACCCTGTGGCACCCCCTGTCTAATACGTCTAGGTTTTGATTTTGCGTTTCTAAAGTTAACCGACGCCTGCCGTCCATTCAAATAATTAGCGGTCCATCTCTTTAAACCATCAGGTATCTGTGTCTCAAACAGATCTTGTATGAGAGTGGCATGGTTGACTGTGTCAAAAGCTTTCGACAGGTCAAGTGCCACTAACACAGTCCTGTGATTTGGTTGGTTTTGATTTAGGCCGCTATTTATTTGAGTTGTAATGGCATTGAGTGCGGTGGTGGTGCTGTGTAGCTTACGGAAGCCATGTTGATGACTAGCCAGGTGCAGATTTGCAGTATAATACGGGAGCAAAATGGACTCTAGCGTCTTCACTACCGGTGACAAAAGTGATATAGGACGATATGAATCGCCTATGTTTGCCGGTTTTCTAGGTTTTAGTAATGGAACCACTCTCGCCTTTTTCCATATTTCAGGAATGACGAAAGTGTTCAGTAAAAGACTGAATAGAGCCGCTAAGTATTTGTGTCCCTCCTGGCCTAGATGTTTCAGCATCTTCATGGCAATGCCGTCGGGGCCGATGGATTTTGAGGGCTTAGCCTGTCTGATGGCTTCCTTGACCTCTGAGGCAGTGATGACAATGGGCGTATTTTGGTTTTTATATTTACGCGCCTGTCGCATGGTTCTACGTTTAGCTATATCGGGCGGGGAATGTAGTAGAAATTGTCTACAGAAGGAGTTCGCACATCCCCTAGGGTCCTTCTTCACCCTATCACCGAAAGTAATATCTACTTTATCCTTGTGTTGCGTTGGATTAGATAGAGCTTTGACCGTAGTCCATAATTTGCCAACACCATCAGAGAGGTTGCATTGCTCTAGGTGTTGTTTCCATTTGGCCAGTTTATGTTTATCGACCAACCTACGGATTTCCGCTTTGAGATCCTTTATACGGGGGTCTGCGGGATTGAGACTTCGCACTTCATCTCTTTCTCTAGCCATGGCCCCTGCCTCCGCGGGGAAATTTGGTCTTATTTGAGATATTCGACCCGCAGGAATGAAGCGTTTAGAGGCCGAGTCAATGATGTTGCGGAAGTCTCGTTCGCCTTTGCGTACGTCCGTAGGAATGGATAGAGCAGCCAAGGATTCGGCCGTATATGTCTGAAAACGGTCCCAGTCCGCCTTGGTAAAGTTAATATATGTACCATGCTCAGGTGTAATAAAGTCCGTCGGTCGTTCGATGGTAATGACTATTGTTGGTGGTGTTGTTCAATAGTCCTGCACTTACGATAAAAATATCTGGCGAACTATAGCAGTTACCCGATACTCTCGTTGGGGCGTCTCCGTTCAATGTACAGAAAGCCGTATCATCTATTTGTTCTGCAAGTACATGCCCCCTATTGTCTGCTGGCAAGTTAGAGTGCCACATGTCGTGGTGCGCATTGAAGTCGCCCAGGATCACGCGGTTATCTCCTCGTAATAGCAAGCTAATGTCGGGGTGATAGCCGGTGGGGCAACTTGAGACAGGGGGTATGTAGATATTAATGATTTGCAGATCGCCATCTCCTGTACGGATAGTAATACCTTGGCTTTCTAAGATATCATCCGTTTTTTCGATGTCGGTATCAAATAGATGATACTGTACAGAGTTGTGCGTTATGAACGCTAGACTACCTCCCAGACCTCCTGTTACTCTATGACGGTCTGTCCGGTGGATGTTATATCCGCCATAGGTAATGAGGTCCGACCTAGGACTGAGCTTGGTTTCTTGGACTGCGGCAAGTTTTATGTCATATTGCGTCATCAAATTAGTTATCTCTGCGATCTTACCAGTTAATCCGTTACAGTTGTGCTGTAAGATTTGGAAGTGCGCCGGTGCGGTCGATGTCGAGTTAACCATAGGCGTGAGAGACGGATGTGTTCGCCCAGGTGTTGGTAGGCTAAGACCAAGGCTGTGCCTCAGCCTATTTAGCTGTGGACCCGGTGTAACCGGGTTGGCTGGCGTCGTAGGTTGAGGTGTGTTACAGCATGGTGCGATGAACGCATCCGTCCAGAGGTTCCTGTTAGCGAGCCCAGAGCATAGATGTACATGGCATTGGCCTAAGCAGTTATTGTATTTGACCGATGACGCGAGCGTGTATAATCTTTGCCGACAAACAGTACACGTAGAGACAGGTGCGAGAATGTGTTGATCCTGACTCACGTGAGAATTTAAACGGTAGGGGGTTATGACATAGAAACAGAGAGCGACTGGTGCTCGGAGTTGCTCATGTCTAAACTGCTCCTGTGGGAGCGAGAGTGTTGAGCTGCTGCGCGTGATGTTGACGCCATAAGACACGAGCAACAGTCTGGAGTTTGTGTGGCGGGTATAGCAGAAGTGCTGCTAGTCGTTAAGACATTATTATTATTACTATTAGTATTGCTACTAGAAAGTGGCGGTAGGGGTGCGCTTGAACGGCGCTTACCGCGGGACGCCCGAGTGCGCAAACAACAAGGGGCCACGAAAGTACTAAAGAAAGTATGGGGTCTGTGGATGTTAAGGTTAAGCCCTGAACATCCAGATTTATGGAGCCATCTCTTACACGAGAAGCATTGCACAGAATGCGACCGTTTAATATATATCTTTTTGCAACAGACACTGCATATCCATTCTTTTGGTCCGGGGTTCGGCTCAAAGCCCGCCCGTAACAATAGAACATCTTGCAGCCCTGCTGCAAGGAGGGAGGATGATAGTTTCGGAATGGGACAAAACATACTAAACAGGGTTACATTGAAAGTGACAGTGCTTGGCCGAGGTAAAACCCCGGGTGGTTCCACTGCGCAGAGATCCATGGCGATGTCCTGGGTTTTCTGCTCTAAGAAGTGACTGTACATAGGGAACCTTTTTTTTTCAAACTAATCTAATCTTGGCTTGCGTCATAATGACGCTTAACCGCCTCGGCGATTTTGGCCGTTTCGTATCAAAGCACGCCAGTCATTCCTTTTTAGCGATAACTGACGCCAATTGGAAACCCCAAGGGAGTTCAAGTCATTCTCCACCTGTTGTTTCCATCTCAGTCGAGGCCTCCCCCTTCCTCTGCTGCCGAATTCGGGTGTCGATAGTAAAACTTTCTGTGCTGGAGCCTCTTTTTCCATTCGCATAACATGACCCAGCCAGCGGAGCCTTTGGGCTTTAATCCGCTGAACTATGGTCAGGTCTGCGTAAAGCTCGTACAGCTCATCGTTAAATTTCCTTCGATACTCGCCGTTGACATCACGGGAAGGACCATAAATCTTCCGGAGAACTTTTCTCTCAAATACTCCAAGGGCCATCTCATCTTCTCTGGACACTGTCCATGATTCCGAGCCGTATATCAGGACTGGTATGATGAGAGACTTATAGAGCGTGATTTTTGTTTGTCGAGAGAGGACTTTACTTCTCGATTGCTTACTTAGTCCAAAGTAACACTTCTTGGCAAGAGTGATTCTCCGTTGGATTTCTAGACTGATATTATTTTCGGTGTTAATGCTGCTTCCCAAATAGACGAAATCTCTCACCGTTTCAAACTTGTAGCCATCAACGGTGACTTGGCTGCCAAGGCGCAGGTGCGCCGATTCTTTCTTTGATGACAGCAGATACTTCGTCTTGTCCTCGTTCACCGCAAGACCCACTTTATTCGCTTCTTTATCCAGCCCAGAGAAGGCTGCGCTTACGGCGCGGTTGTTAAGTCCAATGACATCAATATCATCGGCATACGCCAGCAATTGTACGCTCTTGTAGAAGATTGTGCCATTGCGGTTTAGCTCTGATTTGTGTTTCAAATATTCAGATATTTTTGCTCTAAAAGCAGACTTAATGACGATTAATAACTTTTACGAACAAAAATTAAGACTAACAGACAAGACACCAGTGTACATAAAAAACTATAGATTGCCCTATTCACAGCGTGCTAAAATAAATAAAAACAAGTAAGGAAGTCTAAGTTCGGGTGAACCGAACATTATATACCCAGCGGTAATTTTCGGAACGGGATAACAAGATATAGGCCCTAGAAGGATTTACCTAAAGTTTTTACTATCTTAGCTATTGAAGAAATCGCACGAAAGGGAGTCGCCCTGTCTGAAGCCTCGTTTGGTTTCAAATGGCTCAGAGAGGTCCTTCCCGATTCTGACGGAGCTGTTGGTTTTGCTCAACGTCATTTGGCAAAGCCGTATAAGCTCTGCAGGGAAGTCAAATTCAGACATGGCGACATACAGGCAACTCCTTTTTGCGCTGTCAAAAGTGGCTTTAAAATCGACAAAGAGATGGTGAGTGTCGATTCTTTTATCATGGGTCTTCTCCAGGATTTTGGCGTATCGTGAAAATCTGGTCGATGGTAGACTTACCCGGTCTAAAGCCACACTGATAAGGTCCAATCAGTTTGTCTACGATGGGCTTCAGTCTTTCACACAATATGCTAGAAAGAACCTTATATCCGATATTAAAAAGACTGATTCCTCGGTAGTTGGTGGGGTTAGCGGGATCGCCTTTCTCGTGGATTGGGCAGAGCACACTTAAATTCCAATCTGTAGGCATGCACTCATCTGACCATATTCTGCATAAGAGCTGATGCATGCTTTTTACCAGCTCTTCGCCTCCGTGTTTGAACAGCTCGGCGGGTAGTCTGTCTTTCCCAGGCGATTTGTTATTTTTGAGCCGGGACATAGCTATCCTAACTTCATCATAGTCAGGTGGTGGGACGATTTTTCCATCGTCAGGGATTGGGGTATCGGGTTCGACGTCTCCCTCGCGATTTAGCAGTGAGGAGGAGTGCTCCCTCCATAATTTAAGTACATTCTGTACGTCGGTTACCAGGCCGCCATTATTGTCCTTACAGGAACTTGCCCGGTTTTTAAACCTTCCGTCATCCGCCGGATCTTTTCATAGAACTTTCGGGCATCATTCCTGTCAGCCAGCATCTCAAGCTCCTCACACTCACGCCTTTCGGCTTCACGTTTCTTTTTTCTGAAAAGGCTTCTCTCTTCCTTCCTCGCCTCACTATGCCATACACTGCGGGTTGCACCCCTTCGCAACGTCTCCCTGTATACAGCGTCCTTTTTGTCCGAGGCAGCGCTACATTCCTCATCGTACCAGTTGTTCTTGCGGGCTCGCTGAAACCCTAGAGTGGCCTCAGCGGAGGTACGTAATGAGTTAGATATGCTTCCATTGCTCGGTAACATCGTTAGGTCGAAGATTGCCCTCTGATAGCAGGTGTGAGAGTCGAGTGGAGAAATTATCAGCTGTCTTGGTCGTGCGCAGCTTCTCGACGTCAAACTTTCCTTCCGATACTGTGCGCACTTTCTTCGCTGCACAGAGGTGTGTGCGTATCTTGGCTGCAACAAGATAATGGTCCGAGTCGATATTGGGACCACGGGGTGTACGCACGTCCAGAACGGTGGAGCTGTGTCTGCCGTCGATGACATGATCAATCTGGTTTCTAGTTCTTTGATCAGGGGACAGCCATGTGGCTTGGTGTATTCGCTTATGCTGGAACCTGGTACTACTGATGACCATATTGCGAGCAGCGGCGAAGTCAATCAACCTAGTGCCGTTGGGGGATGTTATATCGTGGAGACTGAATTTTCCAACTGTAGGACCAAAGACTCCTTCCTTGCCCACCTTGCATAAAAGTCGTCGAGCAGGATTTTGATATCATGCTGGGGGCAGCGATCATAAGTCTGTTCAAGTTTATCGTAGTAGAAGTCCTTCTCTGCGTCGTCCATCTTCTCAGTCGGCGCATCGGCGCAGATAAATGCAGAGCTGTTAATTGTGATTAGTAATTAGTAATTGATTGATTAGAAGGTTTTTTTAATTAGTAATGGTTATTTTAATTGCTTTCAAGAAAAAGCAATTACTAATTAAGCAATTACTAATTAAATTAATTGATTAAGATTAGAAAAAATCAAAAAAAATTAAAAAAAATAAAAAAAATTAAAAAATCAAGAAAAAATCAAAAAAATCAAAAATAATGAAAAGTAATCAAAAACGGCTTTTTTTGATTATTTTTGAGTTTTTTTAATTTTTTTTATTTTTATTTTATTTTTTTTATTTTTTTTATTTTTTTGATTTTTTTTGATTTTTTTGATTTTTTTTTTTTGATTTTTTTAAAGTTTTGTTGTTAAAAGTATAAACATCTGTGTATCTTGGTATGCAAATATATACACCTACTTACACTTTGGGGCTCATGGATTTCTAGAATGAACCTTGATCGCTAAGTATATGTACATATGAGAAAAAATGCCAGGTTTGATGGTTATATTGGTTGGAGTGATGATAACACTAGTTTACAAATAATTAATTTGAAAAAATACCAAGATATTCAAGTATATGGGTGAATTGGCACTGATATGCCAAGCACAAAACATATTTTTTAAATTTTTTGTATGGGTAGATTTTCGAGATATCGGTAATTTTGTGTTTTTTCAGGTATCACTTTATTCAAAAATTCTTTTTGCCAATGTTGCAAAAGCGATGGAGCTAAGCGATACCTCGTTCGAAAGGAAATTAAAATCCGCTTCTAACGACGTATAAAATGTAAGGGTGGCTCAAACCAGCAATAGATGGCCAAAGTCGAAATTTTGTCGAATTTTTACGATTTTTGCAAAAAAAAATTGATTTTAAAAATGTTTTTTTCATGCGAAGTTGTGAAAATCAGAACTGTTTATTTTTGCGAAAATTAGTGTGTATAATTGCAAACACTTTAAGGGTAATATTACAAGATCTAGGAAAAACTGTATTTTTGGCGATTTTTTGTAACTGTCAACATCTCTACTTTTGATAGAATTGTAAAAGGTCGATGTCTGAGTATTGTAGATATTCAAAAAAATATTCATAGTATTAGTCATTACTAAGCCAATAAAGTCCAAATCAACCGTTTTTGGAATTTTTGTCGGTCTGTCTGTAAACTAGTGTAATTTGTCCTTTTATATGTAAACGGCTAGTGTCGGACATTTGTCGTTTGATACCCTACGGGTACGGTCGGATAGTTCTATTTGAACACTTATAAGGCTAGGCTCACACTGCAACAGACTTCGGCCGTCCGGCAACAATCACACATCCACACAGATGTGTTATAAATGAGCTCTCTATTTCATCCGATTTCACCCGAATGTAAACAAACTTTGGCCGCCCGATAAAATAGAACGCGTTCGAATTTCTCTGATGAGACCGGATGAAAAAGTCGGTTGCAGTGTGAACGTAGCCTAAGTATGCTACACAAATTAAAACAAAGGCATGCCAACTATGTCCAAAAGAGACTTGTAATGATCAATTGATTTGAAAATTGAAAATTAAGCGGTTATTATCCATAGAGACATGTCCCGGATTAATAAAATTCGTCCACAATGGGCGACGTAGTCATTTATGGGCATTTGACATTTGATTTACTCTCGTACAGTACTAGTAACAACTTGTAAATTACACCGCTACATTCCATACTTTTCATATTAATATTTTATCATCATTATCGTTCCATATTACATATACCTTTTTAAAAATAATAGACTGAATGTGCAAAAGCGCCAGTCTTCTGTTTAGGTTGTAGTTCGACCACTTGATGAGAACTAGTACGCAAGATCTCGAGATTTTTCCTCCAGGGATAGTTATGTGCATGAATACATGCATTTATATAAAAGAACTTCTTGCTTCACCTATACATTTGTATGTTTGTGCAAGTGAATATTTATGTATGTACATATTTTTCTACAACAGTACTGGAAAAAAATCAAAAAAAATCAAAAGTAATCATTACTGTTGTAGAAAAATATATACTACATACATAAATATTCACTTGCACTTAATTTTTTTTACTTTTTTTATTTTTTTTTTAATCAATTGAAAAATAATCATTAAAAAGTGAAAGTAATTGGTAATCAATCATTAGGTGGCTTCTCAAAAAATAATCAATGAAATGCTAATCATTACCGATTAGTAATCAATTATTAACAGGTCTGGATAAATGTTATGTTGGAAAACCTCGCCTTGATGCGGATCGCAGCGAGATGCTCGTCCACAGGAGTGAACGCTAGTACTTGGCGGCGAAGTCTCTTTCCCACCACAAATACTACACCACGCGCTTTGCCGCGTGTCAAGCCACTGTAGTATACGTCACAAGGACCGATGGTCGTCTTTCCTTGCCCCGTCCATCGAATTTCCTGCAGGGCGGTGATGTCAGCCTTTGCGTTCACGAGGACATCAACCAGTCGGGCAGCGGTACTCTCCCCAGAAAGGGTCCGGACATTCCACGTACATGCCCTAATATCCGTCTCGTAGTCCATAATTCGTTTTGCCGGGTCGTCAACATTAAAGGGGGTTCTCATCCGAGGCTTTGGTGTTTTTCTTTTCATTGGAATTAGGTTTTTTACGTGGCGGGTCCTAAACCCAGCGCACAACCCGTTTCGGGGTCAATTTATTCAAACTAAAAGCACGAAAAACTTAACATCTTGGTGGAATTTCGAGAGTATTTAACTTTTTCTGTTTCTAGGCCTATCGTTATTGTGTCATTAGCATAATTAATTATGCATTTGTTTACTTTTAAAAAGTTTTTCCCTAATATACCGCCCGAAGGAATATTAAAGTTGTCATTAACAACATGAAAAGTCAAAGGAAAAATTTTATTTGAAACTACTATGTCCGTACTAATTGTGCCTAAAGTTGTTAATGTATCTGTTGTTACGCCTGATATATATATTTATTACATTACTGTCATCTACTATTACATGACTTGCTAAACTACAAATTTTTATAAGCGAAATATCTCCCTGAGAATCGACAAGAAAAGAACATATTTTAAAAGAGTCACTACAATTGACTTCAATAAAATCAGAATAATTCAAATTTAGACAATAAATTGATTTAAAATTATTTAATTGAATAGCTACTGCTTCCTCAGTGTTCGCTCCTGAGGGGCTTCGGCTTTAAAGAACGAACATTAGCTGAATTTCGATTGTTTGAACGATGACTATTAAAATTACTATTATTTGCAGACCGATTGTTATTGCTATTAGACCTATTATTGCCTCTATTAAAATTAATATTTCTAAAATTCGAATTATTGTTAGACCTGTTTGTATTACCGTTAAATCTAAAATTGTTATTGCTGTATCGAAAATTATTGTTGCCTCTAAAATTCCCTCTAAAACCATTAAACCTTATCAGACGTGACCTATACGTTAACACTTGTCGCTCTTTTACCTCCTGTTCACGCTCTATAATAGAATTCACCATGTCTGAACGGCTGTGCTTTTGCCTGTGTCATACCTTCAATAATTAAGGAACGTTCTAGCGAATCAGAAAGATCTTCTACTTGTTTAGAAAAATCAGAAAAATTATTGTTATTTACCCTTAAAGCCGCTATTTTACCCGCAACAACTTTCGAGTTGTCCGGCCTAATTATGCTTTATATTATATTACACCCCTTTTACATTATTCAAGTCTTGAATTCAATTCCGCCGCGACATAGGCGAAGGGGGTGAGAAGCGAGGGGAAGAGTACACTTGAAAGCGTACCGTCAACTCGTTTCAAGTTTTTCTTGCTATCTCCTTCACTCCTCCTTGTACCCCCATATTTTGTTTCATAAATGTTTTCAAGAAAAATTTACAAGTGTAGACACGAATAGAAAACACAAAAGAGAACGCCAGCAGAGTTGAAAGCAATACTTGGCAAATGTAAAACCGGACTTAAACATGTATCACATAATTCTTCTATTAACTCGATTTTATCAATAAACGAAGCGAGTGATAACGGCTCACCGCTGTAATTTTCTCTCATAATTGAGGCCCAAGTACTAATAAATGATAACTTTTGCTCGTGAGTTGCTATATTTAAATCGTTAAAATTTGGAATTGTATTAGAAGTTAAATAAGAACTAGAATTTGAAGTTATGTTAACATTCGAAATCAAACTAGAGAACGAAGTAGGATGATTTGAATTATCAAAGCCTAAAAAGTCTTCAAGCAAAGAATCTCTAGCAGCACGAAATTCTATTGTGGCATTTGAAGATATATGTGGACTATTAGAACTGCTCATGTAAATAAATACACAACGACAAACTGTGATAACAAAATTGAATATGAAAATATGAAACTGAAAATAATAATGAAAGAAATCCCGTGAAATTTATTGTTAGAAAAGCTAACAAAGTTGTTTGAATATATTTCTGAAAACATTCAGATTAACAATTACGTTTCACAGACACACATACTCTATAGAAACCCAGTCGGGACTTTCGTAGCCAGCCAACCAAAAAACCAACTTTAAGTCAATTTATATAGATTGTTCTATAGCTAACCCTGAGGTCATGCATAAATCAAACAGTTCGGAATATTTTTTGTAACTTTGCTTTTATTTTTTCAAAATAACTTTAAGTTAACCACAAAGTCATGCAGAAATCAACCAATTGATTTTTATTTGAGCCTAAAGTCATGCAGAAATCAACCAGCTCAGGAGAAAAGATTTAACTTTTGTCTAATTTTTTTAGGCTGACTTTTATCTAGCCATAAAAATGCAGAAAACATTTAGATCATACTTTGCTTGTTTTGTTTGATAGCTTTCAGAACTTCTACATAATAGCTTTAACTTTCAATACTACATTTTTCATAAAAAAATATTTCTGGAAGTTCAATAATCGTTCGGCAGCGCATCTCAAGCAGGAGTATCGGTGGATCAATCGCCATTACTGATGATATCTGTGTCTGCAGTCACGGTGCTGGAGGCCGCGATGTGCGGGTCAGTGCAACAAAACTTGGCTGTAGCGAAGAGTCTCGGCGATGCGGAGGGCGAATGTAGCGCTCACGGTAATCTCGGTTCAACTTCCATTAGTCAAGGTTCATACAAGGAAGCGCTTACCGCTCATCATGAAATACAAGGATACACAGGCCTCTGCTGCCGCGCTCACTTTCCTTGGACAGGTTTAAATCGCTATTGGTGACTATCCCAACGCCTTGGCAATGTTTATTTAGCAATGGGCGAATTCGATTCAGCTGTAGACTGTCATACGCGGCATCTGCGCTTGGCGCGAAAGTTCGAGAATCAAGTGGAAAGGCGCGCACTTACTCAAATCTAGAGTCCAGACTATCGACGTAACTTCGCACAGGCCTTCACTAGCAGGTGTTGCGCATTTCAAAACAGCTTGGGGATCTAACTGCATTTCTTATCTGCGATTTAATATACATACATAGGTACATACATATGAATGTGCATATCCATATAATTACCCTCACAATGTTATATTTCTAGATTATTTTATATAAAAAAAATAAATAAGTAAAAGTGCATTAAAAGGCGTTAATAATCTTTTGAATGTTATTTGGGTTCCAATAACAGTGCTTAGTTCTGTCGGAAGATATCCGGCTTTAGTCTAATCCAAACTAGTTGGCTTTTAGCCCTGTCGAATTAGCTAACTGAAAGTCATTCCAAAATAATCGGCTTAAGACCAGGTTAAAGACGTTCCCTTAAAATAAACTCAATATAGTTACTTTTAATCTGCTTTAAAAAAGTGGGCTTGTAGTTAGCTGAAAGTCGTGCAAGAAAAAGCACAACTGACTACCTCTTAGGACATCACCATGTAAAAATAGTCAGTCTAAACGACCGTTCGCTTCGTGGTTATAAATCAAATTGGCGTTTTCTTTATTATTTTTGTATGTATACGTATCATTGTGGAAAGTATTCACAATGATACGTACCCACGCTTTACACATTGACTATTTACAATAGTAGTCGTTTTGCTTAAATCTATTACCTTAAAGTACAGGGGTGTGCTTATGCACACAATACATATTTAAAGACACTACAAATAAAAATTATTAAATTAAACCAATTTTTCCACATCCATATGTAAATATGTACATATGTATATAGAAGCGAAAGGGCATAATTTAAATTGAAAAATTAATTTCAGTTATTTTATTTTAATAAACAAAAATATTGGAAGTTTTTTTTTTGTGTTTTTTTTTTATAACTTCAACAAACTGTCAATAAAACTTGTAGAAAATATTATTTGCATAATTACATAGAAAATAAAAATTTGGTTTTATCATCTATTTAAAGTTATTATTTTTTTTTTTTAATATATTAATAATAGTTAATATGTATATTTATGAGGTCCGTCAAGCTGTATTCCCCCCCCCCCCCCCCCACGACGGATTTCAAATTTGAAAGTCCAGGAATTATGTGCTAATTAGTTCCCAAAAAAAAAATGCGAAGCAGCGCTAAAAATAGCACAAGCACGCATTGTTGGTATAAAACCCTCACCAAATGATTTAATAGCACTGGTTTATCGCACTCATTGGTATGTAGGTAAAAATAGCAAAAAACAGAAAATGGTGAATTAGCAAGCAATTAATATCTGCACGGTTGGCTGAGTGATCAGCATTGCAGGCACCAAAATTGCATTCACAAGTTGGACTTTAGCCGGTCTCGAAACAGTGCTGTCTGCATAGCTGTGGTGTTGTTTTCTAATTTTTGCCTTTTCAAATAAATCTAAAATTAACAATTGTGAAAAATACCATTTTACAATAAATACAAAGGTCTTGAAGTCATTAACAATTTCCAAAGTTTCTCAATTTACAGACCAAAAATAATTTCTAAAATTAACAATTGGCCAGACTACAGGCAACACCGACAATGTGCGAAGCTGTGCTAAAAATAGCACAAGCACGCATTGTTGGTATAAAACCCTCACCAAATGATTTAATAGCACTAGTTTAGCGCACTCATTGGTATGTATGTAGGTAAAAATAACAAAAAACAGAAAAGGGTGAATTAGCAAGCAATTGATATCTGCACGGTTGGCTGAGTGATCAGCATTGCAGGCACCAAAATTGCATTGACAAGTTGGACTTTAGCCGGTCTCGAAACAGTTCTTTCTGCATAGTTGTGGTGTTGTTTTCTAATTTTTGCCTTTTCAAATAAATTTAAAATTAATAATTGTGAAAAATGCTATTTCACAATAAATACAAAGGTCTTGAAGTCATTAAAAATTTCCAAAGTTTCTCAATTTACACACCAAAAATAATTTTCTAAAATTTAAAAATATATTTTTAAATATTTAAAAAAATGTCTTTTTATCTTTAAAGAACACAATTAAATCTTTTCTTTTCTGACAAAATATTCCTTACATCAGTTGGTAAAATATACCTACTTTATATTTGTATATAACAAGTTTATTTAAGTACAAGTAGATTTCCATTATACAAGTATTTCAAAGTTTAACCGAAACCACATTTTGAGCGATACCTCTGTTATCGACAAATATATCAAATTGAACCAAAGTCCCAATGAAATCTTTGGTCTTTCCCATTCGTTTGATATCAATTTTTCCAAATATTCCAAAGTTTACCCGAAAGCACATTTTGACCGATAACTCTGTTATCGATAAATATATCGAAATCTACCAAAGTCCATATGAAAGCTGTGGTCTTTCCCATTCGTTTGATATCAATTTTCTGCAAATATTCCAAAGTTTACCCGAAACCACATTTTGACCTATAACTCTGTTATCGATAAATATGTCGAAATCTACCAAAGTCCAAATGAAAGCTATGGGCTTTCCCATTCGTTTGATATCAATTTTGTGCAAATATTCCAAAGTTGACCCGATAAATATATCGAAATGAACAAAAGTCCAAATGAATCGTTTGAAACCAATTTTGTGCGAATATTCCAAAGTTTACCCGAAACCACATTTTGACCGATAACTCTGTTATCGATAAATATATCGAAATGAACCAAAGTCCAAATGAAAGCTGTCCCATTCGTTTGATACCAATTTTGTCCAAATATTCCAAAGTTTACCCGAAACCACATTTTGACCGATAACTCTGTTATCGATAAATATATCGGAATGAATCAAAGTCCAAATGAAAGCTGTGGTTTTTCCCATTCGTTTGATATCAATTTTGTCCAAATATGCCAAAGTTTACCCGAAAGCACATTTTGACCGATAACTCTGTTATCGATATATATATCGAAATGAATCAAAGTTCAAATGCATCGTTTGAAACCAATTTTGAGCGAATATTCCAAAGTTTACCCGAAACCACATTTTGACCGATAACTCTGTTATCGATATATATATCGAAATGAACCAAAGTCCAAATGAAAGCTGTGGTTTTTCCCATTCGTTTGATATCAGTTTTGTCCAAATATTCCAAAGTTTACCTGAAAGCACATTTTGACCGATAACTCTGTTATCGATAAATATATCGGAATGAATCAAAGTCCAAATGAAAGCTGTGGTCTTTCCCATCCGTTTGATATCAATTTTGTCCAAATATTCCAAAGATTAGGTTAGGTTCAAGTGGCTGCCGCAGAGGCACACTTAGGCCAGTTTTGAAAGGCCCGTTGTGATACCACCAACACAAGGAAAGTCAGTCCCGGGACCCCGCCATATGGAAAATCCCTGAGTTGTTGGGATTTTCCACATAGCAGAATCCCGGGACTGACACTCCTAAACCGACACTGTTACTCCTCCTCGAACCACTTAGATGACTTTATGAAGCCCATCAAGTCCTTTATATCCAGTTCCGCGAGCTGGCTTAGGCTATCCAGGAACGGAACTCCCAAAAAGCGCGTTCTCGCGCCGCTTAAAGCCGGACAGTTGCAGATGAGGTGTTCCACTGTTTCCTCCTCCTCACCATCTTTGCAACTCCTGCAGCATCGTCGGTAGGGCACACCTAGCCTTTCTGCATGCCTACCAATGAGGCAGTGACCGGTTAATACCCCTATCAATATGCAGATTTCCCTCCTAGTTAGGGCATAAATGCGTCTAGACCTTTTAAGATCCCATTTTGGCCAGGTTTGTTTCGATATGCGACACCCTGGGGATTGCAGCCATCTTTCGTTGGCTTGACGGAGTGTGTGCTCCTTCAGCATTAGTTTGCATGTGGCAAACGGCATACCTAAGCGCTCTTTATCCTGAAGAACCTGCTTGGTCGTGCCCTGCCTGGCAAGCTCGTCTGCCTTACAGTTTCCCTCAATGTCCCTATGTCCCGGGACCCATATGAGGTTTACGCGGTTCTGTTGGGCCATCTCCTGAAGAGATCGACGACAGCTGAGCGTCAGTTCAGAGTTGAACGTGTATGAGCCAAGGGATTTGATGGCCGCTTGGCTATCGCTGAAAATAGCGATATCTTCTCCGATAACACGTTTGCTTAACCAGGCCGCGGCGTCCAGGATTGCCGAGACTTCCGCCTGGAAGACGCTACAATGATCAGGTAGTCTGAAGGAGAGCTCAAGGTCCAAATCCCTTGAATAAACTCCTCCTCCAACTCTGCCGTCCAACTTCGAGCCGTCGGTGTATATGGAAGTGCCACCATTTGTTTCGGGACACAAATCCGTCCTCTCCCAGTCTTCTCTGCTGGGAATGTTTATTTTGAAACAGCTATCCCCGACTGTAGTAGTCGTACAACGATCTGTGCTTAGAGGGAGAAAGCTGTAAGATTCCAGAATACTGGAGTGTCCAATAGTACCCACACCCCAACTGGAGGTTTCTCTTAGGCGCAGAGCTGATGCCGCCGCTGACCGAAACCCTTCCAGATCAAGTGGCAAAATGCCCAGAATGGCCTGGAGGGCTTCGTTGGGCGTTGTCCTTAGCGCACCGCTTATACAGATCATATTGGATCTATGGACTTTCCGCAACAGATTCAGGTATGTTGCCTTGCTCAGCGTAGGCCACCATACGACGACTCCATAAAGCATGATTGGGCGAATGATGGCCGTGTAGATCCAACTGCATACTCTAGGGCTGAGCCCCCATTTTTTGCCAATGGCTCTTTTGCATGTGTAAAGAGCGATGCAAGCTTTCTTCTGGCGCTGAAGAACATTCTCCTTCCAATTCAATTTCCTGTCCAGAATTATGCCTAGAAACTTGGCCTTATCCGACAAGCCCAGGCGCGTGCCATCTAGTTCTGGTAGGCTTAGTGGCGGTATTTTGTACCGGTTGGTGAAGAGGACAAGTTCCACCTTCCCTGGGTTGATACTAAGTCCGCAGCGAGAGGACCACGTCGAAACTTCTCGCAGTGCTACTTGCATCAGGTCACACAGAGTTTGTGGGAACTTGCCTCTGAATGCAATAGCTAAATCGTCTGCGTATGCCACTATCTTCCCGCCCCCCCAGCTTGTGTCACGTAGCAACGAGTTGACTGTGAGGTTCCATAAAAGCGGGGAAAGAACACCACCCTGGGGTGTTCCCCTTGTGACATAACGTGATAACTCAACCGTACCAAGTGAAGATGCTATTTTCCTTCCCCTTAAAAGTTGGTCAATTAAATCAGTTAGAGGTCTATCTACGCCCAGATTAGTTAGAGCGGAGTTGATAGCCTCCGGGCTTATATTGTTGAAAGCCCCCTCAATGTCTAGGAGGGCCACGAGACAGTAGTCCTTTTCACACAGCGATTTCTCAATGACAGACACTAGGCTGTGCAGAGCGGTTTCTGTTGATTTACCCTTGGTGTGTGCATGCTGATAGCTAGAGATAAGGTTGCTATCAATAGTCGTTAAGAGGTAGTCGCTTAGTATCCTCTCAAAGGTTTTTAGTACAAAGGACGAGAGACTGATCGGTCTGTAGTCTTGTGGCTCGTAGTGGGATGCCTTCCCAGCCTTAGGGATAAACACTACCGTGGCGCTTCTCCAGGAGCCCGGAATGTGGTTGAGAGCCAGGCAGGCTGTGAAGAGAAATACCAGCCATTTAGCTGATGTCTCCAACGTGTTTATAAGTTGCGCGGGGATAATCTTGTCCGGCCCGGTAGCCTTACACGGTTCAAAGCTCTTAACTGCCCACCTTACTCTTTCCTCAGTGATGGGTATATTTACTGCCAGGTTTGTTGCAGGTGCTAGTGGTGCATCATGCAGATTCCCCGGAAAATGTGTATTCAAGAGCAGCTCAAGGGTTTCCTCTTCCGTGCTGGTCCAGGATCCGTCAGGTTTTCGCAAATAGCTGATGGTTGTTTGACTTTTCGAGAGGACTCGTCTAAGTCTCGCTGTGTCGTCGACCTTTTCGACGCCAGCGCAGAAATTTCTCCACGAGGTTCTCTTCGCCTGTCTCAGAGCTTTTTTGTAGGCCCTTAGTTTAGCTTTATATTCGTGCCAATGAGGCTCAGAGCCGAAGCTCTTGGCCTTGTTAAATTGTTTCCGGCATGATATTCGGAGCGAGTCCAAATCGTAGGACCACCAATGTGGCCTGTGTTTACCGCGTGGTTTTGGCACTGGACAAGCCTGTCCTAGAGCATTTGAGAGCGCCGATGTAAATGTAGTAACAAGATCCTCCAGCTCCTCTACTGTTGAGGGGGCTTGTGAGGGCAGTACTGGTAGGTCTCTGTCTAATATTTCATTGTGTAACTGCCAATCAGTGTTACGTGGATTGCGCTTCATGATTGGTTGTTCTACAATAAAGTCTAAAACCATTTCTATGTAACTGTGGTCGGAGAAAGAATGTTCTTCCAGAACCCGCCATTTTCTGACCCACTCATAAGCGCCTTCACTACAGATAGTGAGGTCTATGACCTCCCTGCGGGTCTTAGTGATAAAAGTAGGCTCATTACCCACGTTGCAAATCACCAGGTTGGTTGTTAAGAGGTAATCAAACAGAGACTCGCCCCTGGCATTGATGTCGGAGCTCCCCCATTGGACATGGTGAGCATTAGCGTCCGCTCCAATAATAAGATTACCCGTGCGGAAATTTGACACCAGGTCTTTCACCTCCGTTTGTGGTGGGGGTTCTTCGGCGTCGTAGGGCATATAGATCGACGCCACCGTCAGGCGGGCTCTGTCGACCGTTAGACTGATAGCGGTAATATCACCATTGGTGTAGTTAGGTAGGAGAAAGGAGTTCAACTCAGACTTGACCAGAATACACGTTCTGACTTTGCTCTCCTCGCTGGCTCGAATGAGCTTGAAGCCCTTAGTCCCCAATCCGCAGATTCTCGAGCTATTGACCCAGGGTTCTTGGATGAGGACCACATCCACGTCGCCTTTAGAAAGACGACTACTTAAAGCAGCCGAAGCTACTTTAGATTTGTGCAGATTAATCTGAAGCACCACCAACATGAGAGCGCACAGACTTCCCTGCCGTCCCCATATCCTCGAGGTTTGCCCCATCCCGGAGGTTGCCTATCAACGACGAGTTGTTCCGATTAACTGCCCGATATGGCGTTGCAGGAGTCTTGCTGTCTGTAGCGTTAGATGTTAATCGCTCAGCGTTGGCTGCTACCACCGTGACGTCGAGGGCTTCCTCGTCCTGTAGGCTGTCCTCCATCTCCGAGTTGTTCACAGCACTATCGCCAAGGGACGTGGCGGATAACATGCTTTCCGCATCGGAATCCTCCGCTTCCTCTTCTGGTAATTCGTTTTCCGGTTCCCCCGGAGCAGCCGACAAGGCAGCGCGCTGAGCATCACCACGATATACGTGGATAACGATCTGGCCTACGCTGTAGTGTACTAGGCCATTGCACCTTTTGAGGGGCTCGATTGACTCTTTATTCATGGTGAACACCACCTGTCTGTCCTTCCAGTCGACGACCTCTATCTTTGCGCCCTTGTAGACTTCACCCAGCTTAGCAGCTGCTGCCTTGTACAGTGCTACGGTTTTTGCATCCTCGCATGCGAGTAATTTAATCTGACCCTGGTGCCAACCCGCATCCGTTACTCGCGCTGAACTACCCGGAAACTCTGGAGCAACATTGAGAAGAATGTTGCCGAGTTCATTTCGCACGTAACGCCACCGGTCCTTAGGGATGGCCAGACGGTCATTGCCTCGGTCAAGGACGCCTATAAGGATCCTGTCCTTGGTTACCTCAGCAAAGCTTAGTTTGCCCGCTCCAGGGGTATTCTGATGCCGCTTGGGAGGGGGATTTAACTCCAGGTCCGATCTCTGGCGCTTGAAAGGGTTAACTTTTAACCTCTTTGGCATGTAAGAATTTTGGAAATCCGGTATCACAGCTTTCGCTAGCTCTACCGATTTACTGGAATTTGGCGACAGCGATTCCTGCGGTACCCCTTCATACCTCTTCAGGATCTTTGCAGCCAATCTTTTCTCGTGGTATGTGAAGCGGCGGGGAGATGTCTCCTGGGAGTGCGGACCCGTAGTTGCCATCGCGGTCGCTGTCCTTGCCGAAATCTCAGTTGCAGCTTCCTTCTCCTTCGAAACTCCGAGGCCAGGTCGTGAGACCGCTGCCACAGACGTAAAGATACTGGTTTTCATATCAGCGGTTGATGGGAGTTTAGCATCCGCCGTTGTCCGCTTAGTTGCGTTGGCAACCGCACTGGTGCTAGCTCCCATAAAGTCAATCTTAGTCGATAGAGGGTTGGTTGACCGACTCGTAGTTGCCATCGCTGTCGATCCCCCCCTTGATTGTGGAACGGAGGTTGTCCTCCGGCGTTGTTGTTGCTTTCTCGCCTGCTCCTCCATAGCTCTCCTTTGCTGAGGAGTGAAATTTGGCGTTGTTTGTTTTTTAGGTTTATCGTTTTTATTTGGGTTATTTGAGTTCATCTTGTTCGTGCGACCCATCGCCGGACAAGGCCAGCTTAGGGTCAAGGGAAGAGTAGGGGAAAATGTGTCGTCCGCCGCGGCAGAGCCCCGTACCGCGGTAAGGCCATGCTTACTCTCTGAGGCGACCCGGTATCAGAGAGGCTCCGTTCAAATACAGCCACGATTTGCCTCCCGGCTGCAAACGTCCAATGGGCACGGTTTCGCATAACACCCTGGATTGGGAGGGGGAAGATCTTTGTCGTCGCGCCAGAGAGGCTAGGCTGCTCTCGTGATGAAGTGCCGTACGGAGCTATGATCACAAGGGCAGCGTAGCCCTGTGGCTATCGACTTAAGCCCTCGTACCGCGGCAAGGTATCCACCCTTCACGAAAGCACATTTTGACCGATAACTCTGTTATCGCAAAATATATCGAATTGAACCAAAGTCCAAATGAAAGATGTCCCATTCGTGTAATATCAATTTTGCCCAAATATTCCAAAGTTTACCCGAAAGCACATTTTGACCGATAACTCTGTTATCGATAAATATATCGAATTGAACCAAAATCCAAATGAAAGCTGTCCCATTCGTTTGATATCAATTTTGCCCAAATATTCCAAAGTTTACCCGAAAGCACATTTTGACCGATAACTCTGTTATCGATAAATATATCGGAATGAATCAAAGTCCAAATGAAAGCTGTGGGTTTTCCCATTCGTTTGATATTTATTTTGTCCAAATATGCCAAAGTTTACCCGAAAGCACATTTTACCGATAACCTGTAATCGATAAATATATCGAAATGAACCAAAGTCCAAATGAATCGTTTGAAACCAATTTTGTGCGAATATTCCAAAGTTTACCCGAAACCACATTTTGACCGATAACTCTGTTATCGATATATATATCGAAATGAACCAAAGTCCAAATGAAAGCTGTGGTCTTTCCCATTCGTTTGATATCAATTTTGTCCAAATATTCCAAAGTTTACCCGAAAGCACATTTTGACCGATAACTCTGTTATCGATAAATATATCGGAATGAATCAAAGTCCAAATGAAAGCTGTGGTCTTTTCCATTCGTTTGATATCAATTTCGTCCAAATATTCCAAAGTTTACCCGAAAGCACATTTTGACCGATAACTCTGTTATCCATAAATATTTTGGTAATGAATCAAAGTCCAAATGAAAGCTGTGGTCTTTCCCATTCGTTTGATATCAATTTCAAATATTCCAAAGTTTACCCGAAATCATATTTTGACCGATAACTCTGTTATCGATAAATATGTCGAAATCTACCAAAGTCCAAATGAAAGCTATGGTCTTTCCCATTCGTTTGATATCAATTGTGTGCAAATATTCCAAAGTTTACCCGAAAGCACATTTTGACCGATAACTCTGTTATCGATAAATATATCGAAATGAACCAAAGTCCAAATAAATCGTTTGAAACAAATTTTGTGCGAATATTCCAAAGTTTACCCGAAACCACATTTTGACCGATAACTCTGATATCGATAAATATATCAAAATGAACCAAAGTCCAAATGAAAGCTGTGGTCTTTCCCATTCGTTTGATATCAATTTTGTCCAAATATTCCAAAGTTTACCCGAAAGCACATTTTGACCGATAACTCTGTTATCGATAAATATATCGAAATGAATCAAAGTCGAAGTGAAAGCTGTGGTCTTTCCCATTCGTTTGATATGAATTTTGTGCAAATATTCCAAAGTTTGACCGAAAGCACATTTTGACCGATAACTCTGTTATCGATAAATATATCGAAATGAACCAAAGTTCAAATGAAAGCTGTGGTCATTCCCATTCGTTTAATATCAATTTTGTGAAAATATTTCAAAGTTTACCCGAAACCACATTTTGACCGATAACTCTATTATCGATGAATATATCGAAATGAACCGAAGTCCAAATGCACGCTGTGGTCTTCCCCTTTCGTTAAATACCAATTTTGTGCGAATATTCCAAAGTTTACGTAAAACTACATTTTGACCGATAACTATGTTATCGATAAATATGTCGGAATTTTAATGGTGCCTGTTGCAAACTCTATACTCCTAAGAATTTGTGTGTAAAATTTGGTAAAGATCGGGGCATTGGTTCAGACGTTAAAGAGCCACAAACATTAACTGTCAGTCACAAACTTACGTTTTTATATACATACTAGCTGACCCGACAGACGTTGTCCTGCCACAAATTTACTTCCCTGCATGTTTCTCTAACCCGATCCCTATATCTATTTTAATCCATATCCCTATCTCCTTCGTATAAGAGGAACCACGCCCCCTTTTACGTTATCCCCAGTTTTTTTGGAGGTGGCAGGGATTAATCTTGTTTTTATTTCATTCGTATGGGAGGTACCACGCCCCCTTTTTCGTTTTTTTGGATGTGGTAGGGATCGATCCCATGTAACCCCTTGCCAAATTTCAGTGGTCTAACATGAATACTTCCAGAGATATGGACTATGAAGTATTTTATTCGTATGGGAGGTGCCACGTCCCATTTTGGTTAACCCCCAGTTTTATGCGTGAGAATGGTGTTGTTATCCTATAGCTCTGTACCAATTTTCAGGTCCCTTTTAGAGATATACACCTTGGAGAAAAAAGTTTGTTCTGATTTTATAACATGACATGCGCGTGGTAATAACAAAAAAACTCCCCAAATGAAGTATATGATTTCGTTCAGCCGTTTTCGAGTTTTAGCGTGACGACTGAACACCATTTCATTTTTATATATATAGAAGATATATCACAATAAACCAAGACGCATTAAATTTTACATGTTCGATTGCAACACGAAGAGTAACACCAAAGCAAAACTTCAAACTTAATGTGTGTTCGTCTCCAAAAATTTACAATGGAAAATTGCAAAAAATTCGCATTTTTTACCCTGAAATAAAAGCCGCATTCTTCTGGAAGATATCGCTCCGGCTTACGCTCATTTCTCACGGGAACAGTCCGGTTACTATAAAGCTAAAGCTAAGGGTACACCTAGCGACGCGACGCGACACGACACGACGCGACCAAGTATTCTTTGCATGTGTTCTTATGGAGCACAGTTAGATGTACCCGTACCTTAAGACTTCACCAACAGAAGTCGGTGGGCTTTCACGTAGATCCGTGGTATACACATTATTAAAACAAAAATACCCAAAGAATTTTCGTTTAATACCAAATTTCATTAAATCAGTTTTAAAACGACGCAACTTCTTAACATTTTAATTTGTTTAGTATGAAACCCAAAAAAAAAAAACGACCCAATTTAAACACTGCGTTGAACCATGCAGCGACATCTGTTTCTGAAAAATTTGGCTTGTACGCAGCTACGACAAAAACCAATTCAACACAGAATGAAAATATCGCGGTAGGGGGGAAATAAACAAAAAGGAGATACCTATAAATTATGGTGGAATTAATAAGATGAGATATAAAATATGGTGGAATTAATAAGATTGTAAGGGAGGTACCACGCCCCCCTAATATTTTGCTTTGATTTTAATACATGACCTGCGCGTGGTAATAACAAACAAACCCCCCAAAGGAAGTATATAATTTGGTTCAGCCGTTTTCGAGTTTTCGCGTGACGACTGAACACCATTTCATTTTTATATATGTATATAGATTAACAACCAAAATAATTAAAGATTGTATGGGAGGTACCACGCCCCCTTTTTCGATAACCCCAAGTTTTATGGGTGAGAATGGTGTTGTTATCCTATAGCTCTATACCAATTTTCATGTTCCTACCTTAAACACTTTTGAAGATATTCACCTTGAAAAATTCAGTTTGTATGGGAGGTGCCACGCCCCCTTTTCCGATTACCCCTTCTTTTATGTGTAAGAAGGCTTTTGATACCATATAGGTCTATACCAATTTTCAGGTCCCTACCTTGAACCCTTTCACAGATATTCTGCTTAAAAAATTTAGTTTGTATGGGAGGTACCACGCCCCCTTATTGGATAACCCCCGGTTTTATAGGTGAGAGTGGTGCTGTTATCCTGTAGCTGTGTACCAATTTTCATGTTCCTACTTTAAACACTTTTGAAGATATTCAACTTGAAAAATTCAGTTTGTATGGGAGGTGCCACGCCCCCTTAATATTTTGTTCTGATTTTAAGACATGACCTGCGCGTGGTAATAAGAAACAAATCCCCCAAAGGAAGTATTTCATTTGGTTCAGCCGTTTTCGAGTTTTAGCGTTACAATTATACACCATTTCATTTTTATTTCATTTTTATATATATAGATTAGTAAGATATATTTATATAACAATAAACCAAGACGCATTAAATTTTGCATGTTCGATTGCAACACAAAGAGTAACACGAAAGCAAAAATTCAAACTTAATGTGTGTTCGTCTCCAAAAATCGACAACGGAAGATTGCAAAAAATTCGCATTTTTTACCCTGAAAAGCTTTGAAATAAAAGCCGCAATCTTCTGGAAGATATCGCTCCGGCTTACGCTCATTTCTCGCGGGAACAGTCCGGGTCACTATAAAGCTAAGAGTACACCTAGCGACGCGACCAAATATTCTTTGCATGTGGTCTTATGGAACAGAGTACACCTAGCGGAAGCAGCACCACGCGACACAACAATGTTGATCAAATAGCAGAGAACGTAATAATCAACGTTCTCTGCAAATAGACAACTATTTGGTCGCGTCGCGTCGTGTAGCAAGGTGCACCCGTACCTTAAGACTTCGCCAACAGATGTCATTAAAACATGTTATTAAAACAAAAATACCCAAAGAATTTTCGTTTAATACCAAATTTCATTAAATCAATTTTAAGGCTACAATGCTTTTTTTGATTATTAAAACCAAGGACTGACACCTAAACCGTAACCGTAACCGATTAAAACCGTTTCATTTGTCAAAACCGAAACCGAAACCATAACCGTTATTTTGATCTGAAAAATAAAGAAACCGTAACCGTTTCAAACGCCGGAACCGGTTCCAAACGGTTTTGAAATTTTTATGCCTTTTTTCTTTTTGTGGAAATAAAAAGAAAATATGTTTCACCAAAGGGTACTTTGAAAAGCTTTCATGGAAGATTGTCGCGCAATGTTACAAAAGACACGTTTTGACCTCAGTATCAAATTCCTAAAGAGGAAATTTAGCCTCATATAGCTGAATGATGGCATCGAAAAAAGTTTACGACATCCGAGAAAAATGTGTTTAGTGGCCCGTATCATATATTTTGCCGATTTATTTAAATTAGTTTCCACTCTAATATTTTTCTATTAGAAAAAGTAGTCATTTTTTTTTAAATTATATTGCAGCAATTTCATCCATACATAGCGTTAATAATATTTATTACAATGTACAGCAGCCGACTGGATGTTGGACCGAACCAACTTTTTTAAGTTTTTCGAAGTTAGCCTCCAAAACTAAGTTACGGGCTTTCGAAGTTCGAAGTTGGACCCTCAGAAAATTTGGATTTTGTCGTACAGTGTTATTATATTGTAAAAATGTTATAAAAATTCAGCTACATACTTAAGTTTTGTAAAATTTTTTTTCGTTCGTGTTTTTATTTGGAAACCGAAACCGGAACGAAACCGTAACCGAAACCGAAATAAATTTTTAATAACGAAACCGGAACCGAAACCGAATCGTGTTACAAAACCGAAACCGAAACCGGAACGTTATTTTAATCGGTTAAACACCTTGATTAAAACAGATATATGCATTCAAGATAGTAATACGTAAAAAAGTTACAAAACGACGCAACTTCTTAAAATTTTAATGCGTTTAGTATGAAACCCAAAAAAAAAACGACCCAATTTGAACACTGTGTTGAACCATGCAGCAACATCTGTTACTGAAAAATTTGTCTCATTAAACGCAGCTACGACAAAAACCAATTCAACACAAAATGAAAAAATGCAAAATAAAGAAAAATTAGATATAAATTATGGTGGAATTAATAAGATTGTATGGGAGGTACCACGCCCCCCTAATATTTTGTTTTGATTTTAATACATGACCTGCGCGTGGTAATACCAAAACCCGTTTCAGCCGTTTACGAGTTTTAGCGTGACGACTGAACACCAGAGTAGGTCGCCGCCCCGTTGGGTGCACCTGGGTAACGCTAAATGGCCTACATGGCTATTGTTATTGCTTATGACCACAGATATATAGATAACCCTGGGCTACGTCATCCCGAGTCCGGACGTGTGACATACCGCCACCTCGCGAATTTTTCGCATGTTTTTAGGTACATCCCATGATTCAATTATAAGAAGGTTTGCTCTTCCCTTGACGTTTATTATTGACACTCCCAATATGAAAATGTGTACGGGTTTCGTTTTCGAATAAAAAAGTAGGAATGTTTTTTTTTTCTTTCGTCAAGCAAATGGTAGTAAAAAATCGAAAAGGGAGGATATAAATTGTAATGCAAATAAAAAATTGCAAGGTAAACTAACACATTCGACTGGGCCAAAAAAAAATTGGTGTTTTTCAAAAATTATATTGATTTTAGTTTTCAGAAAAATGAAAAAATATTATGTACTGTAAAAATGACAGATCTTAGCATTAAATTCTAGAGGTCTATCATCGCTAGTTTAGATTTCACAGACTTTACCTCATATTAAGAGTAAGAACTCGGATTCCCTTCAAAAGCTGCATAGTCTAAAATTTTCTCCGACTAGCCTTTTCAAAATATTCTAGCCTCAAAATAAGTGTCGATTTACTGTTCGATTTTTTTCTTTCCACCGTCTTAATAGTAATTCGACCGATCGACAACTTGTATTCTTGTCTTAACCTAAATTTTTACTAAAAGTTCCTTGAAAGGTTTTCGGGTCATAAATACTATCGGAAAGTGTGCCAAAGGGATAGTATTACCATTTTACTAACCAAATTTAACCAGTTCCAATAAATATACCTCCAACTCTTTCATGCACACATGGCTGATGATTAAGAATGAAAATAACATACTCTAATCACATAAGGAAAATCTTTAAAGTCAGTTATTAATGATAAATTCATCAATTTTCCAAAAGCCAACCTCTACTATTTTTCTAACTACTACTATTTTAAACTACTTTTTTTACATGATTTTGCTAAAAGGCTACTCAGAATGTGAATGACAATTTTTCAGGGAGCAAGATGACCTCACCTAAGTAAGTTGCTCTCAGTTAAAAATCAATATCTTCAAAACATCCCAGGATGTCGGAGTAATGTTTATACGTAACTAAATGTAGAAGATTGCGGTAGGTGTTCCTTTAATTAAAATATATTTGAAACCCATTTAAAAGGTGTTGGGTGATATTTTAATTTATGGCTTTCATTGCTACTGAAATATTGGTTGAACCATCCACCAGCAGTATCACCGCTTCCTGCAAGGAAACCTTTACTGAAACGACAGAAGCAACGGAAATTCATTTTTCTATTCATTGGCATTTGCACGTTCTTTCAATATCGTCGGTGTTTATGCAAAACAACGTAACGGACAAATGCGAAAACCACGTTAAGAACACTTTGGTCAAAAATGAGATTTGCTTACCTGGGGCTCTGGGTTACCGCATCCATTCATTAGTTAGAAAAAATAGGGGTTTGTGCAAAAGAGTGTAAAAAACGATATTTGAATTGGGACCAAAACACAGTGGCTCGTACTAAAGGTGAACAGTTTTTTGTCTCTCCTGTAAAATTTGAGTGAATGTTTGCATGTAAATTCCATCAGCAAAAATTCAATTTTCAGGAGAGCAAAAAAAACGGGTTTGCCAAATACTTTGCAAAGTGCGAATAATATGAATTACCACAATGAGTAATGTGGTATCATCTAACTAACTGAACTAATTTTTATACCTTTCATGAACATGAAATGGTATTATAACTTTGGTCCGATGTTTGTAAGTATGAGAAGAAGAAGAGATGGGCCCATCAATAAGTATACCGAAATGACCAGGATGATAAGCTGAGTTGATTTAGCCATGTCCGTCTGTCCGTCTGTCTGTTTGAACGCAAACTAGTCCCTCAATTTTTGAGATATCTGCCTGAAATTTTGTATGTGGCCACCATTTTGTAATATAGGAATCATTTGTCGGAACTGACAAGATCGGACCAGTATAACATATAGCCCCCATACAACCGATTGTTCAGATATAAGGTTTTTTTGACCAAAACTGCCGCAATTAAAAAGTTGGGAACGTAAAATTTTGCAACTCGAGTACTTTCTATATATGTAGTGTATATAGTGAAAATCAACAAGATCGGGCAAATGTAACATATAGTCCCTATACAACGGATTGTTCAGATATAAGGTTTTTTGACCAAAACTTCCGCAATTAAAAAGTTAGGAACGCAAAATTTTGCAACTCGAGTACTTTTTATTTATGTAGTGTATATAGTGAAAATCAACAAGATCGGGCAAATGTAACATATAGCCCCCATACAACCGATTGTTCAGATATAAGGTTTTTTGACCAAAACTTCCGCAATTAAAAAGTTAGGAACGTAAAATTTTGCAACTCGAGTACTTTCTATTTATGTAGTGTATATAGCGAAAATCAACAAGATCGGGCAAAGGTAACATATAGCCCCATACAACGGATTGTTCAGATATAAGGTTTTTTGACCAAAACTTCCGCAATTAAAAAGTTAGGAACGCAAAATTTTACAACTCGAGTGCTTTCTATTTATGTAGTTAGTGTATGGAGTGAAAATCAACAAGATCGGGCAAATGTAACATATAGCCCCCATACAAGGGGTGTAAAAGTAGGGGGGTGTAAAAGTAGGTCGCCTCCCAGTTGGTGCACCCTGGGTAACGCTAAATGACCTACATGGCCTACACGGCTAGTTTCTTGTATTGCCGGTTCTACGAGAACGGTAGTTACCAGTACTTGTGCTGTACCCATCGTGCCGAAACTACACGGGCCGTTTTCTTATATCGACCCGGCCAAGAGCAATACACTCGGGGTGACCCTGTCTGACATTTAGGCAGGGCTACACCTCGCTACAACAACAACAACAACATCGATTGTTCAGATATAAGGATTTTTGGCCAAAACTTCTGCAATTAAAAAGTTAGGAACATAAAATTTTGCAACTTGAGTACTTTCAATTTATGTAGTGTGTAGAGAAAATCAAGAAGATTGGGTAAATATAACATATAGCCCCATACAACCGGTTGTTCCGATATAAGGTTTTTTGGCCAATACTTCCGCATTTAAAAAGTTAGGAACATACAATTTTGCAACTTGAGTACGTTCTATTTATGTTGTGTGTAGAGTGAAAATCAATAAGATCGAGTCATTATGACATATGTATACCTCCCATACAATCGATTGTTTCGGTATAAGAAATTTGGGCCATAACTACCGCCAATTAAAAAGTTAGGAACGTAAAATATTGCACCTTTAGTACTTTCTACATATGTAATGTGTATAGTGTAAGTCAGTACAGTGTCAGTTGGGTGTCTTTTATGGGGGTGTCCGCGCCTTGCAATCACCAGCGCCACCTCAAACCGTCGACTCGTAGGTGCATGCACCCTCCTCCTCCAAGCGGGGGTGGAGCCTCCACGTGGTGACACCCGGTAACGCTACGGCGGCTAATTCTAGCGGCGACCTCTCCCCCCCTCTTCCCTGATTTTCCTTCCTCTACTCGTAGCCTCTATCACAGCCCCCTCTTCTCCCTTTCCTGTCTTCCTTCCTTGAAATGGGCTGGATCAAGGTGTCATACGACCCGTGCCGAGGATCAGCCTGGCTGGGGGCCCTAAAATAGCCCAGTCGGTAAAGGAGTGCTTCGGATACCTGGCGACCTCCGTTTCTAATTAGCCTTACCCTGGGTATGCGGATCTCTGCCCAGGGTGGACCTTCCCCTTTCTCCGCCACTCGTGGGTTCAAGCATGAACAACTCCAACAACAACAACAAAAATAAGGAGTCTGGGTCTCCTCAAAAAAAGCCAACAGGAGCTCGCTTCGTTAAAAAGGTCACGGCCAAGCCGGACCTTAGCAAAGTGACGTGAGAGGACTCCCCAGCGTTTCATTGCTGCTGCTGCAGCGCGACGTAGTAGGGCCGAGTGTAAAACCGGTAAGACGAGGCTATCAACCCTGTAGCCTCCACAAGTGGTCTTGCCTTTCAGCGTAAAGCGTCTGGTGAGCCCCCTGCTGGGGGCTCCAGGAATGTGGGTGCTGACTTTAGGGTCGAGGACTTGGCGCGCAGGCAATCCACCAAGCCCAACCGCAATGATAAGCGGTCGGTAGCCCGGATCCTGTTCAAGAACGCGACCTCGCCGATAAGGGAGTTTAGTTTAGTTTCTTGTATTGCCGGATCTACGAGAACGGTACCAGTACTTGTGCTGTACCCATCGTGCCGAAACGACCCGCGCCGTTTTCTTATATCGACCCGGCCAAGAGCAATACACTCGAGGTGACCCTGTCTGACATTTAGGCAGGGCTACACCTCGTTACAACAACAACAACAACAACGTTTCGGCAGAGGCCTGGGCGAAGCTACAGCGCGATCTTGCGTGGGCTCGGCGGATAGTGCCGGATTTTAAGGTTGAGCTGTATGGCGCTAACAACAAGGGGGAAACCGCCAAGCGAAACCGATCGCTGGAGGAAACCACCCCAACGGCACCGAAAAGGGCCAGAATAGGAGGACCGACGAGGTCCTTCGCCTACATTGCCAAGGATCGCAAGATCATTGGAGTAATTGACGAGAGCAACGTAGACGGCAGGATCCCCAAGCAGCAGTGGAAGCGGATCAGGGCCGCGCTTGTTGTTGTTGTTGTTGTAACGAGGTGTAGCCCTGTCTAATTGTCAGACAGGGTCACCCCGAGTGTATTGCTCTTGGCCGGGTCAATATAATAAAACGGCCCGGGTCGTTTCGGCACGATGGGTACAGCACAAGGACTGGTACCGTTCTCGTAGAACCGGCAATACAAGAAACTAGGCCGTGTAGGCCATGTAGATCATTTAGCGTAACCCAGGGTGCACCAACGGGGAGGCGACCTACTCTTACACCCCTCGCCGCGCTCGCAAAAGTGGCGGTACAGGTCAAACGTGACAACCCTGGTCCTCCACCCAACTACGCCTATGCGGGTTGGTATCAGGGTAACGTGAAGCTGATCGCTTGCGATGACAGCAGGTCCGTGGACCTGTACAAAATTGGCATACAGCGCATAGGAGAAGTTTATCCCGGCGCGCGCTTGAGGGCAGTGGACGCGGTTGATATCCCGCAACGCCCAAGGGCTAGAGTCTGGAGTCCAGTTGGTTGCACGGAACCAGATGAGATTCTAGATGTGCTGCAAGAGTACAACCCTGAGCTGCCTACAGCAAACTGGAAGGTGGTGAACGTGGATAACACCGATAAGGCTACCATGCAGATTGTTCTGCTTCTGGATGAGGCTAGCATCGAGGCTCTGGTCCGATGCAATTACGTAGTGAGGTATGGCTATGAAAAGGTGGTCCTCAAGGTATACAAATCCGATACCGAGGCCCTAGCCAACCTCTGCCCCCAGTGACAATGATATGGAGGTGGACGCGGATGACAGCAAGTCAGTGGCGTCTGACACAAGGAGTGGGTTCGCGTCGTCCAGCTCGGATGGTGGCTCGGCTCTCAGGAGACTCTACTCCGAGAGTCAGCTTCTGAGCGACGGCGATTCGGACTTGACGCTCACGGAAGAGAGCGCCAAAAAAAAGTGATGAGGGTCCTCCAGATTAATCTCCATCACTGCAAAGCTGCTTCGGACTACTGCAGCTCTCAAAAGGCGCAGTAGACACTGTCCTGGTGCAAGAGCCGTGGATCACTGGAGATAGGATCTGTGGTTTGAGGACCCCTACTTACAAGCTTTATAGCGCAACAGGTAAAGGTAAACTTAGAACGTGTATTTTAGTTAAATCAAATATTAACGCTGTTCTCTTACCCAGTTTAGTGACGGAGATCTGACAGCGATAAGCGTCGAGGGGCTGGGTAGAGGTTGCAGGTTCGCATCATTCTATCTGGCTCACGATCACCAAGGTCCACTACCATCAAACAATTTTAGAGAGATCGTGAGTTCCACAAAACCACGGGACGATATCATCGTGCTAGGCGGCGACGCTAATGCCCATCACAACCAATGTCAGTCAGTGCTGCCCGACACTAATGAGCGAGGTAAGTCACTCTATAACTATCTACTAGGCACTAACCTAAGTATATGTAACACGGGGAATGAACCCACCTTCGTAACAAGAAACCGAGAGGAAGTCCTCGATATAACGTTGGTCACCGAGGGTGTTAGGCGAGCACTCCTTCTCAGACCATAGGTACATTAGCTTCCCCTTAGTAGATACACATACAAGTCCGAAATATATACATAATATTAGGAAAACAAATTGGGGTTACTACCAAAAGCTTATTCGCAAATATTTGTCAAATCAGCTGGTAACACCTAGAAATGATGAGGAGCTAGACGATCTCGTCAGCTCCTTCAATCAACACTGCAAGATTGCTCTAGACAAGGCGTACCCGCCTAAAAAGTTAGCTGAAACCCACAGACCACCCTGGTGGTCGTCCGATCTAGATAATCTCAGAAGGACATGTAGGTCGGCCTTTAACAAAGCCAAACAAGATGGTTGCGTAACATCCTGGGCACTTCACAAAACTAAATTAAGTAACTACAAGAAAGAAATTCGCAAGGCCAAACGGGCTTCCTGGGTGAATTTCTGCAACAATATCGAATCAACATCTGCAGCTTCGCGCCTGAGGAAGGTGCTCTCAAAATCGCCAGCGACACTGAGCCACATACAAATGCCGGATGGGAACTGGACCGATTCGAGCACTGACACAATGAATCTGCTTCTGGATGCTCACTTTCCGACATGCACAGACACGGCTACTGCTACGGTCGGGAATGAAATGCTTTCGGATCAGCTGATAAAGGAAATAACCGATGATAAAAAGCTGGACTGGGCCTTAGCCAGTCTCAAGCCCTATAAATCGCCAGGATCGGAAGGAATATTCCCGGCCCAGTTACAACAAACATCCGAGCTTATTAAGCCCTGGCTGAAGACCATGTTTGTTAGTTGCCTCAGGCTCAACTATGTACCTGCATCATGGAGAGAGGTTAAGGTAGTATTTATCCCAAAATCCGGGAAACCATCCCATTCTAAACCTAATGATTTTAGGCCAATAAGCCTATCTTCATTTCTACTTAACATTATGGAAAGACTTTTGGAGGACTATGTCAGAAGATCGATAGACTCAACTCATATGTCGCGGGCTCAACACGCCTATAGTAAAGGTAGATCGACTGATACTGCCTTGCATTCTCTGGTATCTGTTATAGAAAAGTCAATTGACACAAAGGTGCCTTCAACAACGTTCTACCGGAAGCCATTACCTCGGCGTCAACGGGTCTGCGGGTCGATGCCTGCCTTGTGGTGTTTATCCGCAAATTGCTTATTAGCAGACGGATTACAACGGAGCTAGGCGGTAATTCGATTCACAGACTCGTTAACAGAGTTACCCCGCAAGGAGGTGTTCTCTCTCCGCTCCTGTGGCTGGTTACTGTAAACCAACTTCTTCGTCTCATGGAAGCTGAAGGCTACCAAGTGATTGCGTACGCCGATGACATCTGCGTTATCATTCGGGGAAAATTTCCTCAAACCCTCTGCAATTTAATGGAAAATGCTCTGACTAAAGTTTGCGACTGGGCGAACGCTTCAGGTTTGGAGGTTAATCCCGAGAAAACCGAACTTGTCCTCTTCACTAGAAGGTACAAAATACCGAACTTAATACCACCAAAAATTGGGAATACAACTTTAGTACTCAGTGACAAAGTCAAAAATCTAGGAGTTATTCAAGACAGGAAACTACTCTGGAGCGACAATATAGCGGATCGAGTTAAAAAAGCAACATGCGCGTTGTTTACTTGCAAGAGAGCAATTGGTATATCGTGGTGGTGCACTGGATATACACAGCTATTGTTCGCCCAATTCTACTCTACGGCATGCTGGTCTGGTGGCCGGCACTAACCAAGAACACGTACCTTAAGCAGCTACAAAAAGTCCAAAGGAGTTCAGAACTCTGCATAACCGGGGCCCTCGGCTCCACTCCAACAGAAGCACTCAACACGATGCTGAATCTTCCACCACTCGATCTGGTGGCTAAAGAAATGGCTGTGATTACAGCTCTGGGATTAAGGGAGACCGACGTATGGAAGGGCGGCACATGTGGTCAAGCCACAATTTTAGGCTCCCATGCACCTGTGAGCATACCATTACATATACAATGTTAAATACATGCCCTGCATGTGGTAGGACCCCCCATAATACTCTACATCTCTTCAATTGTTCATCTGAACCTACTCTTCTAACCCCTCTGTCCCTCTGGACAAACCCTGTTGAAACTGCACGTTTCCTTGGACTCCCCTTAGAAGAGCTTGATGAAGATCTTCGGAATGATCATACACTCTAGACAGGGCAATGCATTGTTAACAACAACAACAACAACATACCATTACATACTGACTTTTGCACGCCAAGCAACGTGTTTGTTAGGAACTACGAGGTGAAAATACCCACAAGACAAGAATGGGATACCAGACCGCATACTGTTCGGAATGCCACGAACATATTCACCGATGGCTCTAAGCTTGTAGGGAAGGTGGGTGGAGGTATCTTTTCACCGGACCTGGGACTAGAGATCTCCTTTCGTCTTCCCGACCACTGCAGCGTGTACCAAGCAGAAATGCTGGCAATACACGGTGCAGTGAAAAGCCTAGCGTCTACGCCCCAAAACGGCAAACGGATATTTATCTTCTCAGACAGTCAGGCCGCGCTAAAGGCACTGAACTCATGTGTCGACAACACAAAGTCGCTAACTGAATGCCGCAGATCTCTGAACGAGATGGCTCAGCACTTCAGTATCAGCCTTATTTGGGTACCTGGTCACAGGGATATTGAAGGCAACTGTATAGCGGATGAGCTGGCCAGAAGAGGTACCACCACTCATCTCCTTCCAGGAAATGATCGGGTAGGCATTCCCATGGCCTCTTTCAAACTCCGAGCTAGCACAAATACCTTACAAAGGGCAAATGAGCTCTGGTCAGGTCTCTCGACGTGCGAGATATCAAGGCTAACTTGGCCTTCGTACAACAAAGGACGCACTAACTGTCTGTTGTCCCTTAATAAATCCGGTGTCTCATCTCTGATAAGGGTGTTAACAGGGCACTGCTTAATAGGCACACATGGTGCTAGGATGGGCGTAATAACTCACGATTACTGTCGCAGTTGCAGATGTATTGAAGAGGAGGAGAGTGTTCAACATCTGCTGTGTCAATGTCCTGCACTCAGCAGAAGACGATTGGCTATTCTCGGCCAACCGTTCATCGACGACCTCACGGAGGTTTCAAAAATAGATATTAGGGCTCTATCGAAATTCATTGATTCCACGAGCTGGTTTGATCCTCTAATCCAAGTGTGAGAATGTGAGATTGTTGATGTTTGATTCTCGGATATGGGGTGGGTCTTAAGACCGCATAGGGTATCACAATGGGCCTACTTGACTGGCCTAAGTGGTGGGCAGGGCCCTGCACTCTGTCCTGCCCTCGCAACCTAACCTAACCTAAGTCAGTACAATTGAACACGTATAATATATAGCCTCCATACAATCGATTGTAATGTGTATAGTAAATATAGTTAAATTGAAACAGGATGTACTGGGGATCGAACAGTGAAAATCGTGACGCTTTTTCATGAAAGATATATAGCCTTCGGCACAGCCGAAGACAGCTTTCCTTACTTGTTTGTTATAAGTTCAGTTTAATTTAGCTAAATAAGAAATCAGATAAAGTTTACAGTCAATTCCATTCAACACTTTTTGAGAGTAAAGTCATCTCTGAGCGGCCCAAGGAGAATTTCACGTCTCCCTTTTTGATTCGTGGTTATTCTTTAATTTAAATCTATAGGCAAAAAACTAAATTAACGTAATAGTTTTAAAAAGCACCCTAATTTTAACAAGGAGGTTTAGATTTAGACCCAAAAAGCAAAATTTTTGAATATTTTCCTTATAGAAAAACCCTTTCTTGACAAACTGTATGTTGTTAATTTCCGGAAAAAAAATTCTGCTGATAGAAAAATTTTCAATATGAAAATATGGTACCATCCAAAGCAAATTCAACAAGGTAGGATTGACAACTGAAATATTTTGTTTCTGTAGGAGTTTTTCCTTCAAAAAAATGTAAACAAGCGTATTAACCCTTTGCCACCCAAGCACAGTTTTTGTGTCCCATACAAGTGTTTTACTGAAAAATTAGATAGCATTTGCTCAGGCCAAAAAATTATCAATACCGCGAAATATGCTAGCCAAGACAGTAACGGAGTAATTTTGACCACTTCATGTGAAGTTAGCGTGCCACCCTTGAAAAACTACCTTAGGGACCTGCTAGAGAAAAAATGTTTGCACGTGATTTTGCCGTAAATTAGCCGTAACTAAGTGGCATATTTGGAAAATTAAAAAAAAAAAAATAATAATTTTTTTGGTAGTGCACCGCCAACTTCACATGAAGTTAGCGTGCCACTTCTGGAAAACTACTTTCGATACCAGCTAGGATAAAAACCTTTGCAAGTGGTTTTGTCGTAAATTATCCGTAATTAATCTGTGAAATCAAAAAATTTGTCGCGGACGTATTTTGGAAAATATTGAGTGGCACGCCAACTTCATGTGAAGTTAGCGTGCCACGTTTGAAAAATTACCTCAGGGACCAGCTAGAAAAAAAAATATTTGTACGTGATTTTGCCGTGAATTAGCCGTAGTTAAATGGCATATTTAAAAAATTTAAAAAAAAAATTTTTTTTATAGTGCACCGTCAACTTCACATGAAAAACTACCTTAGGGTCCTGCTAGGGAAAAAATGTTGCACGTGATTTTGCCGGAAATCAGCCGTAATTAAATGACATTTAAAAAATTAAAAAAAATTTTTCTTTTTGTTAGTGCACCGCCAACTTCACATGAAGTTAGCGTGCCACCTTTAAAAATCTATCTTAGGGACCAGCTAAGGAAAAAATATTTGAACGTGATTTTGCCGTAAATTATCCGTAATTAAATGACATTATTAAAAAATTAAAAAAAAAATTTTAACAAAAAAAAAATTTTTTTTTTAATTTTTTTAATATGTCATTTATACCTCAATCCTGTAAGCTGTATCTAGTCACTAATAGAGACATTTCGTGGTCTATTTCATATTTGATACAATTTGGTATTCAGTAAGCTGCCTCACATCTCTAGTCTCAATAACGAGTCACTAATTTGTCATCTGCTTGTAGGCAGGTAACAAACGAAATTAATTAAAGAAAAATTGTAAAAAAATTGAAAAAATTAAAAATAAAGTGAATTTACGAATTAGAAGTATTTATATGTTTAAAAAAATTAAATAAAAAAATTAAAATTTACTGTTCGCGGACCGGCACTTGAACCTGCGACCTTCCGCGTCATAATCCGGACGCTTAACGCCTGGGCTACATCGACATCTATGGGGGGAGTGTCAAAAGCGTTACTTAAAATTTATGCAATTTTTGTATTCACCACACCTTAAAATGAGCGAGAGAGAGACTATGGTAGATTTCTTGTGACTTTCTCTTATAGAATACCGGAATCGGTTCCCCCCAAGAATACAGAAAACAAAAATTCAGAAACACCTTTTTTCAGAAAACATTAGTCAGAACCCTTTTTTCAGAAAGCCAATATTCAGAAGTCAAAACTCAGAAGTCAAAATTCAGAAGTTAAAATTCAGACGTAAAAATTCATAAATCAAAAATTCAGAAGTCGAAATTCAGGTTTGGAGGTTAATCCCGAGAAAACCGAACTTGTCCTCTTCACTAGAAGGTACAAAATACCGAACTTAATACCACCAAAAATTGGGAATACAACTTTAGTACTCAGTGACAAAGTCAAAAATCTAGGAGTTATTCAAGACAGGAAACTACTCTGGAGCGACAATATAGCGGATCGAGTTAAAAAAGCAACATGCGCGTTGTTTACTTGCAAGAGAGCAATTGGTATATCGTGGTGGTGCACTGGATATACACAGCTATTGTTCGCCCAATTCTACTCTACGGCATGCTGGTCTGGTGGCCGGCACTAACCAAGAACACGTACCTTAAGCAGCTACAAAAAGTCCAAAGGAGTTCAGAACTCTGCATAACCGGGGCCCTCGGCTCCACTCCAACAGAAGCACTCAACACGATGCTGAATCTTCCACCACTCGATCTGGTGGCTAAAGAAATGGCTGTGATTACAGCTCTGCGATTAAGGGAGACCGACGTATGGAAGGGCGGCACATGTGGTCAAGCCACAATTTGGCTGCTCTATCCATTCCTACGGACGTACGCAAAGGCGAACGAGACTTCCGCAACATCATTGACTTGGCCTCTAGACGCTTCATTCCTGCGGGTCGAATATCTCGAATAAGACCAAATTTCCCCGCGGAGGCAGCGGCCATGGCTAGAGAAAGAGATGAAGTGCGAAGTCTCAATCCCGCAGACCCCCGTATAAGGGATCTCAACGCGGAAATTCGTAGATTGGTCGATAAACACAAACTGGCCAAATGGAAACAACACCTAGAGCAATGCAACCTCTCTGACGGTGTTGGCAAATTATGGACTACGGTTAAAGCTCTATCTAATCCAACACAACACAAGGATAAAGTAGATATTACTTTCGGTGACAGGGTGAAGAAGGACCCTAGGGGATGTGCGAACTCCTTCTGTAGACAATTTGTACTACATTCCCCACCCGATAGAGCTAAACGTAGAACCATGCGACAGGCGCGTAAATACAAAAACCAAAACACGCCCATTGTCATCACTGCCTCAGAGGTCAAGGAAGCCATCAGACAGGCTAAGCCCTCAAAATCCATCGGCCCGACGGCATTGCCATGAAGATGCTGAAACATCTAGGCCAGGAGGGACACAAATACTTAGCGGCTCTATTCAATCTTTCACTGAACACTTTCGTCATTCCTGAAATATGGAAAAAGGCGAGAGTGGTTCCATTATTAAAACCTAGAAAGCCGGCAAACATAGGCGATTCATATCGCCCTATATCACTTTTGTCGCCGGTAGTGAAGACGCTAGAGTCCATTTTGCTCTCGTATTACACCGCAAATCTGCACCTGGCTAATCATCAACATGGCTTCCGTAAGCTGCACAGCACCACCACCGCACTCAATGCCATTACAACGCAAATAAATAGCGGTCTAAATCAAAACCAACCAAATCACAGGACTGTGTTAGTGGCACTTGACTTGTCGAAAGCTTTTGACACAGTCAACCATGCCACTCTCATACAAGATCTATTAGAAACACAAATACCTGATGGGTTAAAGAGATGGACCGCTAATTACTTGAATGGGCGGCAGGCGTCGGTCAACTTTAGAAACGCAACATCAAAACCAAGACGAATTAGACAGGGGGTGCCACAGGGTGGTGTCCTATCCCCGACACTGTTTAATTTCTATCTATCGAAGATGCCCCCACCACCAGAGGGTGTCTCCGTCGTTTCTTATGCTGACGACTGTACAATAATGGCGACGGGGAAGGGCCCCTATACTGATGAACTCTGTAATAAAATCAACGGTTACCTCTGCGACCTTTCCAGGTTTTTCACAGAGCGAGATCTGACGATATCTCCGACTAAATCAACGGCGACGCTTTTTACGACGTGGACGCACCAGGTGAGAAATGAATTAGACATTTTCGTTGACGGCACTAAGCTACCAACTGTCAGCCACCCAAAGTTATTAGGGATGACATTGGATAATACTTTCTCATTTGCTGGTCATGTGTCTGCAATGGTCTCAAAGGTACGTGGTCGCAACAAGATCCTCAAGTCACTTGCCGGCAGTACTTGGGGAAAAGACAAAGAAACGTTGTTGACTACATATAAGGCCATTGGCCGACCAGTCTTTGACTATGCTGCACCCATATGGTCGCCTAATGTACATAACACCAACTGGACGAAGTTACAAGTCTGCCAAAATACTGCCATCAGAACTGCTACGGGATGTCTCCTCATGTCTTCCGAGTCTCACCTCCATCAGGAGGCAAAACTGCTCAATGTAAAAGAGCATGCGGAAATGCTGAGCAAGCAATTCCTTCTGAACTGCCACAAGCCAGCACATCCAAACCGTCATCTTTTGGACATAGATCCGCCCCCGAGAGACATAAGGAAACATCTCCGTAAACATTATGATGAGATCCGGCATCATATTACCTTGCCGTTTGATCTGCAGAATCATAAGCGGGCTCTAACCGACATCCACACCGAGTCGGTAGATACTTTTGTCGGATCTCTACCTGTGAACCCCGTTCTGAACAGTCCTCCACCGGATATTGCTGAAGAAGAACGCACCTTACCAAGGGAGACAAGAGTTACCCTGGCACAGCTTAGGTCTGGATATAGTGTAAGGTTAAACTCCTACTTGTCCAGACTTAATGACACAATCTCAAACACATGCCCTGCATGTGGTAGGACCCCCCATGATACTCTACATCTCTTCAATTGTTCATTTGAACCTACTCTTCTAACCCCTCTGTCCCTCTGGACAAACCCTGTTGAAACTGCACGTTTCCTTGGACTCCCCTTAGAAGAGCTTGATGAAGATCTTCGGAATGATCATACACTCTAGACAGGGCAATGCATTGTTAACAACAACAACAACAACAGAAGATGGGTAATGAGAGGTGAGAGGCATCATATCCGTAGATCAACCATCGAGTTAGCACGTCAATTACCTATGTGCATATTAGTCGCCTCTTACGACCGGTATGCCTACCTCGGGCATATTCTAAACCCCTAACCCGCGGGGGGTGTCTCCTCATGTCTTCCGCGTCTCACCTCCATCAGGAGGTGGGGCCCTTAGTCCCAAGCCGCAGATTCTCGAGCTATTGACCCAGGGTTCTTGGATGAGGACCACATCCACGTCGCCTTTAGAAAGACGACTACTTAAAGCAGCCGAAGCCACTTTAGATTTGTGCAGATTAATCTGAAGCACCACCAATATGAGAGCGCACAGACTTCCCTGCCGTCCCCATATCGTCGAGGCTTGCTCCATCCCGGAGGTTGCCTATCAACGACGAGTTGTTCCGATTAACTGCCCGATATGGCGTTGCAGGAGTCCTGCTGCCTGTAGCGTTAGATGTTAATCGCTCAGCGTTGGCTGCTACCACCGTGACGTCGAGGACTTCCTCGTCCTGTAGGCTGTCCTCCATCTCCGAGTTGTTCACAGCACTATCGCCAAGGGACGTGGCGGATAACATGCTTTCCGCATCGGAATCCTCCGCTTCCTCTTCTGGTAATTCGTTTTCCGGTTCCCCCGGAGCAGCCGAGAAGGGAGCGCGCTGAGCATCGCCACGATATACGTGGATAACGATCTGGCCTACGCTGTAGTGTACTAGGCCATTACACCTTTTGAGGGGCTCGATTGACTCTTTATTCATGGTGAACACCACCTGTCTGTCGGGCCCTACCGCATCCCCGACCAGATTGACACTCCAGTCATGCGTTGGGAGGGACGGATTCATTAGCCGTAGCATCCCGAGAATTCTCTCGGGTTCGTCAGGGATGGCCGGAATCCACGCCCTTGCCCTTGGACGAGCTGGAATGTCCTTCCAGTCGACGACCTCTATCTTTGCGCCCTTGTAGACTTCACCCAGTTTAGCAGCTGCTGCCTTGTACAGTGCTACGGTTTTTGCATCCTCGCATGCGAGTAATTTAATCTGACCCTGGTGCCAACCCGCATCCGTTACTCGCGCCGAACTACCCGGAAACTCCGGAGCAACGTTGAGAAGAATGTAGCCGAGTTCATTTCGCACGTAACGCCACCGGTCCTTGGGGATGGCCAGACGGTCATTGCCTCGGTCAAGAATGCCTATAAGGATCCTGTCCTTGGTTACCTCAGCAAAGCTTAGTTTGCCCGCTCCAGGGGTATTCTGATGCCGCTTGGGAGGGGGAATTAACTCCAGGTCCGATCTATGGCGCTTGAAAGGGTTAACTTTTAACCTCTTTGGCATGTAAGAATTTTGGAAATCCGGTATCACAGCTTTCACTAGCTCTACCGATTTACTGGAATTCGGCGACAGCGATTCCTGCGGTACCCCTTCATACCTCTTCAGGATCTTTGCAGCCAATCTTTTCTCGTGGTATGTGAAGCGGCGGGGAGATGTCTCCCGGGAGTGCAGACCCGTAGTTGCCATCGCTGTCGCTCTCCTTGCCGACATCTCAGTTGCAGCTTCCTTCTCCTTCGAAACTCCGAGGCCAGGTCGTGAGACCGCTGCCACAGACGTAAAGATATTGGTTTTCATATCAGCGTCTGATGGGAGTTTAGCATCCGCCGTTGTCCGCTTAGCTGCGTTGGCAACCGCACTGGTGCTAGCTCCCATCAAGTCAATCTTATTCGATAGAGGGTTGGTTCAGCGACTCGTAGTTGCCATCGCTGTCGATCCCCCCTTGATTGTGGAACGGAGGTTGTCCTCCGGCGTTGTTGTTGCTTTCTCGCCTGCTCCTCCATAGCTCTCCTTTGCTGAGGATTGAAATTTGGCGTTGTTTGTTTTTTAGATTTTTCGTTTTTATTTAGGTTATTTGAGTTCATCTTGTTCGTACGACCCATCGCCGGACAAGGCCAGCTTAGGGTCAAGGGAAGAGTAGGGGAAAATGTGTCGTCCGCCGCGGTAGAGCCCCGTACCGCAGTAAGGCCATGCTTACTCTCTGAGGCGACCCGGTATCAGAGAGGCTCCGTTCAAATACAGCCACGATTTGCCTCCCGGCTGCAAACGTCCAATGGGCACGGTTTCGCATAAAACCCTGGATTGGGAGAGGGAAGATCTCTGTCGTCGTGCCAGAGAGGCTAGGCTGCTCTCGTGATGAAGTGCCGTACGGAGCTATGATCAAAAGGGCAGCGTAGCCCTGTGGCTATCGACTTAAGCCCTCGTACCGCGGCAAGGTATCCACCCTTCACGAGGGTACTGGAAGCTTTAAAACAAAACGTTTATTTTACTGCTTTCAACAATATCTGCCATGGAAATTCCCATATGTATTTTTTTCGAGTCGATTTTTAGTGTTACACTAGTTATCTTATGTGGCAATCAAAATTTCTCTAACTTTAGAGACTGTGTCAGTTGGGGTTTTGCGAAGATTATTTAAATTTTTTTCAAATCGTAGTTTTGTAGCTCGTTGATTTTAGAATAATAAGATAACTGTATGTAGTAGAACTCACAAATATATCTGACTTATCATTTGTTTTCTTAATTGACAGAATAAACCAGTGGTACTACCCGAGCTCAATAAGGAAAAGGATTATAATCCAACAGTCCCTACTTTCGTACGGAACGTTATGGGATCTAGTGCTGGTGCGGGTTCTGGTGAATTTCATGTATATAGACATTTGCGAAGAAAGGAATATTCTCGGCAAAAAAATATACAGACTATATGTATGAAAGAGCAGCAGGATCAAGAATTTCAAAAAAAAGTTGAAGATAATCGGAGATTTGCAGAAGAAAAAACTGCAAAAAAAAGAGCTAAGCGTTTAAAAAAAAAAAAAAAATCTTTAGAAGCCAAAATTCACGAGTAGTTATCAACGTCTACGAAGCACCAATTAACTACTGAAAAATTGCAATAAAATATTTCCATTACTCGGTAAACAGAGCACACGTATTTTCTAAAACATGGTCGCGTCTAATTTTTAATTACTTAATTTTGTTTTTGATTAATATTTTTTCTTGTTTGGCCGTCGGTAAATATAAGTAGGCCACTGGCATTGAGCTCAGAAAATTTATAATATTTATAATTTTCTTTGCTGGGTTGAGCGCTTTCCGCCTCTTCTCCGTGGGAATCTGTTTTAAGTAAAATATGTAAAAAGTATTCATACATTAGTTAATACATCACTTGTACATACATATATGACAATAAACACGAAAAACTTAAACATTTCACTTACAGCGACCATATATCATTTGCAACCGGTACCATATATCGGCGAGTTTCTACATTTAGGCTCTTTCATGTTAAATTTTGCCAAATTTTGTTTACAAATAACACTAATGTTGTAAGGAATGCCATTTAAGTCGCTCTTCACGCTTTACGCAAAATTCATAAAAACTCTGTAAAATTTGGCTTAAAATAGAAAGTTTGACCTGGGCTCCCTAAAAAAAAATGAGTACGCACTTTTGTAGCACATTTAATTTAAATATTAAGTAATAGTCTCAAGTCCCCCGAAACTAATTTTTGACAATAGGGGACTTATCTCTAAATTTTTTCATTCAAAACCGAAACCGTAACCGTTATTTTTATCTGAAAAAAAAAACGGAACCGAAACCGTTTCAAAAGCCGGAACCGGTTCCAAACGGTTTTTGATGTTCTTTTTAATTTTTTAATGTTCTTTTTGTGGACAACTTAATGGAGACAGCTCTGTCGAAAGTATGCGACTGGGCGAATTCCTCGGGTTCAGAAGTTAATCCCGAGAAAACCGAACTGGTCCTCTTCACTAGAAGGTACAAAATACCGAACCTTACACCACCAACAATAGGGAACACGACTTTAGTACTCAGTGACAAAGTCAAATATTTAGGAGTTATTCTTGACAGGAAACTTCTCTGGAGTGACAACGTTGCGGAACGGGTCAAAAAAGCTACGTGTGCGTTGTTCACTTGCAAGAGAGCAATCGGTATATCGTGGGGGTTTTCTCCCAAAGTAATACACTGGATATACACAGCCATTGTTCGCCCTTTTCTACTCTACGGTGTGCTGGTATGGTGGCCGGCACTAACTAAGAATATGTACCTTAAGCAATTACAAAAAGTCCAAAGGAGTTCGGAACTCTGCATAACTGGGGCCCTCGGGTCCACCCCAACAGAAGCACTCAACACTATGATGCACCTTCCACCACTTGATCTGGTGGCGAAAGAAGTAGCTGTGATCACAGCTCTGCGAATAAGGGAGACAGGAGCTTGGATGCACGGGACAAGTGGACACGCCACAATCTTAGGCACTAACGCTCCTGTGAACATACCATCACACACTGACTATTGCACGTCAAATAACGTGTTTGTTAGAAACTACGAGGTTAAAATACCCACAAGACAAGAATGGGATAACAGACCACATACTGTTCAGAACGCCATTAACATATTCACCGATGGCTCTAAGCTTGATGGGAAGGTGGGAGGAGGTATCTTTTCACCGGATCTGGGACTAGAGATCTCCTTTCGTCTTCCTGACCACTGCAGCGTGTACCAAGCGGAAATCCTGCAATACACGGTGCAGTTAAAAGCTTAGTGTCTACGCCTCGTAATGGCAAACGGATATTTATTTTCTCGGGCAGTCAGGCCGCGCTAAAGGCACTGATCTCATGTGTCGACAACACAAAGTCGCTAACTGAATGCCGCAGATATCTTAACGAGATGGCTCAGCACTTCGGTATCAGCCTTATCTGGGTACCTCCGCACAGGGATATTGAAGGTAACTGCAGAGCGGATGAGCTGGCCAGAAAGGATACCACCACTCATCTCCTTCCAGGAAATGACTTGGTTGGCATTCCCATGGCCTCTTTCAAACTTTGTGTTAGCACAAATACCTTAAAAAGAGCTAATACGCTATGGTCGGGTCTCTCGACGTGCGAGATTTCCAGGCTAACTTGGCCTTCTTATAGTAAAGGGCGTACTAATTGCCTGCTGACTCTTAATAAATCGGGTATTTCCTCTCTGGTAAGGGTCTTAACTGGGCACTGTTTAATAGGCACGCACAGCGCTAGGTTGGGCGTCTTATCTCATGACTACTGTCGCAGCTGCAGATGCATTGAAGAGGAAGAGAGCGTTCAGCATCTGCTATGTCATTGTCCCGCACTTAGCAGAAGACGTTTGGCTATTCTTGGCCAACCGTTCCTCGACGACCTCGCTGAGGTACCTAAAATGGAAATAAAGGCGCTATCCAAATTTATTGATTCCACGAACTGGTTCGTTCCCCTGCCTTGAGTGTGAGCTTTTGCTCTCGGACATGAGGGTGGTGTAGAGACCGTATAGGGTATCACAATGGACCTATTTTTCTGGCCTAAGTGTTGGGCAGGGTCTGGGTACTCTGTCCTGCCCTTGCAACCTAACCTAACCTAACCTGTGGACATATATTTTATTTTACCAGAGGTTGCCCTGAATAATTTTCATGCACTGAGAGAAATCTATGGATCCAACACCCATAATTCTGTGGTCATAAGCAATAACAGCCTAAGTCGACTTAAGAAATTACACCAGTTGAAATTTTTGCTGGCGAATTTTTGTAACAAAACTGTTTTATAACTAACAACAACATAACTTAGGCAAACGTATTGTATTTAATTGTTTGTAAAGAAACTAAAACAAGACCAATCAAAGTCTGGAAAAATGTCTCGATGTTGCTATTCGGTGCACCCTGGGTAACGCTAAATGACCTTCATAGCCTACACGGCTAGTTTCTCGTATTGCCGGGTTGTTGTTGTTGTTGTTGTTGTTAACAATGCATTGCCCTGTCTAGAGTGTATGATCATTCCGAAGATCTTCATCAAGCTCTTCTAAGGGGAGTCCAAGGAAACATGCAGTTTCAACAGGGTTTGTCCAGAGGGACAGAGGGGTTAGAAGAGTAGGTTCAGATGAACAATTGAAGAGATGTAGAGTATCATGGGGGGTCCTACCACATGCAGGGCATGTATTTAAGATTGTATCATTAAGTCTGGATAAGTAGGAGTTTAACCTTACACTATATCCAGACCTAAGCTGTGCCAAGGTCACTCTTGTCTCCCTTGGTAAGGTGCGTTCTTCTTCAGCAATATCCGGTGGAGGACTGTTCAGAACGGGATTCACAGGTAGAGATCCGACAAAAGTGTCTACCGACTCGGTGTCGATGTCGGTTAGAGCCCGCTTATGATTCTGCAGATCAAACGGCAAGGTAATATGATGCCGGATCTCATCATAATGCTTACGGAGATGTCTCCTTATGTCTCTCGGGGGCGGATTTGCCTCCTGATGGAGGTGAGACTCGGAAGACATGAGGAGACATCCCGTAGCAGTTCTGATGGCAGTATTTTGGCAGACTTGTAACTTCGTCCAGTTGGTGTTATGTACATTAGGCGACCATATGGGTGCAGCGTAGTCAAAGACTGGTCGGCCAATGGCCTTATATGCAGTCTGCAACGTTTCTTTGTCTTTTCCCCAAGTACTGCCGCCAAGTGACTTGAGGATCTTGTTGCGACCACGTACCTTTGAGACCATTGCAGACACATGACCAGCAAATGAGAAAGTATTATCAAGTGTCATCCCTAATAACTTTGGGTGGCTGACAGTTGGTAGCTTAGTGCCATCAACGAAAATGTCTAATTCATTTCTCACCTGGTGCGTCCATGGCGTAAAAAGCGTCGCCGTTGATTTTGTCGGAGATATTGTCAGATCTCGCTCAGTGAAAAACCTGGAAAGGTCGCAGAGGTAACCATTGATTCTCGTACAGAGTTCATCAGTGTAGGGGCCCTTCCCCGTCGCCATTGTTGTACAGTCGTCGGCATATGAAACGACGGAGACGCCCTCTGGTGGTGGGGGCATCTTCGATAGATAGAAATTAAACAGTGTCGGGGATATGACACCACCCTGTGGCACCCCCTGTCTAATACGTCTAGGTTTTGATGTTGCGTTTCTAAAGTTAACCGACGCCTGCCGTCCATTCAAATAATTAGCGGTCCATCTCTTTAAACCATCAGGTATCTGTGTCTCAAACAGATCTTGTATGAGAGTGGCATAGTTGACTGTGTCAAAAGCTTTCGACAGGTCAAGTGCCACTAACACAGTCCTGTGATTTGGTTGGTTTTGATTTAGGCCGCTATTTATTTGCGTTGTTGTTGTTGTTGTTGGCATTGAGTGCGGTGGTGGTGCTGTGCAGCTTACGGAAGCCATGTTGATGGCTAGCCAGGTGCAGATTTGCAGTATAATACGGGAGCAAAATGGACTCTAGCGTCTTCACTACCGGTGACAAAAGTGATATAGGACGATATGAATCGCCTATGTTTGCCGGTTTTCTAGGTTTTAGTAATGGAACCACTCTCGCCTTTTTCCATATTTCAGGAATGACGAAAGTGTTCAGTGAAAGACTGAATAGAGCCGCTAAGTATTTGTGTCCCTCCTGGCCTAGATGTTTCAGCATCTTCATGGCAATGCCGTCGGGGCCGATGGATTTTGAGGGCTTAGCCTGTCTGATGGCTTCCTTGACCTCTGAGGCAGTGATGACAATGGGCGTATTTTGGTTTTTATATTTACGCGCCTGTCGCATGGTTCTACGTTTAGCTCTATCGGGCGGGGAATGTAGTACAAATTGTCTACAGAAGGAGTTCGCACATCCCCTAGGGTCCTTCTTCACCCTGTCACCGAAAGTAATATCTACTTTATCCTTGTGTTGCGTTCTATTAGATAGAGCTTTGATCGTAGTCCATAATTTGCCAACCTACGAATTTCCGCGTTGAGATCCTTTATACGGGGGTCTGCGGGATTGAGACTTCGCACTTCATCTCTTTCTCTAGCCATGGCCGCTGCCTCCGCGGGGAAATTTGGTCTTATTTGAGATATTCGACCCGCAGGAATGAAGCGTTTAGAGGCCAAGTCAATGATGTTGCGGAAGTCTCGTTCGCCTTTGCGTACGTCCGTAGGAATGGATAGAGCAGCCAAGGATTCGTCCGTATATGTCTGAAAACTGTCCCAGTCCGCCTTGGTAAAGTTAATATATGTACCATGCTCAGGAGTAATAAAGTCCGTCGGTCGATGGTAATGACTATTGGGAGATGGTCAGACGCCAACGTGAGTATGGGTCGCCAATTGGTGTTGTTCAATAGTCCTGCACTTACGATAGAAATATCTGGCGAACTATAGCAGTTACCCGATACTCTCCATTCAATGCACAGAAAGCCGTATCATCTATTTGTTCTGCAAGTACATGCCCCCTATTGTCTGCTGGCAAGTTTGAGTGCCACATGTCGTGGTGCGCATTGAAGTCGCCCAGGATCACGCGGTTATCTCCTCGTAATAGCAAGCTAATGCCGGGGTGATAACCGGTGGGGCAACTTGAGACAGGGGGTATGTAGATATTAATGATTTGCAGATCGACATCTCCTGTACGGATGGTAATACCTTGGCTTTCTAAGATATCATCCGTTCCTTCGATGTCGGTATCAAATAGATGATACTGTACAGAGTTGTGCGTTATGAACGCTAGACCACCTCCCAGACCTCCTGTTACTCTATGACGGTCTTTCCGGTGGATGTTATATCCGCCATAGGTAATGAGGTCCGATCTAGGACTGAGCTTGGTACTTGGAACTGGCAACCCTGGCCCGTGGAAGTGAAGTAATTTTTGTGATCAAGATATTATATTCAAGTTTATTAGTTTCTTGTGTATTTATATTCATATAAACGTACCAAATCGCCAATAAAACGTTTTTATCCTTGTGCGACAAAAGATTGTTCAGGTGATATTGTTTTTACTTACTTTTGTCTTATAAAAGAAAATTTGTTAATTGGCGCTCCTTTTGTTTTGTTTTTGTTGCCGGCAATTACCTCCAAGCAAAACCTACCAACAACAACTGTGGTGTGAGTCTGTACTAAACATCGCAAATTTGCTCCGTGCTGCCACCCCGTTTGAAATAATTACCTTTTTGGATCATTTCTTTTACGAACTTCTGGTCTACAAATAAACAATGGAATCGGCTCATGAATCTGCAAAGCGTCGTGCTGAGGAGGCTATTATAAACGAGATGGAGTCTGTCAAAGCACCCCGCCTCAGTGACTTTTCTCCTGGCATCCTACGTAGTATGGATCAGCGCTTTACTAAATTTACGGACTTGCTGTCGAAACAGATCCTAGATTCCGAAAAGAGACTGGTTGATTTTGTCTCCAGGAAAATAGATGACAAATTAGGCAGCCTTAAGACGGATGTTAATGGTCTGAAAGAAAGGGTCACACGCCTGGAGAGTGCATTCGATCGCATCGGGCATCTAGAAGAGGAGTTAGCTGATCTTAAGCGCAACTTATCTAGGCATGAGAGCCAGGTAGCTGCTTGTGATGTCCGAGTCCATGGAATCCCCTCCGAGGAAGGAGAGAACCTGCAAAGTCTCTTCCACCAATTGTGCCTTACGCTAAACTTACAGCCACCTCCCATAAGAAGCATCTTTCGTCCACGTAAACATGACGATAACACCTCAGATCCTGCCATTATTATACGGTTTCAGTCGCCTACTGATAGAAACACGTTGTTCAAATCTATCGCGAGTTTCAGGCGACTAAATAATGAAAATAAAAGGGGTCTGCGTCTAGTTCACGTTGGTATCAACTCTGATGCACCAATTTATGTAAATGCATCTCTGACAAAACCTAATTATGAAATTTTCAAGGCGGCTCTCCGCCTCAAGAAGCGAAAAAAGGTATTTGCGGTTTTTACAATTAGGGGTGAAGTTCACGTTAAACGTAGAGCCAATGACAATCCAGTAAAAATCTTTAGCTTAGACAATCTTAGGCAAATTGAGGATACGGGACCTAGTGGTGGCACTTCCTTTCGTGGTACTTCCTTTCGCGATGGCAGCGCGACACTTGCTAATTCTGTCCCGGGTGGAGGCCAAGATGGCCAGTGATAATGTTAGTGTTTATGTCCATCTTCCAAGTTTACTGCACTTCTTTCTCCTTTCTTTTTCTATTCGCTTCACTCCTGTATCTTACTTCATACTCAATAGTAGTAATTTGAACAAATCATTCCTATCAGTACTTTGTGTGTGCGTGGCGTGCATATAAGGGAGTGTTCACATACTGCTACAAAGTTGCTTATATGGCGTTTCCACCAAACAGCATCCTTTGGGTTTGGAATAATTGTCAACTGTTTCTGATGCGTGTTCCTCCTCGTTGCTCGGGCGTGATAGATCGCAATTAAATTATTATTATTATGACCTTGCATTAAACTCGAGGAAAAGCGACAACAAAGACGACGTATTGCACCCTCGCTGTTAATATTGAGATTTATCACCACATTTTCCATTAAATAATGAATAAACAGACATATTTGTATAAAAAATCATTGTTTATTTCAATAAATAAATAAAGAAAATAAGTGAGTTCCATAACTCAAACATAAAAAAATTACTATAATTGGACACAGTGCACTAAATCATTATTCTCACACATTCTTAATAGTAATATATTAAAAATTTAAGATTAGTGAGCTGTATCCATTTGTGAAAGTTGTCATTGCTTTTCCACACCACCCAGGAGGCAGCAATGTAGGCGCGTTACCGATTTTTTTAGGTGTTCGGTTCCCCTAGAGGCCTATTTTCACCAATATACGTAGTATTTACATAAAAACGTAAAACATATATTTTAAAAATTCAGGTACAATAACTAAAAATAAATATAAAAAATCTAAACAAAACTACTTAAGGAAAAAAAAGTATATTCAGTTCAAATAAAACTATTTACAATATTTACAAAAACACCCATAGTGAAACCTCATTTCTTCATACGTATGTATGTATGTTATAAAAGTACAATACTTTTTCACAAAGGGTTTCTTTAAAAAACAAAGCAGCTTGCTTAGTTCACTGATATATACATACATTCTTTGTGTGGGAATATAACAATATGCAACAACAGCTAAAATGGACATAACCCTGTAAAACTGTCATTGATGGTTGGAGCAGGTCAAGCAGCTATGCTAACTACCTGCTCGCGTTCTTGTAGGAAAATAATAAGCGATTACCGCATAAAGCGGGCTACTCACCTGCCAAGAAATGTCAAACTCCATATAAAAAAACGCTCACGAAATGGTCAAGAACTGTTTTCACACGTCAAATTTTCTTGAGCCAATACTCAGCTCATAAGAAAAAATACTACAATTTTTGATGGTTGGCAACGCCGGTTTACCTCAAGAAATAAATATGCTCGTATATATTTCTTGAGGTAAACGTGCAGATCCACAGCAAAGGTGAGTACATATTGCGCTACACATGTTTTATACATTTTTATAAGAGTAATTTGCAAAAAAATGGAAATTTTGGTAAACGTCAAAATTTCTTGACCACGCACAAGAAATATATGCTCGTTTTTTTCTTGAGGCATTTCTTGGCAGGTGGGTAGCCCGCTTAAGTGGTTATTGCTGTAATGACAGTTTTGGTTTTTTAGGTAGAGTTAAAGTGTTGTTGGCATGAAACATAATCGAAAACAAAAATATAAATTATAAAAATGTAAAAAAAAAAACCAAAAGTGTTTGGTAAATTAAAAAGAATTTTTTTTTATATAATAAAAAAGCATTTTAAAATAAAAGGAAAACGGCGTTGTAAATTAAACAAAAAAACATTGCGTTGTAAAATAAAATGTATATAAGATCAAAAATAAAAAGCAGGAATCTTTACCAATAAACACACATTTTTTATAATACCCGTTTTGGTCCGTTAGGGATACAATTTTTTCTGAAAACAAATATTTAAAAAATATTAAGTATACATGTAGAACATTTCTTAAATAGCTTTTTGCTTTAATTTACACCATATAAACTTAAATGGTTAAATAACAATACTTAAAAATAAATAAGTTTATATGTATACATATATATTTTTTTACTAAACTCAAACTGTATAAAGCTAAGAAAATTATGAATGGCATAATATCTAATATCTGAATTTATGCACAATAATTGCCCATAAAGAACTTAACAGGAATTATTGAAAGAATATTTTCTCACATTTAAAACTTAGTCACTTTATACACTCACCTTGGCATTTCTGTTTCTGCAGGAAAAGGGTATCGCGGTACTCCTAATCCGCATCCTAAAATACAGCAATGGTCGGGCATTTCTGGAAACGAACAACTTTATTAGATACGTGTATACATGTCTTATTTGCTAAAATTCTTATTACCACACACTTTATTCCACTTTAACTCGGCAAAAATATCTGAAAGACGGAAAAATGTTGTTCTTTGTAAATAAATTAAATTATTAGCCGAAATTGTATTATAAAATTAAATATTAAAATAAACTTTTTTTGAAACGACTCACTTCATCAACTGCTTCGTTTGAACTAACAGTTGTGTATACACACCCATATGTACGTACATATTTACGCGCAGGGTTGCATTTCACGTCTGCAATGTATTTCAAAATATTCTTATTCATAAAATATGTAAATATATTGAAATCATTTCATTTATCATCAAAATAAATATTGAAATGTATAAAAACTGCAAAATATATTGATATTCAAATAGTTATAGTTCATATAATTGAAATGACATTATTTTTCGTAAAAAAACAATCAATTTTATCCAAATCACAAAATTTTATTTAGTTCATAGGCATACATTTTGTTCTACATTTCCATACTAAATTACTTTAAAAATATACCTACACGGCAACCCTGTATGGAGATTTCACTCCATTTCTTCTTGGAAATTTCAACCCTGGGCCTCGGGTTGCTGTGTTAGTTAAGCTAGTTTGACACTGTCTACAGTGTCAAAATTGGGTGTATTAGAAAGAGAGAGAAATAAGGATAACTTACTTGTAGACCTGTACTATGTTCGTAACTCTGCCGAATTCAGTAGACAGCACGTGTGCTGAAAATTACTGTGTTCGTGATAACTTTGATGCCAGTCCTTTTCAGTTTGTCTGTGTGGATGATTGTGATGTTGTGCAAGCCGTACTTTCTGTGAAGTCTGATGCTATGGGGTTTGACGGTATATGCGCTAAATTTCTAAAAATCGTACTTCCCAAAATCCTTCCCTACATAACATATCTGGTCAACTCAATATTGACTACCTGTGTCTTTCCTAAATGCTGGAAAGCCGCTAAAGTTATCCCTATTCGCAAGCAAAACAACGAGTATAGGCCAATAGCTATTTTACCTTTTCTATCGAAGGTCGTTGAGCGAATTCTACATGGACAGATGGCTTCATACATCCAGGAAAATAAACTCTTGACGGACTGCCAGTCCGGCTTCAGATCAAAAAGAGGTTGCACTACTGCACTCATTGATGTGATTGAAGATATTCGAGAGCGTATTGATAATAATTTTACGGCTTTCCTAACCCTCCTCGACCACTCAAAAGCCTTTGATACTGTTGACCATACCTTGCTGTGCAAAAAGCTCGACAATCTTTTTAACTTCTCAAGTCATGCAACCGCGCTCATCAGATCTTACCTTAGCGACAGAACTCAGGCAGTATGTATTAATAACAAAATATCTGACTTCTTAGACGTTTCGAGAGGTGTGCCACAAGGCTCTATACTGGGTCCTCTACTATTTGTGCTCTATATTAATGACTTGCCAAAAGTCCTTAAGTACTGTAATGTCCATATATATGCTGATGATGTTCAATTATATACTTCTTGCCCTGTTGATTGTACTAGCTCGTGTATAAGTAATTTAAATTATGATTTGGATCAAATAGGCATATGGGCTTCCAAGAACGGCTCATGTTTGAACCCCAAAAAGTCGAAATGTCTAGTCATCAATAGGAAGCTGATTTCCACAAGCGGTTTTGACGATATCATTCTTGACAACTCAGCTATTGAATACGTTGAAACGGCGAAAAACCTTGGCATAGTTTTTATTAAAACATTATCATGGAAAGACCATATTTTCAGAACGGTGGGGAAGGTGTATGGAATGCTTCGATCACTCTGGTTAACACAGTATTTTACTCCACTACATATAAGATTACTCATAGCCAAAGCGTACTTAATACCCAAACTCCTCTGTGGTTGTGAGGTCTACTCAAACTGTGACTACGTCAGCAAAAAGAAGCTAAATGTCGCTTATAACGACATTGCAAGATATGTTTATGGGTTGAAACGTTCTGACCACATCTCTCATCATGCAAAAAGGCTGCTTGGTATTTCATTAGATAATATCCTGAAATTAAGAACACTGACAACTTTACATAAAATAATATACACGAAGGAACCCAGCTATCTATTCCGGAGACTACAATTTCTTCAATCCTCGAGATCTGTGCTGATTACGCATGTTAAATATCGTATGTCAATTTCAGAGCGACAATTCTTCGTTACCTCGATTCGTCTTTGGAACTCCCTACCCGCTAGACTGAGGCTGATATGCAATGCACTGCACTTCAAAAAAGGAGCTAATGAGTTTCTTTTACTGACTAATTATCTTTCTCACTACTGATGTAGCCGCCTTGCCTTTACATATATATAACTTTATAAATGTTCAACGGCGATAAAAAAGAGGAATCTGCAAGGAGTGGAACTATTTCATACAATGGGCATCCTTCTGCCCAATTCGCGACAGGGTCCCTTCTGGCCCATGTGTCCTTTCAGGCACATCGACCCCTTACTGGGTACCGGTTTTCATACTTCAAATGTTTACCTCCTTACTGAGGATTGGACTTAATCCAACGTATTTTTGCAATCCTTTTTTGCAAGGCTGGCGGAATTTAATTTATTATAATTTTTTAATTCTATCTTTAATTTACACCTGTACTTTTCTTTTCATCTATTACTATCTTTCTTTACATTTATTTTATATGTAACCCTAATTTCATCCAATTGTTAATATTTAGTTACCATTATAATTCTTATTCAAGTTTCTAATGTTTGTATCTTGTAAACTTACGCTGTACTGACTGGCACTGTAAAATAATTTTGTTAAATTGTTGTGCTAGGAAAATTCAATAAATTCATTCATTCATTCAAAAAAAAAAAAAAAAAAAAAAATGTTACGAGAATGACAATGTAAACAAAATATGGTGAACCGGTGCTACCAGATTTTACATAGAAAATACATTTTAAACTAACTCTTAAACACTAAGAGAACAAGGTGATTGCTTTATTTGACGCCACAAACTATGCAGTTTCATAACATTTTAATCGATTAATACAACAACCTTGTAAACCTGTCCGTCGCACCAATACACCGAAATATTGTATTTAAACTTCTACAAATTTCAAATGCACTGGAGTAAGTGGTTCCCGCCTTTAAATTGAAGGCGATTCGTTTCTCGTTGCGCCAACTAGATACACATGGAATCCACTTCGCCCTTCCATCTGAGTGGTGTTTTTATACCTTTCATGAACATGAAATGGTATTACAACTTTGGTCCGATGTTTGTAAGTATGAGAAGAAGCAGAGATAACCCACTAATAAGTATACCGTTATGATCAGGGCGATGAGCTGATTCCATTTAGCCATGTCCGTCTGTTTGTACGCCAACTAGTCCCTCAATTTTAGAGATATCTCGATAAAATTTGGTATGGAGGCGTTATTTTATATGAAAATAATCATTTGTCGGAACCAGCAAGATCGGACCAAAACTACTCATAGCTCCATACAATTGATTGTTCCGATAAACGGATTTCGGGCTATAACTCCTGTAATTATAGAGGTAGGAACGTGAAATTTTGTAAGTATTGCTATTTTTATATGTGACATATCGATGTTGAAAATCATTGAGATGGGATAAATATTTCACATAGCCCCCATTAGGGTGGTTCAAAAAACTAAAGTTTTTCTTAGAGACCTCGGGTCCCTCCTATTTTTTTACATCTAGCAAAAGAACAATCTATTCAAAATTTCACCACTGAGGAACATATGGATGGCGGCGCTCAACGATGTTTAATTTTCATAAATTTCTATGAAAGAGTAAATTTTAGAAATTTTTTAATTATATTTTTTTAATGATTCAGATTTAAAAAAATTTGTTTTCTTCAATACATTTGATATTTAACATGTTAAGCATATTCAGATTACTGAAATGTAAAAAAATTATAAAATCTCAAATATTAGCTATTTTCTGGTATTTGAAGACTTTTTTATTTCAGGTATAACAGATACTTCAATCAAAATAAGAGCTCGTAAAATAGTAACGTATTTCAAATATCCAAATAAATTACGGTTTTTGCCTCCTAACACGTCTCGTAATTTTTTTAGAAACTGTAGAAAAAATCCCGTATTAATTTGTTTTAACATCATTGTGCGCCGCCTTTCAAGTGACCTCTGACCTTGAAATTTTGGCTCCTCACTTCTTTTATCGAGTACAAAATAAAAAACCGGAAGCGTCGGAGGCCTATATTTTATGAGAAATTTGCATTTAAAGTTTCAAATTTGACCAAACAAATTTACCAGTTCAATCCGATTTCGCTAACATTATACGCACAAAATACAACTATATTTTAAAAAAACGCTTTTACTACTACCCGCACTGCTATCTAAATCGAATATATTAAAAAAAGCCAAATTATAAAATTAAAAAAACCCGCAATGTTTATTTTCACAGTATCACTGGGCAACAACAATTTGCATTACTTGCAGTTACAGCGAGTTGCCTAATGCCCATTCATGAATAAACAAACTACGTTCATATGGTTATTCAATTACCCATGCATATATTTTGTTTATTCACCACTTTAAATTTTCCATTATTTATTTCGCATTTTTTTCTCGAATAACCAAAATAAAACATTATTTTAAAAACCCGCCATGACTTGGCAACAACAAGGCCATTGAAATAGTTGTGTTCACAGCGAGTAGTAACTTTTGGTTTTATTCACGAACAAACTATGTTATTGTTTTTTCACTGCACTTAGTTTGTTTACCTTTTAAAATATACCAGAAGAAACACGACCGTTCAATTTGGCGGAAAGTATACAAGTGTCTATTTATTTCATATCAATTCATTTTGACAGTTCGTTGCTGTCATATACATTACATCTTCCCCTTTTTATTTCTAAAATCTAAAGATTGGTAACAATCAATTGGTTTTGGACGGCGTTCACTCCTGCGTAAGGGATCATTGTCCACCGACTGATTGTCACCACTTACAATTATCTTTTCAGTTTCAGTTATTTCTCTGTGATTACAATTGTCAGTTTGTACATAACTTTTCGAATCATGCAGTGGATTCACTTTTTCTTTCAAATTAACAAATCTCTTTATATTTTTCTTCTTTCGTATTTGATTTACATGAATATAACGAATATGATTATTTACTCTTATTAGGTACCTTAAGTTAGATATCTTTTTTTCAATAACAGCTGGTATCCATTTAACAAATTCTTTGAAATGATTTAAATAATATACTCTTTCCCCCACTTTATAATCATACTTTACTCGTTTCTTCTTATCAACATTTGCACGAGCAGTATAATTCTCGTTTGAGTCCGAATTTATACTATTATTTTTCTTAAACTTTACTCTTTTCTCACTTCTTAATAAATCTAATACAGTTCTAGGCTTGTATGCGAACAACATTGCTGAAGGTGACTGACCGGTTGCTGTTGTTGGTGTGTTACGATAGTAAAGTAAGAACTTTTTTACTTTTTGTTCCATGGATAAACGACTTTCTTTACTCAGACAATATTTTTTGAAAACTGTTTTAACAGTTCGGACACAGCGTTCCGCTAATCCGTTTGATTCCGGATGGTATGGTGGACTCTTACACACATTAATACCATTATTTTTACAAAATTGAATGAATTCTCTACTTTGAAATGGTGGACCATTATCACTAACTATATTCTTTGGATAACCAAAATATTCGAATACACTGACTAACTGATCTATTACGCGCGATGCTATGGTAGAACTCATAATTTTTATTTCACAGAATTTCGTAAATGAGTCTACCATTAACAGAAATTTCTTGCCAGCGAAATCAAAGAAATCAATATGAACTCTTTCAAACGGAAATTCAGCTTTTTTCCACAATGTCTCGGTTTTGTGTTTATTCGGCGTTCTTGTTTGTTGGCATACTTCGCAATCATTAACATAGCTTTCTATATCTTTATCACAATTATTCCACCAAACATAAGATCTTGCTACCATTTTCATACGAACAATTCCCATATGGCTCTCATGAAGCATTTTCAAAGTGCGATTTTGTAACTTCTTTGGAATAATTACTCTTGAAAAGTAGAACAAGCAATTGTCCTCAATTGACAATCTAACTCTATTAGAAAAATATTTTTTAAATTTGTCTTCAATTTTATTTGGCCATTTGTTTTTAACGAAATCATAGACGCGCGATAAAATTGGATCAACCATTGTCTCCCTGGAGATTTCTTTTAAATCTAAAGGTAATTCATTGGAAACATTAAGAAAGTTAACTGAGATATTTTTTATTTCGGTTTTTTCACTAGTCAACGGCAAACGGGACAATGCATCCACATGACACATTTGGTTAGCACTCTTATGTTTAATTTCGTACTGATACATAGACAATTCAACCGACCATCGTTGCAAACGTGCTGCTGCCACCGCGTTATTCGACTTTTTAGGATTGAAAATTTCTTTAATGACTGAATTATCTGTAAGTATGGTGAAGGGTTGCCCAAACAAATACTTATGAAATTTTCTTACCGCAAAAATAACTGCTAATCCTTCGCGGTGAACTTGTGAATAATTTTGCTCAGCAGGCGATAATGTGGATGAAGCAAACAAGACCGGCTTCTCATTACCATTTACAATATGGGAGAGAACTGCTCCTACACCATAAGGACTTGCGTCAGTTGATACAATTATAGGTTTCTTAGGGTCATAAAGTTCAAGTATGTTATTTTCAACATCAAATTGCTTACTTTTTTCGAATACCGATTGGCATTCATCACTCCAAGTGAAGGGAACTTCTTTTTGTAGCAATCGGTACAGAACGTTAAGTTCAGCGGACATATTTGGAACAAATTTCCTGTAATAATTTATGAGACCCAAATATGATTGTAATTGTTGCAAATTAGTTGGTGCTGGCGCACGAACAATAGCTTTACCTCTGTTGGGATTCGGTTTGACCCCGCTATCTGTTAGACAATGACCCAAATACTCAACAGATGTTTTTAAGAAATTACTTTTTTCAATATTAATTTTAACATTGAATTTTGAAAGACGATCGCAAACTTTATACACGTTATCAAGAGCTTGTTGCTGATTCAAACCACCAATAATTATGTCGTCCTGAAAGGCTCTAACAAATTGCATACCATTTAATATTTGGTCCATAACAGACTGAAATATAGACGCAGCGCAGTTCACGCCAAAAGTTAACCGTTTATATGCATATAAACCATTTTGCGTATTGATTACTAAAATTTTTTTAGAATCGTTGGATAATTTTAATTGTTGGTATGCACCCTTCAAGTCAATAACAGAGAAATACTTGCAGTTCGCAAAGTCTGCAAATATATCGTCAACTAAGGGCAAAGGATAATGTGCAAATTCGAGACACTTGTTCAGTGATGCTTTTCCATCGAGACAAATCCTTATCTCGCCATTCGACTTTGCAACAATTACGATGGGACTTGCCCATTGGCTATATTGAATAGGTTCCAATATTTCTTCTTTGCACAAACGATCAAGTTCTTGACAAACCTTTTCACGCAATTTGAATGGAACAGTATACGCGGCATGAAAAACAGGTACTTTGTTTTCTTTTAAAACTAAATCCACCTCAAAGTTTCTAATAACTTCACTCATTTTTTCATCAACTATGTTGGGGTATCTACTTCTAATGTTTTCAAATATGTCATCATGTTTGATCGACTTTATGATATTGCGTTCAAATCTGTTCCGCCAACCAATAAACAGCTGGTCCATCCATGGTCTTCCCATCAATGACTTGAACTTCCTACCTATATCAACGACAGACATTTTTAAATTCACTACAACATCCCGATGAGCCATTTTCAACATTTTCAAATTTCTCATCAAACTCATATTTAGAGATGATAGAAGTGGAAGCTCCACTGTCCACTTCCATTTCAATGACAGTGTTGTTGACATTAACACTAACGCAGCAAGCTTTACTTGCACCATGGATGTTGTTTATGACTTTGACCGATTCTGATGATGTGCAAACCGAAGAAGTGTGCCCTTTACGTTTGCACTTAAAACATTCCCAGTTGATTGCAGGACATTTCTTTTCATCGTGTTTCCTTCCGCACCGCTTACACTTTTGAAACTTTTGTTCTTGAACTTCGTCAGATGATTTTTTCGATTTTTGTGCCGCTTTCTGATTTTTATGTTTCCACTCATACTTCTTTACCGATGAATGTTTGCCTCTGTTAGCATTAGTCTCATTTTTCAGCATATTGACTGTATTCGAACGCATTTCGATTTGACCTTGTTTGGTTAACTCCAACTGTAGAGCAATCTCACATGCTTTGTCAAAATTTGAGGTTAGGTCATCCATTAATTTTTGTTGGATTCGTTCACTTCTAAGACCTCTTATTAGCTGATCTAATAATTCCTCATTTAGGTGCTTTTGCCGTAAATAAGCAACATCATTAGCATGTTCGGTTGTGATAAAATCACCAAACTCACATTCTTGAGACAAAAATTTTAACCTCACAATATAATCAGAAATCGTCTCCCCTTCTTCTTGCATGGCATTAAAAAATTTATACCTCTCCGAACGCTTGTTCCTTTTAGGTTGATAATATTCATTCAATATTTTCATCAATTCCGCGTATGTTTTCTGACTTGGCAATTGAGGTGTTGTTAGCTTTTTGCATAGCTCGTAAACTTCAGCTCCGCACATGGTGATGAACAGCGGCGCCTTCAGTTCTTCGGAAACTTTGTTGCAGATAAAAAATTGATCCATTCTGTCCTTATATCCAGGAAAATCACCACCGGGAACGAATGGTTCTATAAGGCCAATAAAACTGTTGGACATTTTGCTATTATCACTTTTATTGCTGGTTTTATCTGAAGCACATGTACTTTTATTTGCGTTGATCGACAGCTGACTTGATTGTTCTCCTTTCACCTCAATTGTATTGCTTTTCTCATCTGATAATTTCGCTGTTTCAGTTGGATTGACACTCATTTCCAATTTTTTAGACTAAAAGGAAATTTTTTCTTTTGCACGATTATTCTTTTACCTCGTCGCCATAAAATATACCAGAAGAAACACGACCGTTCAATTTGGCGGAAAGTATACAAGTGTCTATTTATTTCATATCAATTCATTTTGACAGTTCGTTGCTGTCATATACATTACAGTCTTGAGACATGGGTTGGGGTGAGTGAAGAAAAGACCACTACAAAGGGGAAGGATGGAAAAAAAATTATTCCCAAATGGGGTATGAGACGATGCCGTCGACCCCGCTCACACTTATATTGCACTCTTGTGCTACTCCCCTCTCATGGGCGTTACAATACGTGAAATGCTAGCCGCGCTCAGCCGGCTGACAGCGACTCCTCTAGTTTTCGACCCAAGTGGTCGGCGCTTATGGCCCCGCCACGTTTCCCGTACCCCGACTACACAGACTACACTTAAACCTAAAAAACCTGTCACAGCCTTGTTGCAATTGATGGATTTGCGCTGCTGGTGGTCGTTGTTGTTTGCTGGTGGTGGTAGGTTGTCGCTGTGGACCGATGGCTGTGGCAATGATTATGCGGCCAAGCTGCTGTGCGTTTACTGCTCAACTGGTTATGTTGCTCGCGTTGGTGCTTGATGCGCCGCTGCGGCGTGAGCGCCGGCGAATGTAATCCACGTTTGGCGGGGTGACTCCCCCTTTACCTGTAAATGCCCGTTCCGGTTAAAATACTATGCTCTCCATAATCTGTTATCTTCACTTACCCTGTCTGTTTCCTTTCGCTGCGCGGGAGTGTCGTTTCCCTCCCAATACTGTGGTGTCGCCACCCGTTGGCCGCGGTGGCTACTGCTCGGATGCGCTACGGCGCTGCTATATGTCGTGACACTCTCGGTGAGATCCTCTCTGGTGTGACCTGCTGGCAGCGGAAGGGTACACAGCTGCGTGGCTGTCGGCCTGATTGCCGCGATGGATTACTGCACTGCTGTGCCGTTTATGATAGCCTACTTGGCGGCGGTGACAAACTGGGAAATATTACAGCGCTTCTGATCCTGTGGGCGTTCTAGTTACCGCGATGACGCACGCTCGCGTAAGTGAGGGTTGTGGCGTCGCTACTATGTATCTTGCGTTGTTGCGAGCTGCGCCGTCGTCGTGATAGCGTAGCTGTGAGCTGGTCCGGTGCATTTGTTTCTCCTCGCGCTATTGTTGCTGATATGGCCAGTTTGACGATTGCAGATCGTACTGCCGATGGCACAGCTGGTGGTGCCCTTCTACTGCCCTCGGATTTCCGTTATGGTGGACTGATTCACGTCGCGGTAGGCAACGTTTGTGGCGGCTGCGCTTGTTCACTGCGGCGTGGGCCACTCCTGCCCCTCAATTTTTCGATATTACACCCGATTATCTTCTAAAACGCAGAGAAACTTCATCAGCGGATTTTCTGCACCCACTTCCCTGTATGTCTGGGACATACTATTAGTCCATGTGATAGCGGACCTGTTACGATGCCGGGGATTTTCGCCTATGAAAAATTTTAGTTGTTGCCGCCTCCGCAACAAAAGTTTTAATTTTAAACCGAAAAGTTTTAAGAATAAAATAAAACTAAAAAATGTGGCAGCTGGCGGGATTCGAACGAAAACGCTCAGTAGTCACAGGCGACTGCTCTACCTCTGAGCTTTGCCGCACATTCAGTTTTTGTGGGCAAAATTCAATTACATTCAAACAAACCAAAAATAAAAAATTTAGACTGCTTTTCATTTAGATTTTAAATCGAAACCAAAAGAAATTGAAAAGCTTTGTAGGTATTTGAACGGCTTGAAATATTGTACAAAAAAGTTTGAAAAATTGATTAAACTTTATACGGGTTTAAAATTTAGGTTCATTTTTTTAGCCGTGTAGCAATCCCTTTTCAGAAAATGTTTGCTACTTCTTAGAATTTGTAAGGATTTAAAAACGTACTGCAAAATGCAACAATGCATATTGTGTTGCAACTTCATATACCGATCGTTCTTCGTCTTTAAGCGTTTCACGTGCAACAGCTGTCAAAATCGATACAAACTTCTTGTCGTGAAATAGCCTTGAAATTTCGCTTGTACTTCACGGCAAAGTAGTACTAAGTTCACGACCTGAAAATATTGCGCAATATGACATTAGCAACATTATTTCACGTCTCTTTTTATTGTCCATGTCTCTTTTTATTGTCATGAAAAGTGGCATTTGTTGAATTTGACCCTTAAAATTGGAGTAATAATAGAAGACATTTGTTGACACTGACCCTTGAAACTAGAAAAATAACAGAAGAGTTAAATAAAAAAAGAATAAATGAAATAAAAAATTGAAAACTGCTGGCAACATTTCACTACAGGCCAATTGCATGTTGCTGGCGAAATTCCACGGCTTTGATGTTAGTACTTGGCTTAATAAATTAAAAACAACTATTTCCTGTAAGGGCGGATTTTCACGAGTCGATTTTCTAGTAGATTTCTTGTCGGTCGCCGTGTAAATAGTAATTCGATCGATTCATACCTTGTATATGAAGGTTGAATGAAAAATGGACCAGAAAATCGCCTAGAATATCGACCCGTGGGGATGATTTACACGGGTTAACTTTCTGCTCGATTTTGGTCGTTCCACTGCGTTCTACCTTCAAATACAAGCTTAGGTTAGGTTCAAGTGGCTGCCGCAGAGGCACACTTAGGCCAGTTTTGAAAGGCCCGTTATGATACCACCAACACTAGGAAAGTCAGTCCCGGGACACGGCCATTCAACTCAGGGATTTTCCACATAGCAGAATCCCGGGACTGACACTCCTAAGTCGACACAATTACTCTTCCTCGAACCACTTAGATGATTTTATGAAGGCCATCAAGTCCTTTATGTCCAGTTCCGCGATCTGGCTTCAAATACAAATAAAATATAAAAAATATGAGCCGAAGGTCGTAGCTATTAGTGCTCCTAATTGAATGTAGTTTTGTGATTTATGACTCAACTTCAGTTTAATAAAATAAGTAAAATTAATTTAAGTAAAATTAATTTTCTTTTAATTTTGGGCTGGATTTTGATTGTGTTAAAAAAAAAATATGGAAAATCTAGCTAGAAGTTTTTGTTCTCAAACAAACCTCTATTGGAGAAATAATTTAAGTCAAATTGCAAAGTTATGTATGTATTTAATAGTAAATCTATCTAAAAAAAATTGTGTTCTCATTTTATAGTTTCTTATTTCTAAGATACTGTAAAATAAATAAAATTAAATCGTTTTAAGTTTTGTATTTTTTTTTTTGCAAAATATAATAAAAGTGTAAACTGAAAGATTCGCTTAAAAACTTCCCTACAAATTGTAAAGAAAATGTTGTGAAACACAGCATCATTGTTTTACGGTCCTGCACAAAACCCTGGTTTGCAGAAAAAACAACCAGATTTTTGACATGGAAGTATATTTTGATTGACGGTGAAGTGGGTTTTGACATTTCTGTCAATGCTACATTTCACACTTTATGTTATTCACAATGAATTTGGCCAAATAACAAAATATAGCATGCTTGTCAGTACTAGCGACTTGTCGTAAAATTGGAGACTTTTTAAAAACTTTGGCGACCAAATTATGAAAATTGGCGATGGGGCTATAAAAATATTATGAAAGTTGATTAAATTTTTACTGTGTTTTTATCATTTTTCTACATCTCACCAATACATCTTACGAGATGTGGAAAACAAACAAGAGTTTCGCCTCTCCAAAGTAAAGATATGTAATTCAAAATTTTCATTTTTATGGAAAACGAAAATAAAGTATATTTATTTAATTTGGGCCAATTTTTTATTTTTTAGCTTTTTATTATAAGTTTTTCTTTCCTCCTACGCGTTTCGATGTGTTTTTACATCTTCATCACGGAGTCTGATTTATCTAAGTATAAAAACATAAAACACTTATTAGCAAATTGTCTCAAATTATAACAATAACAAAATTTTTGAAAATTTAACTTACACCATTTTTCCCTAAAGACATCACAATTACATTTTGTTTATCTTAAATAATCGTCACAACATGATACACAACATTCATCACATTTAGTACATTCGACTGTATCCATTGCCTCGTCCATTAGAACTGATTGCAGTCGTGTAAGCGCAGTTTATGTGGTCCACATCATTGTTTATATTTTGCTGTATTCTAACGTAAGTCGCGTCTTTTCTTTTCTCTCGATATCAAGTAATTTTGCGCTTTCAAAGTCTGCTGGGTTCCCTTTGGTGGTCAGGTGCTCAGCAAGCGCTGTGGTCGTTTTTTTTATTTCTTGCATCTGTTTTGTGCTCATTAATTTTATGGCTAGCGATCTCCTCGTTTGTGCAATGTATACCTTTTCGCATTTTTCACCTATAGCTCCATTGCATTTAATTTCGTAGACTACATCGTGTTGTTCTTTGTTGATTTAGGCCGTTTATGTGACGCCGGTGTATATATTCTTTTCGTTTTCATTTCTCGCGCTTATATTATTCCGTGCATTGTTACTTTTTGTTGTTGCTATCCATTGGTTTATTCTTAATTTGTCTATTGTTTTCTGTTATGATCTCCTGGTCGCTCAAGTTTATTATTTTCTTTATATCTAAGGTTAATTGCCTTGTTTTTCTTTTGCATCCACGGGTGATTCGAGTGGTAATTTATTATTCTCGCTGATGCTACGACCTTAGAATACCAATTCGTTTTTAATTTATTGTTCGATTTTATTATTTCTATGTCTAGGAAGGGTAATTTGTTTTCTTTCTCTTTTTCTATTGTGAATTGGATTTTTGTGTGTTGTGTGTTTAGAGTTTTAAGTATTTCTTCCGCGTCTTTAGTTTTAATTATTGCAAATATATCATCTACATATTTATTTATGTATTTGACACATATGTCCTTATTTTTTAATTCGGCAATGCTATCGTCAATGATCTTATCTAAGACTATATCCGCTACAGTGGGTGATAAGGGGTTGCCCATGGGCATTCCGTACACTTGTTGGTAGAAGTTGTCATCATATGTGAAATAATTGTTATCCCTCAAACAGAACTCAGGACAAGTTTGAAATTGTTTATTTGTTAGCGTTGTGTGTTCTTTTAATGTGTTCCACTATTTCATTATTGTGCAAATAGCAAATTGTATTGGAATATTCGTATAGAGGGATACAACATCGAAAGATATGAGAATTTCATCATACATATGGTTATGTCTCTAAGTTTATCTTTTAATTGTAGGGAGTTTTTTACGTTGAGAGTGTCACTGATTATGTTTTTCAGTGTTTGTCCTATGTGTCTTGATAATTTGTAGCATGGTACACGGACTGATGATGATATAGGTCTGAGGGGCATATTTTCTTTATGGATCTTGGGGAGTCCATACAGCCTAGGTGAGGTAGCCGCTGTGCAAGTAAGTTTTTTTTTATCTTTCAAACTTATGTTTTTCTGTTTGTAAATGCCATTTATTATGTTATTGTTTTTTCTTAGCAATTGTTGTGCGGGATAATTTCTTATTGTTTTGTATGTGTCTTTATCATTAAGTAGTTGTTCCATCTTTTGTTTATAGTCCTCCTTATACATCATTACGGTCTTGTTCCCTTTATCTGCATTTGTTATTATCATCGAGTCTTTATGTTGTTTTGCAAAGTTTTTCGTGTCTTCAAATATTTTTAAAATGAACTTTTCTTTAGGGTTATTTGGTAGTTTATTCTTTTATGTGTTGATTTTAGTTGCCAAATTACATCTTAGTATATCTTTTTGTCTTTTGTCTTCCACCGTTTGTATACCTTGTTCTACTTCCGCAATCAAGTGTATTGGTGAAAAGGACTTTTTCGAAACTGGTAGTGCAAATTTTTTAACCATTGATAGTAGCCAACGAGATTCATCTGGTACTACTATATCGGTTATATTAATAAACCACTCCTCATTTGTTCTCAGACCAAACGTTTCAAAGTTTCTCTTTACATGTTTTTGTAGTTTTGTGTTCAGGTGTTTTTCCGTATTAGTATCTATGTTGTTTTTAAATTTTATTTGACTTGCCAACACCGAGCTAAAATCTTCTTGTAATCTTCTTTTTAGGTCATCCCTAATGTGTCTTATGGTTATGTTTATGATTACCTTTATTTCCAGATTCAAAATTCTCCATATAAATTGTTGCTGTATTTTCTTTACTTCTTTCTTTGTTTTATCTAACTTAAACCCGTTTGCTACTCTGTTTGTCTTACCCCTGCAGTCAAATTCCGAACTACTCAGCAAACATACTAGTAGTTTTAAAACCAGTCAATGCCAAACTACTCAGCTACAACTAGTTCATTGTTGATTAGCGTTAGACCAGTCAGTGCCAAACTACTCAGCAAAAAATATAGTTAATTGACTATACATTTTGTGGTGTATTTATACTAGTTCATTTCTGATCACCTTTAATCCAGTCAATGTCGAACTACTCAGCAAACAATATAGTTCATTGACTATACATTTCTCATTGTTGAGAACGTTCCTGCTTGCATGATCATCTTGACCTTGTCATTAGAGCAGTTTTTACACATGGCCTTAACTGCTCCCTGTGTTGAATATCTCGTGGCTAAGTCTGGGTTTAATCCATCAGAGATATATGCTCCTTCTAATGACCTTGTCACTTTTTCAATTTCCGCAGTATATTGGTTAGCAGTTTTGCTACGCAGTTGGAGTTTCAGTAGTTTAGCGGTTAAAACTTCCACTGATTCACCCTTTATTGCGGTTTTTAATTTGTTCGATCGTGGACTCATTTCTAATAAAATTCCTTGCTGTACCTTTCAGCTTTGTTTTTATCATGGTAATGGCCAATGCCTCGTGTGTATCCTTGATTTGCTCAAGTATATCGAGTGCATCTAGGAAACTATGTAGATTTTCTGGTTTACCATCAAACTCTGGTAATACTGACGAAGCAGTTTTAATGAATTCTACTACGGTTTGTGGCATTGTGACCTTTATTATTGGGATGTTTATTTAAAATTTTTCCACCAATGAAGGTGAGGGGGTTCGGCTAGGAACGTGTTCGGGTAGAAGTGATAAAAAAATCTATTTTAATTTCTTCTTTTGTTGTATTTGGTACATCAAAATCGATATTGTGTTTGGCTAGAGAGACTAGTTTGTCTCGAACTGTCGAGAAAAATTGGTAAGCTTCTTTTTGGTGTTCTACGGTAAGTATGCGCTTTCCCGCATTGATCACCTGTCTAATGTTGTTAAGAGCTTCCAGAATTGTATTTAAATGTTTAACTATAGTTTCTCTTGTTATGGGAATACTTTTATTAATACATTTATTTGATTTGCCAACTTTAGCTTTTTCTTCATTTAATTTGTCATATATTTCTTGCCAATTAGATGCGTTGTGGGACATTATTCAATTGTGTCAATTTGTTCTTTATATAATTTTTTATTAGAATTATTATTGTGACAATTAAAAATGAACTTACGCATATAAAAATTACCAACCATTTATCAGAGATTTCTGCTTTATCTTCTATAATTGGGTGTGTTTCAAATTTGGCAATTTTATTTTCGTTAATTTTATCTTCAGAGGTTTCTTTCCCTACCTCATATCCTGCTATAGCTACTAAAATACCGTTCAATGCGGTTTTCCACCATGCCATTTTAAAATTTAATAGTAAAATTTTTCGAACTCAAATTTTTATTTATTCATAAGTTTGTCTTTTAAATTAAAATTTTTAATTAAAATTTATTTTCAGACTTTACTTTACTTACCCCTTCATTGTTGGCCGCCTTGCCGTGGCGAAGGGGCTTAAATTCTTTATTGGGATCACTCCTGGAGGGACGGGCCCCAATGCGGAATGAACAAAGAGGAAGACCTTACATCTCATGCAACCTCGGGCAGAGTGCACATAAGTGCACAACGCCGGCTGATGTATGATATGTGGGGAGATCCGCGTCAACGCCACCCTAAGCCAAGGTGTGTAGGCACCGTGCCGATGGCTGAATGGTCAGCGGGTGTATATCGAATAGCTGATCGCTTACGGTCCCCTCCGATGCCCGGGCAAGGTCGGTTGTATAAGTGCCTTACCCCGGTACACTGGCTATGCCGGGGTGGACCAACCCCTTCCAGTTTACTCGTGGGAATTGTATGGAGAAAGCAAAAGAAAATAAAAAAGGAAGAGTGGGGAAGAGGACGAGCTCCTGGCCAGCAGCCAGGGGAGCGCCCAAGCAAAGGACGGCGAGGGTACCAGCCATAGTACCCCTGTCGTACCGAATCAGTCAAATAGGGGCGCACCAGCCAAAGTGGGCCCCAAAAAGAAATCGAAGAAGTCCTCAGGGTGCCTAGAGAAGGCTAGATACCTTAGGGCTCAGTATATTCTAGCCAAGATTAAAAAAAATGAGGAGAGTGGCAAGGCGCATGAGAGGGACGCCGTGGACAAGGTTTGGTGCGAGGCAGTGGTCAAGGAGTACGAGACCGCCCTTGCAAACAAACCCGTTGCACAGCCACAGCAGCAAAAATCTAAGTCGCGCTCGAAGCGCAATCGTTCACTGGAGGTGAACGAGGGAAATGGCAAGAGGGGCAGGTACCAGCAGTATGATGGCCCTTCCACTAGTGCTGCAGCATTGGCCAGGAACACCTATAGTGAGGTGGTCCGGGATCACCTCCAGGTTGCACTGGTTGATGCTGACGGGGCTAATGGGAGGCGAGTACTGGCGGATTGGAACTCCATAGAGGGACGACTATCTGAGATGGTCGTCCAACACCTGATGGAGAACCGAACCCCGGTCCCCGCCTTCAACTGTGAAGAGGTATGCCGCGGCTGTAGGGTGATAAAGTGCGCGGACGGGTTTTCCAGGGACTTTCTCGAGAGAGGCATTGCTAAGATTAGCAACGCCTATGATGGTCTTACTCTGAAGATCATCAGTGCTTCGGAAATTCCCCGGAGGCCCCGTGCGCGTGTTTGGTTGCCGAACATGCCGAATATGAAACTGGATGAGAAGAACATCATCCAGTGTCTGAAGATGCAGAACTCGGGCGTCCCGATGGACGACTGGGAGCTGCTAAGAATAGAGGAGAAGCAGAAGAGTAGCCACCCGGTGCTACTGCTCATAAACAACGAGTGCCTAGGGGAACTCGAAAAGAGGGGAGGCAAGTTAGTTTATGGCGTCAGGCACGCCAGAGTTAAAGTTTTCCCAGCGGCGGTAGCACCGGATAACAATCTGGAGGAGGTCGACGATGCCAATAAGCTCCTAGAGGAGCTTAGGCTGGCAGCATCAGCCGGGGCTGATGCATTGTCGAACCCCGACAGTCAAGCGGGTGCGTCCCCCCGGTCCGATGATTAGGGTGGCGCAGATTAATCTGCAGCATGCCAGATGTGCCTCGGATAACCTGCTGGTTCTCCTGAGGGAAGAAGATATTGACATCTGCTTGGTGCAGGATTGCAAGCTAAATGGGGTCTAAAGCCGAAGATGGTGCTGTGGCTGTACGAGGCGGTGGTCCGGCCTGTGCTGACCTACGGCTCGGTGGTGTGGTGGGAAGCTCTTCGTAAGAACTACAATCTCGCCAGCTTGCAGAGGGTACAGCGCACTGCGTGCGTCGGCGCCACCGGGGCCTTGCGCACCTGCCCCACTGCGGCTCTGGATCCTATTTTGAACCTACTTCCAATTGACTTATATATACTTTCTACATCGGCACAAACCGCACTGAGACTCAGGGAGGCTGGGTGCTGGAAGGATACTCAGCATGGGCACAGTAGTATCCTTAACACCCTCCCAGAGGGAATAGTTAATAGCGCAATAGACTACTATCCTCACAAACTGAAGTTTGAGAGGAATGCCACCACGGTCCTTCCAAGTAGGAATGAATGGAAAAAGGGCAGGGTCACAACGAATAGCAACTTTGAAGTGTATACAGACGGATCCAAGATGGATTCGGGGGTGGGAGCCGGCGTATTCTCGGCAGGTCTGAATATTTCAGAAGCATTCAGACTCCCGTCGTATAGCAGTGTGTTTCAGGCAGAGGTTCTTGCGATTGTTCAGGCGTGCAAATTGCTTGAGCAAAGGAACACTAATGGGAAAGTGGCTATCTTCACCGACAGCCAGGCGGCGATAAAGGCAATCGCATCGCCATACACAAGCTCTAATGCAGTTCATGCATGTAAACAAATTTTGGCTACGTTAGCTGAGGTTTTAGAAATATCCATTATCTGGGTCCCGGGTCATAAAGGGATCGAGGGTAATGAGATATCTAGACTGGAAATTGGGGTACCCCTGGCAGTAGCCAAGGGGAATCTCCAAAAATATTTTCTCAATGAAGCGCAGCGGAAGTGGAAAGCTACTACTACATGTGCAATATCGAGAGCCACTTGGCCGAACTACAGCGAGAAGAGGACAAGGGGACTTCTAAGCAGGTCCAGAGTAGACACCTACAAGCTTGTAGCAGTCTGCACGGGCCACTGGACGATAGGTACGCATGCGGAAAAACTGGGTATTCCGCATAATGACCACTGCAGAAGCTGTAAAGACATTAATGAAAAAGAGACCGTTGAGCACTTACTGTGTAAGTGCCCCGGTCTAGCCAGAACACGACTGAAAGTGTTTGGGACCCCTTTTTTGGAAAATCTAGGGAGAGTGTCCGAATTAGGGATCCCAAGCATCCTGGAGTTTATAAACAGCTCTGGGTGGTTGTAGCATATACTCACGGCAGTAGGTTTCTACGAGTTTTATGGCATCAAAACGGCTTTTAAAGCTAATTGGGCGACTTTGTCGCAGCCATTCCACCTACCTACCTACCTACCTACTTTACTTATCAATCTACTTACTTCTTCTACTAATGTGGAAGGATATAATAAATCTTCCATTGTAGGTTCTCTACCCAACTTGTAAACACGTTGGAGACATCAGCTAAATGGCTGTTATTCTCTTCACAGCCTGCCTGGATCTCAACCTCATCCCGGGCTCCTGGAGAAGCGCCACGGTAGTGTTTATCCCTAAGGCTAGGAAGGCATCCCAATACGAGCCAAAAGGCTACAGACCGATCAGTCTGTCGTCCTTTGTACTCAAAACCTTTGAGAGGATACTAAGCGACGACGACTATTGCATACACCAAGGGTAAATCAACAGAAACTGCTCTACACAGCGAGTAAATCAACAGAAACTGCTCTGCACAGCCTAGTATCTGTCATTGAGAAATCGCTGTGTGAAAAGGACTACTGTCTCGTGGCCTTCTTAGACATTGAGGGGGCTTTCAACAATATAAGCCCGGAGGCGATCAACTCCGCTCTAACTAATCTGGGCGTAGATAGACCTCTAACCGGTTTAATTGACCAATATAAGCCCGGAGGCTATCAACTCCGCTCTAACTAATCTGGTACGTCTGAGTTATCACGTTATGTCACAAGGGCAACGCCCCAGGGTGGTGTTCTTTCCCCGCTTTTATGGAACCTCACAGTCAACTCGTTGCTCCGAGATACAAGCTGGGGGGGAAGGCGGTAAGATAGTGGCATACGCAGACGATTTAGCTATTGCATTGAGAGGCAAGTTGCACTGCGAGAAGTTTCCACGTAGTCCTCTCGCTGCGGACTTAGTATCAACCCGGGGAAAGTGGAATTTGTCCTCTTCACCAACCGGTACAAAATACCGCCACTAAGCCTACCAGAACTAGATGGCACGCGCCTGGGCTTGTCGGATAAGGCCAAGTTTCTATGTCTGGACGGGAAATTGAATTGGAAGGAGAATGTTCTTCAGCGCCAGAGGAAAGCTTGCATCGCTCTTTACACGTGCAAAAGAGCCATTGGCAAGAAGTGGCAAGGTAGTGTTTCTGTATAAGTGGTGAGTATGTATTTTCGATATTTCTTGCGTTATTCATATCACTAGCTCCGAAGGTCGTGATATTATACGTTAAAACGAAAATGAGTTAAGTTCGTTGGTGACTAATTTAGATTTTTTGTTTTCTAATTAATTTTTTATTTTATAGAAAAAAGCAGGAGTGGAAAAGTTACAAAAAAACCAAAAAGTAAAACTTCTGGAGCTAATGAAGGCCAAAAAGGTATTTGTTTCCTTTAGGGGTCAACTGCTAATAAATTAGCTAAAATTATGTGAGATAGCTCAAAAGACGGGGTTTGGCCTCAGGATCACGAATCCGGAAGCGCTTTTTTAATATTTTGTTTTTGTAAAAAGTTATGGTCAAAAAACCGAAAAATGACCCGGGTCCGATACAAATTTGGGGCGGAATCCATGGTATTTATGTGCGAAACACCTTTCTGAGTTGGAGGCCTTCGGCCGCGCTTATAAAAAATAACCCTTGGCAACATGCCACGGTACGCATTCTTTCACACGTTTTTAGGTACAGCCTAATAAAATTACAACAACCACATGAAAACTTGCAACTTTGTTTGCAAATATCTCTTCAAAGAAGCAAAATATTAAAAAACCACTTCCGGATTCGTGATCCTGAGGCAAAACCCCATCTTTTGAGCCCCCTTCCATAATTTTAGCTAATTAATTAGCAGTTGACAGCTAAAGCAATTTGGAAATTCACTGCACTTTGTTTGTTATTATACTTTTTTGCTATTAATGATAGATGCTATGTTCCATTCCGTTTATTCCATCGATATGATAAAAACTCACCACTATTTATCGCAAGGTGAATTGAGTGTGTTACAGAAACATTTTTCATATCGAAAGCGATACGAGCCTTGCGATAGCAAATCGATCGTTACTATAACGAAAGGTTATAGAAACGGGCTACAGGAGTCTTTTAATTTTTTTTTTAAAGATTTGCAATTATATAGACCAGCGTGCTATCTATCGGAATTTCGATTTTTACTATTTGTAGTGTCGTCGTTTTAAGGAAAAGAGGACGAGGCAATGGATACTGTCGAATGTACTAAATGTGATGAATGTTGTGTATCATGTTGTGATGATTGTTTTAAGATAAACAAAATGTAATTGTGATGTCTATAGAGAAAAATGATGTAAGTTAAATATTCAAAAATGTTGTTATTGTTATAATTTGGAACAATTTCCTAATAAGTGTTTTCTGTTTTCTGTTTTATGTTTTTATACTTAAAATAAAGTTTGTAATATGTTAAGTAGTTAGATTTAACCCTAATTAACAGAGCCTTGAGTTTTATGCTGAAAATATGTAAAAAATATTCAAAATTTATGTTGTACGTAAGGAGTAATATAATTAGTTGTTTCGTGTTTGTATCAGGTTATTTATCTCTGTCAACGTGAGATAGGATATCGGTTAGTCGCCCTGGGTCTGGATTCCCTAACGATGAGTTTTCAAATGTACACTGAGAATTGTGTACACTCTAGCATTCCAATTCAGTAATGCGAGTTTTTTCTATCAAAATAAATTACACAGCTTGTCAAAAATTTTCAGTGAGTTTTGGTGTAAAGGGTATTTCAACAAGAGCATGAATGTTTTAAAACGACATAAAATAAAATATTCGAAAAAAAACATTTTAAAAGTATTGTTTACAAATGCCATTTAAAACTTAAAATCAGAACTTCATACATTGCTTAATGTTCACAAAATAGATGTTAAAATTTACATGGTATTGACCGTCACCACTTATTCACCCCAATGGAAACATCCTTTTTGTGTTTGTCAGCGCTCATTCAGCACAAAAATGTACACAATAGCATGGATCAATTGATGAGCGACTTTTGCTCTCTCTGAGAGTGCTGTCAGAATCTACATTTTTTATAACATTTTCCTATCATGCCACACCCGAAGAAGCGAAAATTGGGTATTTTTAAACTAAAATTTGGAATTTTTGCAGTTTTCAAACCAGTTCGGCAAACGGCGGGATAAATAAGGGTTTTTAGTGTACTAGGCTCTCTGAAAGGGCTATATTACATATGTATATTTAAATATAAAAAATTGTAACATCATTGAGCAAATGTAAGAAAGTAAAGAGCGAAATAAAATTAATTTTTTTACAACTTATAATAGTAACAGGAGACGGTATAGAATGACTCGGTTTTAAGTGATTTTTGTTTTTTTTTTTTATTAAAACGAACCCTCTATCGACTAAGATTGACTTGATGGGAGCTAGCACCAGTGCGGTTGCCAACGCAGCTAAGCGGACAACGGCGGATGCTAAACTCCCATCAACCGCTGATATGAAAACCAGTATCTTTACGTCTGTGGCAGCGGTCTCACGACCTGGCGTCGGAGTTTCGAAGGAGAAGAAAGCTGCAACTGAGATTTCGGCAAGGAGAGCGACCGCGATGGCAACTACGGGTCCGCACTCCCAGGAGACATCTCCCCGCCGCTTCACATACCACGAGAAAAGATTGGCTGCAAAGATCCTGAAGAGGTATGAAGGGGTACCGCAGGAATCGCTG
>CAXKVI010000002.1:78227149-78593329 GCA_964058755.1 Campiglossa producta
ATGACATGCGCGTGGTAATAACAAAAAAACTCCCCAAATGAAGTATATGATTTCGTTCAGCCGTTTTCGAGTTTTAGCGTGACGACTGAACACCATTTCATTTTTATATATATAGAAGATATATCACAATAAACCAAGACGCATTAAATTTTACATGTTCGATTGCAACACGAAGAGTAACACCAAAGCAAAACTTCAAACTTAATGTGTGTTCGTCTCCAAAAATTTACAATGGAAAATTGCAAAAAATTCGCATTTTTTACCCTGAAATAAAAGCCGCATTCTTCTGGAAGATATCGCTCCGGCTTACGCTCATTTCTCACGGGAACAGTCCGGTTACTATAAAGCTAAAGCTAAGGGTACACCTAGCGACGCGACGCGACACGACACGACGCGACCAAGTATTCTTTGCATGTGTTCTTATGGAGCACAGTTAGATGTACCCGTACCTTAAGACTTCACCAACAGAAGTCGGTGGGCTTTCACGTAGATCCGTGGTATACACATTATTAAAACAAAAATACCCAAAGAATTTTCGTTTAATACCAAATTTCATTAAATCAGTTTTAAAACGACGCAACTTCTTAACATTTTAATTTGTTTAGTATGAAACCCAAAAAAAAAAAACGACCCAATTTAAACACTGCGTTGAACCATGCAGCGACATCTGTTTCTGAAAAATTTGGCTTGTACGCAGCTACGACAAAAACCAATTCAACACAGAATGAAAATATCGCGGTAGGGGGGAAATAAACAAAAAGGAGATACCTATAAATTATGGTGGAATTAATAAGATGAGATATAAAATATGGTGGAATTAATAAGATTGTAAGGGAGGTACCACGCCCCCCTAATATTTTGCTTTGATTTTAATACATGACCTGCGCGTGGTAATAACAAACAAACCCCCCAAAGGAAGTATATAATTTGGTTCAGCCGTTTTCGAGTTTTCGCGTGACGACTGAACACCATTTCATTTTTATATATGTATATAGATTAACAACCAAAATAATTAAAGATTGTATGGGAGGTACCACGCCCCCTTTTTCGATAACCCCAAGTTTTATGGGTGAGAATGGTGTTGTTATCCTATAGCTCTATACCAATTTTCATGTTCCTACCTTAAACACTTTTGAAGATATTCACCTTGAAAAATTCAGTTTGTATGGGAGGTGCCACGCCCCCTTTTCCGATTACCCCTTCTTTTATGTGTAAGAAGGCTTTTGATACCATATAGGTCTATACCAATTTTCAGGTCCCTACCTTGAACCCTTTCACAGATATTCTGCTTAAAAAATTTAGTTTGTATGGGAGGTACCACGCCCCCTTATTGGATAACCCCCGGTTTTATAGGTGAGAGTGGTGCTGTTATCCTGTAGCTGTGTACCAATTTTCATGTTCCTACTTTAAACACTTTTGAAGATATTCAACTTGAAAAATTCAGTTTGTATGGGAGGTGCCACGCCCCCTTAATATTTTGTTCTGATTTTAAGACATGACCTGCGCGTGGTAATAAGAAACAAATCCCCCAAAGGAAGTATTTCATTTGGTTCAGCCGTTTTCGAGTTTTAGCGTTACAATTATACACCATTTCATTTTTATTTCATTTTTATATATATAGATTAGTAAGATATATTTATATAACAATAAACCAAGACGCATTAAATTTTGCATGTTCGATTGCAACACAAAGAGTAACACGAAAGCAAAAATTCAAACTTAATGTGTGTTCGTCTCCAAAAATCGACAACGGAAGATTGCAAAAAATTCGCATTTTTTACCCTGAAAAGCTTTGAAATAAAAGCCGCAATCTTCTGGAAGATATCGCTCCGGCTTACGCTCATTTCTCGCGGGAACAGTCCGGGTCACTATAAAGCTAAGAGTACACCTAGCGACGCGACCAAATATTCTTTGCATGTGGTCTTATGGAACAGAGTACACCTAGCGGAAGCAGCACCACGCGACACAACAATGTTGATCAAATAGCAGAGAACGTAATAATCAACGTTCTCTGCAAATAGACAACTATTTGGTCGCGTCGCGTCGTGTAGCAAGGTGCACCCGTACCTTAAGACTTCGCCAACAGATGTCATTAAAACATGTTATTAAAACAAAAATACCCAAAGAATTTTCGTTTAATACCAAATTTCATTAAATCAATTTTAAGGCTACAATGCTTTTTTTGATTATTAAAACCAAGGACTGACACCTAAACCGTAACCGTAACCGATTAAAACCGTTTCATTTGTCAAAACCGAAACCGAAACCATAACCGTTATTTTGATCTGAAAAATAAAGAAACCGTAACCGTTTCAAACGCCGGAACCGGTTCCAAACGGTTTTGAAATTTTTATGCCTTTTTTCTTTTTGTGGAAATAAAAAGAAAATATGTTTCACCAAAGGGTACTTTGAAAAGCTTTCATGGAAGATTGTCGCGCAATGTTACAAAAGACACGTTTTGACCTCAGTATCAAATTCCTAAAGAGGAAATTTAGCCTCATATAGCTGAATGATGGCATCGAAAAAAGTTTACGACATCCGAGAAAAATGTGTTTAGTGGCCCGTATCATATATTTTGCCGATTTATTTAAATTAGTTTCCACTCTAATATTTTTCTATTAGAAAAAGTAGTCATTTTTTTTTAAATTATATTGCAGCAATTTCATCCATACATAGCGTTAATAATATTTATTACAATGTACAGCAGCCGACTGGATGTTGGACCGAACCAACTTTTTTAAGTTTTTCGAAGTTAGCCTCCAAAACTAAGTTACGGGCTTTCGAAGTTCGAAGTTGGACCCTCAGAAAATTTGGATTTTGTCGTACAGTGTTATTATATTGTAAAAATGTTATAAAAATTCAGCTACATACTTAAGTTTTGTAAAATTTTTTTTCGTTCGTGTTTTTATTTGGAAACCGAAACCGGAACGAAACCGTAACCGAAACCGAAATAAATTTTTAATAACGAAACCGGAACCGAAACCGAATCGTGTTACAAAACCGAAACCGAAACCGGAACGTTATTTTAATCGGTTAAACACCTTGATTAAAACAGATATATGCATTCAAGATAGTAATACGTAAAAAAGTTACAAAACGACGCAACTTCTTAAAATTTTAATGCGTTTAGTATGAAACCCAAAAAAAAAACGACCCAATTTGAACACTGTGTTGAACCATGCAGCAACATCTGTTACTGAAAAATTTGTCTCATTAAACGCAGCTACGACAAAAACCAATTCAACACAAAATGAAAAAATGCAAAATAAAGAAAAATTAGATATAAATTATGGTGGAATTAATAAGATTGTATGGGAGGTACCACGCCCCCCTAATATTTTGTTTTGATTTTAATACATGACCTGCGCGTGGTAATACCAAAACCCGTTTCAGCCGTTTACGAGTTTTAGCGTGACGACTGAACACCAGAGTAGGTCGCCGCCCCGTTGGGTGCACCTGGGTAACGCTAAATGGCCTACATGGCTATTGTTATTGCTTATGACCACAGATATATAGATAACCCTGGGCTACGTCATCCCGAGTCCGGACGTGTGACATACCGCCACCTCGCGAATTTTTCGCATGTTTTTAGGTACATCCCATGATTCAATTATAAGAAGGTTTGCTCTTCCCTTGACGTTTATTATTGACACTCCCAATATGAAAATGTGTACGGGTTTCGTTTTCGAATAAAAAAGTAGGAATGTTTTTTTTTTCTTTCGTCAAGCAAATGGTAGTAAAAAATCGAAAAGGGAGGATATAAATTGTAATGCAAATAAAAAATTGCAAGGTAAACTAACACATTCGACTGGGCCAAAAAAAAATTGGTGTTTTTCAAAAATTATATTGATTTTAGTTTTCAGAAAAATGAAAAAATATTATGTACTGTAAAAATGACAGATCTTAGCATTAAATTCTAGAGGTCTATCATCGCTAGTTTAGATTTCACAGACTTTACCTCATATTAAGAGTAAGAACTCGGATTCCCTTCAAAAGCTGCATAGTCTAAAATTTTCTCCGACTAGCCTTTTCAAAATATTCTAGCCTCAAAATAAGTGTCGATTTACTGTTCGATTTTTTTCTTTCCACCGTCTTAATAGTAATTCGACCGATCGACAACTTGTATTCTTGTCTTAACCTAAATTTTTACTAAAAGTTCCTTGAAAGGTTTTCGGGTCATAAATACTATCGGAAAGTGTGCCAAAGGGATAGTATTACCATTTTACTAACCAAATTTAACCAGTTCCAATAAATATACCTCCAACTCTTTCATGCACACATGGCTGATGATTAAGAATGAAAATAACATACTCTAATCACATAAGGAAAATCTTTAAAGTCAGTTATTAATGATAAATTCATCAATTTTCCAAAAGCCAACCTCTACTATTTTTCTAACTACTACTATTTTAAACTACTTTTTTTACATGATTTTGCTAAAAGGCTACTCAGAATGTGAATGACAATTTTTCAGGGAGCAAGATGACCTCACCTAAGTAAGTTGCTCTCAGTTAAAAATCAATATCTTCAAAACATCCCAGGATGTCGGAGTAATGTTTATACGTAACTAAATGTAGAAGATTGCGGTAGGTGTTCCTTTAATTAAAATATATTTGAAACCCATTTAAAAGGTGTTGGGTGATATTTTAATTTATGGCTTTCATTGCTACTGAAATATTGGTTGAACCATCCACCAGCAGTATCACCGCTTCCTGCAAGGAAACCTTTACTGAAACGACAGAAGCAACGGAAATTCATTTTTCTATTCATTGGCATTTGCACGTTCTTTCAATATCGTCGGTGTTTATGCAAAACAACGTAACGGACAAATGCGAAAACCACGTTAAGAACACTTTGGTCAAAAATGAGATTTGCTTACCTGGGGCTCTGGGTTACCGCATCCATTCATTAGTTAGAAAAAATAGGGGTTTGTGCAAAAGAGTGTAAAAAACGATATTTGAATTGGGACCAAAACACAGTGGCTCGTACTAAAGGTGAACAGTTTTTTGTCTCTCCTGTAAAATTTGAGTGAATGTTTGCATGTAAATTCCATCAGCAAAAATTCAATTTTCAGGAGAGCAAAAAAAACGGGTTTGCCAAATACTTTGCAAAGTGCGAATAATATGAATTACCACAATGAGTAATGTGGTATCATCTAACTAACTGAACTAATTTTTATACCTTTCATGAACATGAAATGGTATTATAACTTTGGTCCGATGTTTGTAAGTATGAGAAGAAGAAGAGATGGGCCCATCAATAAGTATACCGAAATGACCAGGATGATAAGCTGAGTTGATTTAGCCATGTCCGTCTGTCCGTCTGTCTGTTTGAACGCAAACTAGTCCCTCAATTTTTGAGATATCTGCCTGAAATTTTGTATGTGGCCACCATTTTGTAATATAGGAATCATTTGTCGGAACTGACAAGATCGGACCAGTATAACATATAGCCCCCATACAACCGATTGTTCAGATATAAGGTTTTTTTGACCAAAACTGCCGCAATTAAAAAGTTGGGAACGTAAAATTTTGCAACTCGAGTACTTTCTATATATGTAGTGTATATAGTGAAAATCAACAAGATCGGGCAAATGTAACATATAGTCCCTATACAACGGATTGTTCAGATATAAGGTTTTTTGACCAAAACTTCCGCAATTAAAAAGTTAGGAACGCAAAATTTTGCAACTCGAGTACTTTTTATTTATGTAGTGTATATAGTGAAAATCAACAAGATCGGGCAAATGTAACATATAGCCCCCATACAACCGATTGTTCAGATATAAGGTTTTTTGACCAAAACTTCCGCAATTAAAAAGTTAGGAACGTAAAATTTTGCAACTCGAGTACTTTCTATTTATGTAGTGTATATAGCGAAAATCAACAAGATCGGGCAAAGGTAACATATAGCCCCATACAACGGATTGTTCAGATATAAGGTTTTTTGACCAAAACTTCCGCAATTAAAAAGTTAGGAACGCAAAATTTTACAACTCGAGTGCTTTCTATTTATGTAGTTAGTGTATGGAGTGAAAATCAACAAGATCGGGCAAATGTAACATATAGCCCCCATACAAGGGGTGTAAAAGTAGGGGGGTGTAAAAGTAGGTCGCCTCCCAGTTGGTGCACCCTGGGTAACGCTAAATGACCTACATGGCCTACACGGCTAGTTTCTTGTATTGCCGGTTCTACGAGAACGGTAGTTACCAGTACTTGTGCTGTACCCATCGTGCCGAAACTACACGGGCCGTTTTCTTATATCGACCCGGCCAAGAGCAATACACTCGGGGTGACCCTGTCTGACATTTAGGCAGGGCTACACCTCGCTACAACAACAACAACAACATCGATTGTTCAGATATAAGGATTTTTGGCCAAAACTTCTGCAATTAAAAAGTTAGGAACATAAAATTTTGCAACTTGAGTACTTTCAATTTATGTAGTGTGTAGAGAAAATCAAGAAGATTGGGTAAATATAACATATAGCCCCATACAACCGGTTGTTCCGATATAAGGTTTTTTGGCCAATACTTCCGCATTTAAAAAGTTAGGAACATACAATTTTGCAACTTGAGTACGTTCTATTTATGTTGTGTGTAGAGTGAAAATCAATAAGATCGAGTCATTATGACATATGTATACCTCCCATACAATCGATTGTTTCGGTATAAGAAATTTGGGCCATAACTACCGCCAATTAAAAAGTTAGGAACGTAAAATATTGCACCTTTAGTACTTTCTACATATGTAATGTGTATAGTGTAAGTCAGTACAGTGTCAGTTGGGTGTCTTTTATGGGGGTGTCCGCGCCTTGCAATCACCAGCGCCACCTCAAACCGTCGACTCGTAGGTGCATGCACCCTCCTCCTCCAAGCGGGGGTGGAGCCTCCACGTGGTGACACCCGGTAACGCTACGGCGGCTAATTCTAGCGGCGACCTCTCCCCCCCTCTTCCCTGATTTTCCTTCCTCTACTCGTAGCCTCTATCACAGCCCCCTCTTCTCCCTTTCCTGTCTTCCTTCCTTGAAATGGGCTGGATCAAGGTGTCATACGACCCGTGCCGAGGATCAGCCTGGCTGGGGGCCCTAAAATAGCCCAGTCGGTAAAGGAGTGCTTCGGATACCTGGCGACCTCCGTTTCTAATTAGCCTTACCCTGGGTATGCGGATCTCTGCCCAGGGTGGACCTTCCCCTTTCTCCGCCACTCGTGGGTTCAAGCATGAACAACTCCAACAACAACAACAAAAATAAGGAGTCTGGGTCTCCTCAAAAAAAAGCCAACAGGAGCTCGCTTCGTTAAAAAGGTCACGGCCAAGCCGGACCTTAGCAAAGTGACGTGAGAGGACTCCCCAGCGTTTCATTGCTGCTGCTGCAGCGCGACGTAGTAGGGCCGAGTGTAAAACCGGTAAGACGAGGCTATCAACCCTGTAGCCTCCACAAGTGGTCTTGCCTTTCAGCGTAAAGCGTCTGGTGAGCCCCCTGCTGGGGGCTCCAGGAATGTGGGTGCTGACTTTAGGGTCGAGGACTTGGCGCGCAGGCAATCCACCAAGCCCAACCGCAATGATAAGCGGTCGGTAGCCCGGATCCTGTTCAAGAACGCGACCTCGCCGATAAGGGAGTTTAGTTTAGTTTCTTGTATTGCCGGATCTACGAGAACGGTACCAGTACTTGTGCTGTACCCATCGTGCCGAAACGACCCGGGCCGTTTTATTATATTGACCCGGCCAAGAGCAATACACTCGGGGTGACCCTGTCTAATTGTCAGACAGGGTCACCCCGAGTGTATTGCTCTTGGCCGGGTCAATATAATAAAACGGCCCGGGTCGTTTCGGCACGATGGGTACAGCACAAGGACTGGTACCGTTCTCGTAGAACCGGCAATACAAGAAACTAGGCCGTGTAGGCCATGTAGATCATTTAGCGTAACCCAGGGTGCACCAACGGGGAGGCGACCTACTCTTACACCCCTCGCCGCGCTCGCAAAAGTGGCGGTACAGGTCAAACGTGACAACCCTGGTCCTCCACCCAACTACGCCTATGCGGGTTGGTATCAGGGTAACGTGAAGCTGATCGCTTGCGATGACAGCAGGTCCGTGGACCTGTACAAAATTGGCATACAGCGCATAGGAGAAGTTTATCCCGGCGCGCGCTTGAGGGCAGTGGACGCGGTTGATATCCCGCAACGCCCAAGGGCTAGAGTCTGGAGTCCAGTTGGTTGCACGGAACCAGATGAGATTCTAGATGTGCTGCAAGAGTACAACCCTGAGCTGCCTACAGCAAACTGGAAGGTGGTGAACGTGGATAACACCGATAAGGCTACCATGCAGATTGTTCTGCTTCTGGATGAGGCTAGCATCGAGGCTCTGGTCCGATGCAATTACGTAGTGAGGTATGGCTATGAAAAGGTGGTCCTCAAGGTATACAAATCCGATACCGAGGCCCTAGCCAACCTCTGCCCCCAGTGACAATGATATGGAGGTGGACGCGGATGACAGCAAGTCAGTGGCGTCTGACACAAGGAGTGGGTTCGCGTCGTCCAGCTCGGATGGTGGCTCGGCTCTCAGGAGACTCTACTCCGAGAGTCAGCTTCTGAGCGACGGCGATTCGGACTTGACGCTCACGGAAGAGAGCGCCAAAAAAAAGTGATGAGGGTCCTCCAGATTAATCTCCATCACTGCAAAGCTGCTTCGGACTACTGCAGCTCTCAAAAGGCGCAGTAGACACTGTCCTGGTGCAAGAGCCGTGGATCACTGGAGATAGGATCTGTGGTTTGAGGACCCCTACTTACAAGCTTTATAGCGCAACAGGTAAAGGTAAACTTAGAACGTGTATTTTAGTTAAATCAAATATTAACGCTGTTCTCTTACCCAGTTTAGTGACGGAGATCTGACAGCGATAAGCGTCGAGGGGCTGGGTAGAGGTTGCAGGTTCGCATCATTCTATCTGGCTCACGATCACCAAGGTCCACTACCATCAAACAATTTTAGAGAGATCGTGAGTTCCACAAAACCACGGGACGATATCATCGTGCTAGGCGGCGACGCTAATGCCCATCACAACCAATGTCAGTCAGTGCTGCCCGACACTAATGAGCGAGGTAAGTCACTCTATAACTATCTACTAGGCACTAACCTAAGTATATGTAACACGGGGAATGAACCCACCTTCGTAACAAGAAACCGAGAGGAAGTCCTCGATATAACGTTGGTCACCGAGGGTGTTAGGCGAGCACTCCTTCTCAGACCATAGGTACATTAGCTTCCCCTTAGTAGATACACATACAAGTCCGAAATATATACATAATATTAGGAAAACAAATTGGGGTTACTACCAAAAGCTTATTCGCAAATATTTGTCAAATCAGCTGGTAACACCTAGAAATGATGAGGAGCTAGACGATCTCGTCAGCTCCTTCAATCAACACTGCAAGATTGCTCTAGACAAGGCGTACCCGCCTAAAAAGTTAGCTGAAACCCACAGACCACCCTGGTGGTCGTCCGATCTAGATAATCTCAGAAGGACATGTAGGTCGGCCTTTAACAAAGCCAAACAAGATGGTTGCGTAACATCCTGGGCACTTCACAAAACTAAATTAAGTAACTACAAGAAAGAAATTCGCAAGGCCAAACGGGCTTCCTGGGTGAATTTCTGCAACAATATCGAATCAACATCTGCAGCTTCGCGCCTGAGGAAGGTGCTCTCAAAATCGCCAGCGACACTGAGCCACATACAAATGCCGGATGGGAACTGGACCGATTCGAGCACTGACACAATGAATCTGCTTCTGGATGCTCACTTTCCGACATGCACAGACACGGCTACTGCTACGGTCGGGAATGAAATGCTTTCGGATCAGCTGATAAAGGAAATAACCGATGATAAAAAGCTGGACTGGGCCTTAGCCAGTCTCAAGCCCTATAAATCGCCAGGATCGGAAGGAATATTCCCGGCCCAGTTACAACAAACATCCGAGCTTATTAAGCCCTGGCTGAAGACCATGTTTGTTAGTTGCCTCAGGCTCAACTATGTACCTGCATCATGGAGAGAGGTTAAGGTAGTATTTATCCCAAAATCCGGGAAACCATCCCATTCTAAACCTAATGATTTTAGGCCAATAAGCCTATCTTCATTTCTACTTAACATTATGGAAAGACTTTTGGAGGACTATGTCAGAAGATCGATAGACTCAACTCATATGTCGCGGGCTCAACACGCCTATAGTAAAGGTAGATCGACTGATACTGCCTTGCATTCTCTGGTATCTGTTATAGAAAAGTCAATTGACACAAAGGTGCCTTCAACAACGTTCTACCGGAAGCCATTACCTCGGCGTCAACGGGTCTGCGGGTCGATGCCTGCCTTGTGGTGTTTATCCGCAAATTGCTTATTAGCAGACGGATTACAACGGAGCTAGGCGGTAATTCGATTCACAGACTCGTTAACAGAGTTACCCCGCAAGGAGGTGTTCTCTCTCCGCTCCTGTGGCTGGTTACTGTAAACCAACTTCTTCGTCTCATGGAAGCTGAAGGCTACCAAGTGATTGCGTACGCCGATGACATCTGCGTTATCATTCGGGGAAAATTTCCTCAAACCCTCTGCAATTTAATGGAAAATGCTCTGACTAAAGTTTGCGACTGGGCGAACGCTTCAGGTTTGGAGGTTAATCCCGAGAAAACCGAACTTGTCCTCTTCACTAGAAGGTACAAAATACCGAACTTAATACCACCAAAAATTGGGAATACAACTTTAGTACTCAGTGACAAAGTCAAAAATCTAGGAGTTATTCAAGACAGGAAACTACTCTGGAGCGACAATATAGCGGATCGAGTTAAAAAAGCAACATGCGCGTTGTTTACTTGCAAGAGAGCAATTGGTATATCGTGGTGGTGCACTGGATATACACAGCTATTGTTCGCCCAATTCTACTCTACGGCATGCTGGTCTGGTGGCCGGCACTAACCAAGAACACGTACCTTAAGCAGCTACAAAAAGTCCAAAGGAGTTCAGAACTCTGCATAACCGGGGCCCTCGGCTCCACTCCAACAGAAGCACTCAACACGATGCTGAATCTTCCACCACTCGATCTGGTGGCTAAAGAAATGGCTGTGATTACAGCTCTGGGATTAAGGGAGACCGACGTATGGAAGGGCGGCACATGTGGTCAAGCCACAATTTTAGGCTCCCATGCACCTGTGAGCATACCATTACATATACAATGTTAAATACATGCCCTGCATGTGGTAGGACCCCCCATAATACTCTACATCTCTTCAATTGTTCATCTGAACCTACTCTTCTAACCCCTCTGTCCCTCTGGACAAACCCTGTTGAAACTGCACGTTTCCTTGGACTCCCCTTAGAAGAGCTTGATGAAGATCTTCGGAATGATCATACACTCTAGACAGGGCAATGCATTGTTAACAACAACAACAACAACATACCATTACATACTGACTTTTGCACGCCAAGCAACGTGTTTGTTAGGAACTACGAGGTGAAAATACCCACAAGACAAGAATGGGATACCAGACCGCATACTGTTCGGAATGCCACGAACATATTCACCGATGGCTCTAAGCTTGTAGGGAAGGTGGGTGGAGGTATCTTTTCACCGGACCTGGGACTAGAGATCTCCTTTCGTCTTCCCGACCACTGCAGCGTGTACCAAGCAGAAATGCTGGCAATACACGGTGCAGTGAAAAGCCTAGCGTCTACGCCCCAAAACGGCAAACGGATATTTATCTTCTCAGACAGTCAGGCCGCGCTAAAGGCACTGAACTCATGTGTCGACAACACAAAGTCGCTAACTGAATGCCGCAGATCTCTGAACGAGATGGCTCAGCACTTCAGTATCAGCCTTATTTGGGTACCTGGTCACAGGGATATTGAAGGCAACTGTATAGCGGATGAGCTGGCCAGAAGAGGTACCACCACTCATCTCCTTCCAGGAAATGATCGGGTAGGCATTCCCATGGCCTCTTTCAAACTCCGAGCTAGCACAAATACCTTACAAAGGGCAAATGAGCTCTGGTCAGGTCTCTCGACGTGCGAGATATCAAGGCTAACTTGGCCTTCGTACAACAAAGGACGCACTAACTGTCTGTTGTCCCTTAATAAATCCGGTGTCTCATCTCTGATAAGGGTGTTAACAGGGCACTGCTTAATAGGCACACATGGTGCTAGGATGGGCGTAATAACTCACGATTACTGTCGCAGTTGCAGATGTATTGAAGAGGAGGAGAGTGTTCAACATCTGCTGTGTCAATGTCCTGCACTCAGCAGAAGACGATTGGCTATTCTCGGCCAACCGTTCATCGACGACCTCACGGAGGTTTCAAAAATAGATATTAGGGCTCTATCGAAATTCATTGATTCCACGAGCTGGTTTGATCCTCTAATCCAAGTGTGAGAATGTGAGATTGTTGATGTTTGATTCTCGGATATGGGGTGGGTCTTAAGACCGCATAGGGTATCACAATGGGCCTACTTGACTGGCCTAAGTGGTGGGCAGGGCCCTGCACTCTGTCCTGCCCTCGCAACCTAACCTAACCTAAGTCAGTACAATTGAACACGTATAATATATAGCCTCCATACAATCGATTGTAATGTGTATAGTAAATATAGTTAAATTGAAACAGGATGTACTGGGGATCGAACAGTGAAAATCGTGACGCTTTTTCATGAAAGATATATAGCCTTCGGCACAGCCGAAGACAGCTTTCCTTACTTGTTTGTTATAAGTTCAGTTTAATTTAGCTAAATAAGAAATCAGATAAAGTTTACAGTCAATTCCATTCAACACTTTTTGAGAGTAAAGTCATCTCTGAGCGGCCCAAGGAGAATTTCACGTCTCCCTTTTTGATTCGTGGTTATTCTTTAATTTAAATCTATAGGCAAAAAACTAAATTAACGTAATAGTTTTAAAAAGCACCCTAATTTTAACAAGGAGGTTTAGATTTAGACCCAAAAAGCAAAATTTTTGAATATTTTCCTTATAGAAAAACCCTTTCTTGACAAACTGTATGTTGTTAATTTCCGGAAAAAAAATTCTGCTGATAGAAAAATTTTCAATATGAAAATATGGTACCATCCAAAGCAAATTCAACAAGGTAGGATTGACAACTGAAATATTTTGTTTCTGTAGGAGTTTTTCCTTCAAAAAAATGTAAACAAGCGTATTAACCCTTTGCCACCCAAGCACAGTTTTTGTGTCCCATACAAGTGTTTTACTGAAAAATTAGATAGCATTTGCTCAGGCCAAAAAATTATCAATACCGCGAAATATGCTAGCCAAGACAGTAACGGAGTAATTTTGACCACTTCATGTGAAGTTAGCGTGCCACCCTTGAAAAACTACCTTAGGGACCTGCTAGAGAAAAAATGTTTGCACGTGATTTTGCCGTAAATTAGCCGTAACTAAGTGGCATATTTGGAAAATTAAAAAAAAAAAAATAATAATTTTTTTGGTAGTGCACCGCCAACTTCACATGAAGTTAGCGTGCCACTTCTGGAAAACTACTTTCGATACCAGCTAGGATAAAAACCTTTGCAAGTGGTTTTGTCGTAAATTATCCGTAATTAATCTGTGAAATCAAAAAATTTGTCGCGGACGTATTTTGGAAAATATTGAGTGGCACGCCAACTTCATGTGAAGTTAGCGTGCCACGTTTGAAAAATTACCTCAGGGACCAGCTAGAAAAAAAAATATTTGTACGTGATTTTGCCGTGAATTAGCCGTAGTTAAATGGCATATTTAAAAAATTTAAAAAAAAAATTTTTTTTATAGTGCACCGTCAACTTCACATGAAAAACTACCTTAGGGTCCTGCTAGGGAAAAAATGTTGCACGTGATTTTGCCGGAAATCAGCCGTAATTAAATGACATTTAAAAAATTAAAAAAAATTTTTCTTTTTGTTAGTGCACCGCCAACTTCACATGAAGTTAGCGTGCCACCTTTAAAAATCTATCTTAGGGACCAGCTAAGGAAAAAATATTTGAACGTGATTTTGCCGTAAATTATCCGTAATTAAATGACATTATTAAAAAATTAAAAAAAAAATTTTAACAAAAAAAAAATTTTTTTTTTAATTTTTTTAATATGTCATTTATACCTCAATCCTGTAAGCTGTATCTAGTCACTAATAGAGACATTTCGTGGTCTATTTCATATTTGATACAATTTGGTATTCAGTAAGCTGCCTCACATCTCTAGTCTCAATAACGAGTCACTAATTTGTCATCTGCTTGTAGGCAGGTAACAAACGAAATTAATTAAAGAAAAATTGTAAAAAAATTGAAAAAATTAAAAATAAAGTGAATTTACGAATTAGAAGTATTTATATGTTTAAAAAAATTAAATAAAAAAATTAAAATTTACTGTTCGCGGACCGGCACTTGAACCTGCGACCTTCCGCGTCATAATCCGGACGCTTAACGCCTGGGCTACATCGACATCTATGGGGGGAGTGTCAAAAGCGTTACTTAAAATTTATGCAATTTTTGTATTCACCACACCTTAAAATGAGCGAGAGAGAGACTATGGTAGATTTCTTGTGACTTTCTCTTATAGAATACCGGAATCGGTTCCCCCCAAGAATACAGAAAACAAAAATTCAGAAACACCTTTTTTCAGAAAACATTAGTCAGAACCCTTTTTTCAGAAAGCCAATATTCAGAAGTCAAAACTCAGAAGTCAAAATTCAGAAGTTAAAATTCAGACGTAAAAATTCATAAATCAAAAATTCAGAAGTCGAAATTCAGGTTTGGAGGTTAATCCCGAGAAAACCGAACTTGTCCTCTTCACTAGAAGGTACAAAATACCGAACTTAATACCACCAAAAATTGGGAATACAACTTTAGTACTCAGTGACAAAGTCAAAAATCTAGGAGTTATTCAAGACAGGAAACTACTCTGGAGCGACAATATAGCGGATCGAGTTAAAAAAGCAACATGCGCGTTGTTTACTTGCAAGAGAGCAATTGGTATATCGTGGTGGTGCACTGGATATACACAGCTATTGTTCGCCCAATTCTACTCTACGGCATGCTGGTCTGGTGGCCGGCACTAACCAAGAACACGTACCTTAAGCAGCTACAAAAAGTCCAAAGGAGTTCAGAACTCTGCATAACCGGGGCCCTCGGCTCCACTCCAACAGAAGCACTCAACACGATGCTGAATCTTCCACCACTCGATCTGGTGGCTAAAGAAATGGCTGTGATTACAGCTCTGCGATTAAGGGAGACCGACGTATGGAAGGGCGGCACATGTGGTCAAGCCACAATTTGGCTGCTCTATCCATTCCTACGGACGTACGCAAAGGCGAACGAGACTTCCGCAACATCATTGACTTGGCCTCTAGACGCTTCATTCCTGCGGGTCGAATATCTCGAATAAGACCAAATTTCCCCGCGGAGGCAGCGGCCATGGCTAGAGAAAGAGATGAAGTGCGAAGTCTCAATCCCGCAGACCCCCGTATAAGGGATCTCAACGCGGAAATTCGTAGATTGGTCGATAAACACAAACTGGCCAAATGGAAACAACACCTAGAGCAATGCAACCTCTCTGACGGTGTTGGCAAATTATGGACTACGGTTAAAGCTCTATCTAATCCAACACAACACAAGGATAAAGTAGATATTACTTTCGGTGACAGGGTGAAGAAGGACCCTAGGGGATGTGCGAACTCCTTCTGTAGACAATTTGTACTACATTCCCCACCCGATAGAGCTAAACGTAGAACCATGCGACAGGCGCGTAAATACAAAAACCAAAACACGCCCATTGTCATCACTGCCTCAGAGGTCAAGGAAGCCATCAGACAGGCTAAGCCCTCAAAATCCATCGGCCCGACGGCATTGCCATGAAGATGCTGAAACATCTAGGCCAGGAGGGACACAAATACTTAGCGGCTCTATTCAATCTTTCACTGAACACTTTCGTCATTCCTGAAATATGGAAAAAGGCGAGAGTGGTTCCATTATTAAAACCTAGAAAGCCGGCAAACATAGGCGATTCATATCGCCCTATATCACTTTTGTCGCCGGTAGTGAAGACGCTAGAGTCCATTTTGCTCTCGTATTACACCGCAAATCTGCACCTGGCTAATCATCAACATGGCTTCCGTAAGCTGCACAGCACCACCACCGCACTCAATGCCATTACAACGCAAATAAATAGCGGTCTAAATCAAAACCAACCAAATCACAGGACTGTGTTAGTGGCACTTGACTTGTCGAAAGCTTTTGACACAGTCAACCATGCCACTCTCATACAAGATCTATTAGAAACACAAATACCTGATGGGTTAAAGAGATGGACCGCTAATTACTTGAATGGGCGGCAGGCGTCGGTCAACTTTAGAAACGCAACATCAAAACCAAGACGAATTAGACAGGGGGTGCCACAGGGTGGTGTCCTATCCCCGACACTGTTTAATTTCTATCTATCGAAGATGCCCCCACCACCAGAGGGTGTCTCCGTCGTTTCTTATGCTGACGACTGTACAATAATGGCGACGGGGAAGGGCCCCTATACTGATGAACTCTGTAATAAAATCAACGGTTACCTCTGCGACCTTTCCAGGTTTTTCACAGAGCGAGATCTGACGATATCTCCGACTAAATCAACGGCGACGCTTTTTACGACGTGGACGCACCAGGTGAGAAATGAATTAGACATTTTCGTTGACGGCACTAAGCTACCAACTGTCAGCCACCCAAAGTTATTAGGGATGACATTGGATAATACTTTCTCATTTGCTGGTCATGTGTCTGCAATGGTCTCAAAGGTACGTGGTCGCAACAAGATCCTCAAGTCACTTGCCGGCAGTACTTGGGGAAAAGACAAAGAAACGTTGTTGACTACATATAAGGCCATTGGCCGACCAGTCTTTGACTATGCTGCACCCATATGGTCGCCTAATGTACATAACACCAACTGGACGAAGTTACAAGTCTGCCAAAATACTGCCATCAGAACTGCTACGGGATGTCTCCTCATGTCTTCCGAGTCTCACCTCCATCAGGAGGCAAAACTGCTCAATGTAAAAGAGCATGCGGAAATGCTGAGCAAGCAATTCCTTCTGAACTGCCACAAGCCAGCACATCCAAACCGTCATCTTTTGGACATAGATCCGCCCCCGAGAGACATAAGGAAACATCTCCGTAAACATTATGATGAGATCCGGCATCATATTACCTTGCCGTTTGATCTGCAGAATCATAAGCGGGCTCTAACCGACATCCACACCGAGTCGGTAGATACTTTTGTCGGATCTCTACCTGTGAACCCCGTTCTGAACAGTCCTCCACCGGATATTGCTGAAGAAGAACGCACCTTACCAAGGGAGACAAGAGTTACCCTGGCACAGCTTAGGTCTGGATATAGTGTAAGGTTAAACTCCTACTTGTCCAGACTTAATGACACAATCTCAAACACATGCCCTGCATGTGGTAGGACCCCCCATGATACTCTACATCTCTTCAATTGTTCATTTGAACCTACTCTTCTAACCCCTCTGTCCCTCTGGACAAACCCTGTTGAAACTGCACGTTTCCTTGGACTCCCCTTAGAAGAGCTTGATGAAGATCTTCGGAATGATCATACACTCTAGACAGGGCAATGCATTGTTAACAACAACAACAACAACAAGCCACAATTTTAGGCTCCCATGCACCTGTGAGCATACCATTACATATACAATGTTAAATACATGCCCTGCATGTGGTAGGACCCCCCATAATACTCTACATCTCTTCAATTGTTCATCTGAACCTACTCTTCTAACCCCTCTGTCCCTCTGGACAAACCCTGTTGAAACTGCACGTTTCCTTGGACTCCCCTTAGAAGAGCTTGATGAAGATCTTCGGAATGATCATACACTCTAGACAGGGCAATGCATTGTTAACAACAACAACAACAACATACCATTACATACTGACTTTTGCACGCCAAGCAACGTGTTTGTTAGGAACTACGAGGTGAAAATACCCACAAGACAAGAATGGGATACCAGACCGCATACTGTTCGGAATGCCACGAACATATTCACCGATGGCTCTAAGCTTGTAGGGAAGGTGGGTGGAGGTATCTTTTCACCGGACCTGGGACTAGAGATCTCCTTTCGTCTTCCCGACCACTGCAGCGTGTACCAAGCAGAAATGCTGGCAATACACGGTGCAGTGAAAAGCCTAGCGTCTACGCCCCAAAACGGCAAACGGATATTTATCTTCTCAGACAGTCAGGCCGCGCTAAAGGCACTGAACTCATGTGTCGACAACACAAAGTCGCTAACTGAATGCCGCAGATCTCTGAACGAGATGGCTCAGCACTTCAGTATCAGCCTTATTTGGGTACCTGGTCACAGGGATATTGAAGGCAACTGTATAGCGGATGAGCTGGCCAGAAGAGGTACCACCACTCATCTCCTTCCAGGAAATGATCGGGTAGGCATTCCCATGGCCTCTTTCAAACTCCGAGCTAGCACAAATACCTTACAAAGGGCAAATGAGCTCTGGTCAGGTCTCTCGACGTGCGAGATATCAAGGCTAACTTGGCCTTCGTACAACAAAGGACGCACTAACTGTCTGTTGTCCCTTAATAAATCCGGTGTCTCATCTCTGATAAGAGTGTTAACAGGGCACTGCTTAATAGGCACACATGGTGCTAGGATGGGCGTAATAACTCACGATTACTGTCGCAGTTGCAGATGTATTGAAGAGGAGGAGAGTGTTCAACATCTGCTGTGTCAATGTCCTGCACTCAGCAGAAGACGATTGGCTATTCTCGGCCAACCGTTCATCGACGACCTCACGGAGGTTTCAAAAATAGATATTAGGGCTCTATCGAAATTCATTGATTCCACGAGCTGGTTTGATCCTCTAATCCAAGTGTGAGAATGTGAGATTGTTGATGTTTGATTCTCGGATATGGGGTGGGTCTTAAGACCGCATAGGGTATCACAATAGGCCTACTTGACTGGCCTAAGTGGTGGGCAGGGCCCTGCACTCTGTCCTGCCCTCGCAACCTAACCTAACCTAAGTCAGTACAATTGAACACGTATAATATATAGCCTCCATACAATCGATTGTAATGTGTATAGTAAATATAGTTAAATTGAAACAGGATGTACTGGGGATCGAACAGTGAAAATCGTGACGCTTTTTCATGAAAGGTATATAGCCTTCGGCACAGCCGAAGACAGCTTTCCTTACTTGTTTGTTATAAGTTCAGTTTAATTTAGCTAAATAAGAAATCAGATAAAGTTTACAGTCAATTCCATTCAGCACTTTTTGAGAGTAAAGTCATCTCTGAGCGGCCCAAGGAGAATTTCACGTCTCCCTTTTTGATTCGTGGTTATTCTTTAATTTAAATCTATAGGCAAAAAACTAAATTAACGTAATAGTTTTAAAAAGCACCCTAATTTTAACAAGGAGGTTTAGATTTAGACCCAAAAAGCAAAATTTTTGAATATTTTCCTTATAGAAAAACCCTTTCTTGACAAACTGTATGTTGTTAATTTCCGGAAAAAAAATTCTGCTGATAGAAAAATTTTCAATATGAAAATATGGTACCATCCAAAGCAAATTCAACAAGGTAGGATTGACAACTGAAATATTTTGTTTCTGTAGGAGTTTTTCCTTCAAAAAAATGTAAACAAGCGTATTAACCCTTTGCCACCCAAGCACAGTTTTTGTGTCCCATACAAGTGTTTTACTGAAAAATTAGATAGCATTTGCTCAGGCCAAAAAATTATCAATACCGCGAAATATGCTAGCCAAGACAGTAACGGAGTAATTTTGACCACTTCATGTGAAGTTAGCGTGCCACCCTTGAAAAACTACCTTAGGGACCTGCTAGAGAAAAAATGTTTGCACGTGATTTTGCCGTAAATTAGCCGTAACTAAGTGGCATATTTGGAAAATTAAAAAAAAAAAAATAATAATTTTTTTGGTAGTGCACCGCCAACTTCACATGAAGTTAGCGTGCCACTTCTGGAAAACTACTTTCGATACCAGCTAGGATAAAAACCTTTGCAAGTGGTTTTGTCGTAAATTATCCGTAATTAATCTGTGAAATCAAAAAATTTGTCGCGGACGTATTTTGGAAAATATTGAGTGGCACGCCAACTTCATGTGAAGTTAGCGTGCCACGTTTGAAAAATTACCTCAGGGACCAGCTAGAAAAAAAAATATTTGTACGTGATTTTGCCGTGAATGGCATATTTAAAAAATTTAAAAAAAAAAAAATTTTTATAGTGCACCGTCAACTTCACCGTCAACTTCACATGAAAAACTACCTTAGGGTCCTGCTAGGGAAAAAATGTTGCACGTGATTTTGCCGGAAATCAGCCGTAATTAAATGACATATTTAAAAAATTAAAAAAAAATTTTTTTTTGTTAGTGCACCGCCAACTTCACATGAAGTTAGCGTGCCACCTTTAAAAATCTATCTTAGGGACCAGCTAAGGAAAAAATATTTGAACGTGATTTTGCCGTAAATTATCCGTAATTAAATGACATATTAAAAAAATTAAAAAAAAATTTTTTTTTTGTTAAAATACCTCAATCCTGTAAGCTGTATCTAGTCACTAATAGAGACATTTCGTGGTCTATTTCATATTTGATACAATTTGGTATTCAGTAAGCTGCCTCACATCTCTAGTCTCAATAACGAGTCACTAATTTGTCATCTGCTTGTAGGCAGGTAACAAACGAAATTAATTAAAGAAAAATTGTAAAAAAATTGAAAAAATTAAAAATAAAGTGAATTTACGAATTAGAAGTATTTATATGTTTAAAAAAATTAAATAAAAAAATTAAAATTTACTGTTCGCGGACCGGCACTTGAACCTGCGACCTTCCGCGTCATAATCCGGACGCTTAACGCCTGGGCTACATCGACATCTATGGGGCGAGTGTCAAAAGCGTTACTTAAAATTTATGCAATTTTTGTATTCACCACACCTTAAAATGAGCGAGAGAGAGACTATGGTAGATTTCTTGTGACTTTCTCTTATAGAATACCGGAATCGGTTCCCCCCAAGAATACAGAAAACAAAAATTCAGAAACACCTTTTTTCAGAAAACATTAGTCAGAACCCTTTTTTCAGAAAGCCAAAATTCAGAAGTCAAAACTCAGAAGTCAAAATTCAGAAGTTAAAATTCAGACGTAAAAATTCATAAATCAAAAATTCAGAAGTCGAAATTCAGAAGTAAAAATTCCGAAGTAAAAATTCAGAAGTCAAAATTGAGATAGTACCTAATCAGACGGCAGAAAAAACATTAAATTTTGCGCAAAATTTAATGTTTTTTCTGCCGTCTGATTACTTTCTCAATTTTGACTTCTGAATTTTTACTTCGGAGTTTTTACTTCTACCTTCTCTTTTTCAGCCGTCGATTGAGTAGTATTGTCGCTTCATTTGAAAACGATAAACGGGAAAGCGATTTAATTAGCTTTATGCTTGCCATTGCACATAATTTAAAATTCTAAGTTGTAATATTTTTTATACATACATATAAAATAAAAGTTTGTGAATTTTTCATTAGGGGTATTCTCTCTAAATTGTTTCCATAAAAAACACAAGAAATTAACACACTATTGTCAAAATTGCAAAATTCAAGAACAAAAAACATACGTATTTTGATGGTTCATGAACAAAATTTTGAAAGAAAATTTTCCAATTTTGACAATAGTGTGTGAATTTCCTGTGTTTTTTATGAAAATTTAGAGAGAATACCCCTATTCATTTTTCTGTTAAGTGTTTTCTGAATTTTTTTTATTCTGATTTTTTGTTTCTGAAAAGTGATTTCTGAATTTTTCATTCTGGTTGGTTGTTTCTGAAAAAAGTTTTCTGAATTTTTCATTCTAAATTTTTGTTTCTGAAAAGTTTTTTCTGACTTTTTCATTCTGACTTTTTGTTTCTGAAAAGTGTTTACTGAATAAATTTTTCTGAAAAACACAATTTCTGAATTTTTTCTTTCTGAATTTATGGGGGGCACCACCGGAATCATCTCAAGTCACAAAAATTGTATCTAATGAAATATCTCAAATTTAGTGACTTGATATGAGACAGAATTACAGAATACTGGTATTAAACGGATAATTCACGGCAACATCACGTTCAAATATTTTTTCCTTAGCTGGTCCCTAAGATAGGTTTTCAAAGGTGGCACGCTAACTTCATGTGAAGTTGGCGGTGCACTAACAAAAAAAATTTTTTTTTAATTTTTTAAATATGTCATTTAATTACGGATAATTCACGGCAAAATCACGTTCAAATATTTTTTCCTTAGCTGGTCCCTAAGATAGGTTTTCAAACGTGGCACGCTAACTTCATGTGAAGTTGGCGGTGCACTAACAAAAAAAAATTTTTTTTTTTAATTTTTTAAATATGCCATTTAACTACGGCTAATTCACGTCAAAATCACGTACAAATATTTTTTTTCTAGCTGGTCCCTGAGGTAATTTTTCAAAGGTGGCACGCTAACATGAAGTTGGCGTGCCACTCAATATTTTCCAAAATACGTCCGCGACAAATTTTTTGATTTCACAAATTAATTACGGATAATTTACGACAAAACCACGTGCAAAGGTTTTTATCCTAGCTGGTATCGAAAGTAGTTTTCCAGAAGTGGCACGCTAACTTCATGTGAAGTTGGCGGTGCACTACCAAAAAAATTAATTTTTTTTTTTTAAATTTTCCAAATATGCCACTTAGTTACGGCTAATTTACGGCAAAATCACGTGCAAACATTTTTTCTCTAGCAGGTCCCTAAGGTAGTTTCTGAAAAGTGTTTACTGAATAAATTTTTCTGAAAAACACAATTTCTGAATTTTTTCTTTCTGAATTTATGGGGGGCACCACCGGAATCATCTCAAGTCACAAAAATTGTATCTAATGAAATATCTCAAATTTAGTGACTTGATATGAGACAGAATTACAGAATACTGGTATTAAACGGATAATTCACGGCAACATCACGTTCAAATATTTTTTCCTTAGCTGGTCCCTAAGATAGGTTTTCAAACGTGGCACGCTAACTTCATGTGAAGTTGGCGGTGCACTAACAAAAAAAAATTTTTTTTTTTAATTTTTTAAATATGCCATTTAACTACGGCTAATTCACGTCAAAATCACGTACAAATATTTTTTTTCTAGCTGGTCCCTGAGGTAATTTTTCAAAGGTGGCACGCTAACATGAAGTTGGCGTGCCACTCAATATTTTCCAAAATACGGCCGCGGCAAATTTTTTGTTTTCACGGATAATTTACGTATAAATTACGGCAAATTATCCACTAGTTACTTTTTTGCCACGTAAAAGTTGTATTGCCAACTTCAGAGAGGTCTTTTTAAGGAATATCCTGAATTGTATTCTGCCCAAACATTTTCCTCTGAATGTAAACATCAAGTTGTCCATCATATCACAGTGTCTGGTAGTCCTGTAAAAGCTCGCCCAAGAAGATTAGATCCACAAAAACTTGCCATAGCGAAAGCTGAATTTCAGTATCTTTTAGATAACGGTATTATTCGCCCAAGCAATAGTAGTTGGGCTAACCCACTTCACATGGTGCCAAAACCTGATGATACTTGGAGACCGTGTGGTGATTACCGTCCACTCAATAAAATTACTGTGTCAGATAAGTATCCAATACCGTATCTTAGTGATTTTACTATGGAAATGGCAGGTGCGAAAATATTTTCAAAATTTGATCTAATGAAAGCGTATTACCAAATTCCAGTCAATCCTGAAGACATTCCAAAAACTGCAGTTATAACACCATTTGGTCTATTCGAATTTATGAGAATGCCATTTGGGTTATGTAATGCTGCACAGACCTTTCAACGATTTATGGATGAAGTTGTCCGAGGTCTAAATTTTGTAGTGGTTTATCTTGACGATGTCTTAGTTTTTTCGTCCGATCCTGATCAACACTTGAAACATCTCAAGCAACTATTTGAACGATTCAAAATGTATGGTATCATTGTCAACGCAGGAAAATGTGAATTACGAGTTTCGGAACTTAATTTTTTGGGACACAAAATTACTAGTTTTGGTATTGGTCCAATGCAAAAAAAAGTTAATGCTATTTTGGATTATACAAAACCTTCAACAATCAAGAGTTTGCGACAATTCTTAGCTTTGGTTAATTTTTATCGAAAGTTTCTACCAAATGGAGCAAAAACTCAAGCACCTTTAAATGATTTGGTCATTGGTGCAAAAAAGAATGACTTACGACCTATTATTTGGAATAATGAAACCTTTTCTGCTTTCAAAAAAGTAAAGGAAGAAATATCACAAGCTACAATTCTTGCTTTTCCTCTACTAGATGCTGTCCTTGTCCTGCTAGTAACTTCGGCATGGGAGCATCGTTAGAACAATTCGTTAATGGTGATTGGCAACCTTTAGGTTTTTATTCTAAAAAGTTGAAACATGCTCAAGCTTACTATAGCAGTTATGATCGGGAATTGCTTGCAATCTACTAGCAGTAAAATACTTTCGTTATTTCTTGGAGGGTAGACAATTCAAAATTTTTACCGATCACAAGCCGTTAATATATGCATTTCAACAAAATTTAAATAAAGCGTCTCCGCGTCAATGTAGACAACTCGATTTTATATCACAATTTTCAACTGATATTGTTCATATATCTGGCGTAGACAATGTTGTCGCCGATGCTCTTTCAAGAGTTGAAACTATTGATTTTAAAAGTATCAATTATGAGGAGATGGCACTACTCTTCTAACCCCTCTGTCCCTCTGGACAAACCCTGTTGAAACTGCACGTTTCCTTGGACTCCCCTTAGAAGAGCTTGATGAAGATCTTCGGAATGATCATACACTCTAGACAGGGCAATGCATTGTTAACAACAACAACAACAACAACAACAACAACAACATGAGGAGATGGCACGAGTTCAAAAAGAAGATTTGGATTTATGAAGTTTGTTGCAGTCTCAAGAAAACTATTTATTAAAAATAATCAATCTACCTGAGAGTAATATTCAAATTTATTGTGAAGTATCGTCAGGTGTAGCACGACCATATGTACCTGTTGAGTTTCGTAAAATAGTTTTTAAAAATATTCATCATTTATCGCATCCTGGTATTCGAGCGACTAAAAAGCTAATAACGAAGAAGTTTTTCTGGCCTTCGATGAATAAAGATGTGGTAGAATGGACTAGATCTTGTACTTCATGTCAAAAATCAAAAATTTCAAGGCACATTTCGAGTCCACTTGGTAAATTTCCAGTAAGTAGTGGTCGTTTTAAAGAAGTTCATATAGATTTGGTTGGTCCGTTACCAATATCTGAAGGATGTAGTTATTTACTCACTTGTGTTGACCGATTTAGCCGATGGCCGGAAGCTTTTCCTATTGCTAATATTAAAGCTGAAACGGTTTGCAGAACATTTTATGATTTATGGGTATGCAGATTTGGATGCCCAAATACTCTCATTTCTGACAGAGGTCGTCAGTTTGTATCATCTTTAGTTCGTGATCTTGCTAAATTTCTTGGAGCAACACATCATGTTACTACAGCTTTTCACCCTCAATCGAATGGTTTAGTTGAAAGCTTTCACCGTACTTTGAAGTCTGGATTGAGGTGTAATGAGAACTTACAATGGACTTCAACATTAAATTCTGTGCTTTTGGGAATTCGTACTTCGTTTAAAGAAGATTTAAGCGGGCTACTCACCTGCCAAGAAATGCCTCAAGAAAAAAACGAGCATATATTTCTTATGCCCGGTCAAGAAATTTTGACGTTTACGGCATTTTCCATTTTATTGAAGATTACTATTATAAAAATGTATAAAACATGTGTAGCGAAGTATATACTTATCTTTGCCGTGAATCTGAACGTTTACCTCAAGAAATATATACGAGCATATTTATTTCTTGAGGTAAACCGGCGTTGCCAACCATAGAAAATTGTAGTATTTTTACTTATGAGCTGAGTATTGGCTCAAGAAAACTTGACGTGTGAAAACAGTTCTTGACCATTTCTTGAGCGTTTTTTCATATGGAGTTTGACATTTCTTGGCAGGTGAGTAGCCCGCTTTAAAAAGTACTGCTGCTGAACTTGTATATGGAGAAGAAATTCAACTTCCAGGAGATTTCTTTCAACCTCAACTAGTTGGAGATCCTACAGATTTTGTTTCAACTTTAAAAAGAATTATGAAAAATTTACAACTTATTCCAACCTCAGCACATTCTCATAAGACTGTTTTTATTAGTAAAGATTTAAATACATGTACACATGTTTGGATTCGAATTGATGCTGGTCGATCATCTTTAGATTTCAAATACTCTGGACCATATGAAGTTATTGAACGATTTCCGAAATACTTTAAAATTTCACTTAGAGATAAAATTGAAAAAATTTCTATAGATCGTTTAAAACCAGTTTTTCAATCTAATGAATTATCATGTTAATTATTATTATTTTGACTCTTATGTAATTTCTTAGAGGGGACCTATGTGGTATCTCCACTTGTTATGTTTCTCCACTTGTTATGTGTTATAACATTTATTTTAAAATATTTTTTATCTAAGAATACTTGGTAAAATATTTTAATGTCATTACTTTGAAAAACATTTTTTCATTCAAATAATTTGTTGTAAATAAAAGATATTTTTTTTATAAAAAATAATATTTAATCACAACAAAGGCTTTATGTAACTGACCCATAAGCGATTAAAATCGATCATGACCCCTGCGTGTTACGGATTTAGATAATGCCCGCAGTGGAATGCCTGTGACGAGAGGCGACTAAAATCCATTTCAACCACGGTCACGGGGTTGATGAAATCGGCAATGGGAATAGTAGCATAAGGTGGTTCGGCAGCTGTGAGAGCATAGGCGCATAGACCGTACAACTCTTTTTGGTCCGCCACGTCCCACTTACAACAGCTACAGCGAAGCCGATTAATTTCCCGAAACCGAAAACTAAATCGTAATCGATATTTTCATAAAAACGAAACCCTTTCAAAGTCCATAACCGGCTCCAAGCAAGTTTGTTCTTGTTTTTTATAATTGATTACTTCATTTCGCGGACACATAGGTTTTTACTTCATTATAAAAAAAACTCTAATGGAAACCACTCCACCAGTTTCTGCGACACTCGGGCGACAACCTACTTGTGGTGCCATCGGCGGAAATCGACAAATATTCAATACTCGCCATTTAACGCAAAGGTCCGAAAAGAGGTAGATTCCAAGGTGGCCGAAGTTACTCCGTTACTGTTTGGGCTAGCATATTTCGCGGTATTGATAATTTTTTGGCATGAGCAAATGCTATGTTGTTGTTGTTGTAACGAGGTGTAGCCCTGTCAGACAGGGTCACCCCGTGTGTATTGCTCTTGGCCGGGTCGATATAAGAAAACGGTCCGGGTCGCTTCGGCACGATGGGTACAGCACAAGTACTGGTACCGTTGTCGTAGAACCGGCAATACAAGACACTAGCCGGGTAGGCCATGTAGGTCATTTAGCGTTATCCAGGGTGCACCAAGGGAAGGCGACCTACTCTGATACCCCAGTAATTTTTCAGTAAAACAATTGTATGGGACTCAAAATCTGTGCTTAAAACTCCTACAAAAACAAAATATTTCAGGTGTCTATTCTACCATGTTTAATTTGCCTTGGTACATCCTAATAAAATTACAACAACCACATGAAAGCTCTGATTGCAATTATATCTTCACAGAAGCAAAATATTAAAATGGGTGTAAGAGTAGGTCGCCTCCCCGTTGGTGCATCCTGGGTAACGCTAAATGAGCTACATAGCCTACACGGCTAGTTTCTTGTATTGCCGGTTCTACGAGAACGGTACCAGTACTTGTGCAGTACCCATCGTGCCGAAACGACCCGGGCCGTTTTCTTATATCGACCCGAGCAATACACCCGGGGTGACCCTGTCTGACATTTAGGCAGGGCTACACCTCGCTACACCAACAACAACAACAACAACACCAACAACAACAACAACACCAACAACAACAACAACAACAACACCAACAACAACAAAAATGGCGCTTCCGGATTCGTGATCCTGAGGCCAACCCCCTTTTTTGAGCTATCTCTCATAATTTTAGCTAATTTATTAGCAGTTGCCCTCGTGAAGGGTGGATACCTTGCCGCGGTACGAGGGCTTAAGTCGATAGCCACAGGGCTACGCTGCCCTTGTGATCATAGCTCCGTACGGCACTTCATCACGAGAGCAGCCTAGCCTCTCTGGCGCGACGACAAAGATCTTCCCCCTCCCAATCCAGGGTGTTATGCGAAACCGTGCCCATTGGACGTTTGCAGCCGGGAGGCAAATCGTGGCTGTATTTGAACGGAGCCTCTCTGACACCGGGTCGCCTCAGAGAGTAAGCATGGCCTTACCGCGGTACGGGGCTCTGCCGCGGCGGACGACACATTTTCCCCTACTCTTCCCTTGACCCTAAGCTGGCCTTGTCCGGCGATGGGTCGTACGAACAAGATGAACTCGAATAACCTGAATAAAAACGAAAAATCTAAAAAACAAACAACGCCAAATTTCACTCCTCAGCAAAGGAGAGCTATGGAGGAGCAGGCGAGGAAGCAACAACAACGCCGGAGGACAACCTCCGTTCCACAATCAAGGGGGGGATCGACAGCGATGGCAACTACGAGTCGGTCAACCAACCCTCTATCGAATAAGATTGACTTGATGGGAGCTAGCACCAGTGCGGTTGCCAACGCAGCTAAGCGGACAACGGCGGATGCTAAACTCCCATCAACCGCTGATATGAAAACCAGTATCTTTACGTCTGTGGCAGCGGTCTCACGACCTGGCCTCGGAGTTTCGAAGGAGAAGGAAGCTGCAACTGAGATGTCGGCAAGGAGAGCGACCGCGATGGCAACTACGGGTCCGCACTCCAGGGAGACATCTCCCCGCCGCTTCACATACCACGAGAAAAGATTGGCTGCAAAGATCCTGAAGAGGTATGAAGGGGTACCGCAGGAATCACTGTCGCCGAATTCCAGTAAATCTGTAGAGCTAGCGAAAGCTGTGATACCGGATTTCCAAAATTCGTACATGCCAAAGAGGTTAAAAGTTAACCCTTTCAAGCGCCAGAGATCGGATCTGGAGTTTATTCCCCCTCCCAAGCGGCATCAGAATACCTCTGGAGCGGGCAAACTAAGCTTTGCTGAGGTAACCAAGGACAGGATCCTTATAGGCGTCCTTGACCGAGGCAATGACCGTCTGGCCATCCCCAAGGACCGGTGGCGTTACGTGCGAAATGAACTCGGCAACATTCTTCTCAACGTTGCTCCGGAGTTTCCGGGTAGTTCGGCACGAGTAACGGATGCGGGTTGGCACCAGGGTCAAATTAAATTACTCGCATGCGAGGATGCAAAAACCGTAGCACTGTACAAGGCAGCAGCTGCTAAACTGGGTGAAGTCTACCAGGGCGCAAAGATAGAGGTCGTCGACTGGAAGGACATTCCAGCTCGTCCAAGGGCAAGGGCGTGGATTCCGGCCATCCCTGACGAACCCGAGAGAATACTCGGGATGCTACGGCTAATGAACCCGTCCCTCCCAACGCATGACTGGAGTGTCAATCTGGTCGGGGATGCGGTAGGGCCCGACAGACAGGTGGTGTTCACCATGAATAGAGAGTCAATCGAGCCCCTCAAAAGGTGCAATGGCCTAGTACACTACAGCGTAGGCCAGATCGTTATCCACGTATATCGTGGTGATGCTCAGCGCGCTGCCTTCTCGGCTGCTCCGGGGGAACCGGAAAACTTATTACCAGAAGAGGAAGCGGAGGATTCCGATGCGGAAAGCATGTTATCCGCCACGTCTCTTGGCGATAGTGCTGTGAACAACTCGGAGATGGAGGACAGCCTACAGGACGAGGAAGTCCTCGACGTCACGGTGGTAGCAGCCAACGCTGAGCGACTAACATCTAACGCTACAGGCAGCAGGACTCCTGCAACGCCACATCGGGCAGTTAATCGGAACAACTCGTCGTTGATAGGCAACCTCCGGGATGGAGCAAACCTCGACGATATGGGGACGGCAGGGAAGTCTGTGCGCTCTCATGTTGGTGGTGCTTCAGATTAATTTGCACAAATCTAAAGTGGCTTCGGCTGCTTTAAGTAGTCGTCTTTCTAAAGGCGACGTGGATGTGGTCCTCATCCAAGAACCCTGGGTCAATAGCTCGAGAATCTGCGGATTGGGGACTAAGGGCTTCAAGCTCATTCGAGCCAGCGAGGAGAGCAAAGTCAGAACGTGTATTTTGGTCAAGTCTGAGTTGAACTCCTTTCTCCTACCTAACTACACCAATGGTGATATTACCGCTATCAGTCTAACGGTCGACAGCACCCGCCTGACGGTGGCGTCGGTCTATATGCCCTACGACGCCGAAGAACCCCCACCACAAACGGAGGTGAAAGACCTGGTGTCAAATTTCTGCACGGGTAATCTTATTATTGGAGCGGACGCTAATGCTCACCATGTCCAATGGGGGAGCTCCGACATCAATGCCAGGGGCGAGTCTCTGTTTGATTACCTCTTAACAACCAACCTGGTGATTTGCAACGTGGGTAATGAGCCTACTTTTATCACTAAGACCCGCAGGGAGGTCATAGACCTCACTATCTGTAGTGAAGGCGCTTATGGGTGGGTCAGAAAATGGCGGGTTCTGGAAGAACATTCTTTCTCCGACCACCGTTACATAGAAATGGTTTTAGACTTTATTGTAGAACAACCAATCATGAAGCGCAATCCACGTAACACTGATTGGCAGTTACACAATGAAATATTAGACAGAGACCTACCAGTACTGCCCTCACAAGCCCCCTCATCAGTAGAGGAGCTGGAGGATCTTGTTACTACATTTACATCGGCGCTCTCAAATGCTCTAGGACAGGCTTGTCCAGTGCCAAAACCACGCGGTAAACACAGGCCACATTGGTGGTCCTACGATTTGGACTCGCTCCGAATATCATGCCGGAAACAATTTAACAAGGCCAAGAGCTTCGGCTCTGAGCCTCATTGGCATGAATATAAAGCTAAACTAAGGGCCTACAAAAAAGCTCTGAGACAGGCGAAGAGAACCTCGTGGAGAAATTTCTGCACTGGCGTCGAAAAGGTCGACGACACAGCGAGACTTAGACGAGTCCTCTCGAAAAGTCAAACAACCATCAGCTATTTGCGAAAGCCTGACGGATCCTGGACCAGCACGGAAGAGGAAACCCTTGAGCTGCTCTTGAATACACATTTTCCGGGGAATCTGCATGATGCACCACTAGCACCTGCAACAAACCTGGCAGTAAATATACCCATCACTGAGGAAAGAGTAAGGTGGGCAGTTAAGAGCTTTGAACCGTATAAGGCTGCCGGGCCGGACGGGATTATCCCCGCGCAACTTATAAACACGTTGGAGACATCACCTAAATGGCTGGTATTTCTCTTCACAGCCTGCCTGGCTCTCAACCACATTCCGGGCTCCTGGAGAAGCGCCACGGTAGTGTTTATCCCTAAGGCTGGGAAGGCATCCCACTACGAGCCAAAAGATTACAGACCGATCAGTCTCTCGTCCTTTGTACTCAAAACCTTTGAGAGGATACTAAGCGACTACCTTTCAACGACTATTGATAGCAACCTTATCTCTAGCTATCAGCATGCATACACCAAGAGTAAATCAACAGAAACTGCTCTGCACAGCCTAGTATCTGTCATTGAGAAATCGCTGTGTGAAAAGGACTACTGTCTCGTGGCCTTCTTAGATATTGAGGGGGCTTTCAACAATATAAGCCCGGAGGCGATCAACTCCGCTCTAACTAATCTGGGCGTAGATAGACCTCTAACTGGTTTAATTGACCAACTTCTAAAAGGAAGGAAAATAGCTTCTTCACTTGGTACGGTCGAGTTATCACGCTATGTCACAAGGGGAACGCCCCAGGGTGGTGTTCTTTCCCCGCTTTTATGGAACCTCACAGTCAACTCGTTGCTACGTGACACAAGCTGGGGGGGCGGGAAGATAGTGGCATACGCAGACGATTTAGCTATTGCATTCAGAGGCAAGTTCCCACAAACTCTGTGTGACCTGATGCAAGTAGCACTGCGAGAGGTTTCGAGGTGGTCCTCTCGCTGCGGACTTAGTATCAACCCGGGGAAAGTGGAACTTGTCCTCTTCACCAACCGGTACAAAATACCGCCACTAAGCCTACCAGAACTAGATGGCACGCGCCTGGGCTTGTCGGATAAGGCCAAGTTTCTAGGCATAGTTCTGGACAGGAAACTGAATTGGAAGGAGAATGTTCTTCAGCGCCAGAAGAAAGCTTGCATCGCTCTTTACACATGCAAAAGAGCCATTGGCAAAAAATGGGGGCTCAGCCCTAGAGTATGCAGTTGGATCTACACGGCCATCATTCGCCCAATCATGCTGTATGGAGTCGTCGTATGGTGGCCGGCACTGAGCAAGACAACATACCTGAATCTGTTGCGGAAAGTCCATAGATCCAATATGATCTGTATAAGCGGTGCGCTAAGGACAACGCCCAACGAAGCCCTCCAGGCCATTCTGGGCATTTTGCCACTTGATCTGGAAGGGTTTCGGTCAGCGGCGGCATCAGCTCTGCGCCTAAGAGAAACCTCCAGTTGGGGTGCGGGTACTATTGGACACTCCAGTATTCTGGAATCTTACAGCTTTCTTCCTCTAAGCACAGATCGTTGTGCGACCACTACAGTCGGGGATAGCTGCTTCAAAATAAACATTCCCAGCAGAGAAGACTGGGAGAGGACGGATTGGTGTCCCGAAACAAATGGTGGCACTTCCATATACACCGACGGCTCGAAGTTGGACGGCAGAGTTGGAGGAGGGGTTTATTCAAGGGATTTGGACCTTGAACTCTCCTTCAGACTACCTGATCATTGTAGCGTCTTCCAGGCGGAAGTCTCGGCAATCCGGGACGCCGCGGCCTGGTTAAGCAAACGTGTTATCGGAGGAGATATCACTATTTTCAGCGATAGCCAGGCGGCAATCAAATCCCTTGGCTCATACACGTTCAACTCTGAACTGACGCTCAGCTGTCGTCGATCTCTTCAGGAGATGGCCCAACAGAACCGCGTAAACCTCATATGGGTCCCGGGACATAGGGACATTGAGGGAAACTGTAAGGCAGACGAGCTTGCCAGGCAGGGCACGACCAAGCAGGTTCTTCGGGATAAAGAGCGCTTAGGTATGCCGTTTGCCACATGCAAACTAATGCTGAAGGAGCACACACTCCGTCAAGCCAACGAAAGATGGCTGCAATCCCCAGGGTGTCGGATATCGAAACAAACCTGGCCAAAATGGGATCTTAAAAGGTCTAGACGCATTTATGCCCTAACTAGGAGGGAAATCTGCATATTGATAGGGGCATTAACCGGTCACTGCCTCATTGGTAGGCATGCAGAAAGGCTAAGTGTGCCCTACCGACGATGCTGCAGGAGTTGCAAAGATGATGAGGAGGAGGAAACGGTGGAGCACCTCATCTGCAACTGTCCGGCTTTAAGCGGCGTGAGAACGCGCTTTTTGGGAGTTCCGTTCCTAGATAGTCTAAGCCAGATCGCGGAACTGGACATAAAGGACTTGATGGGCTTCATAAAGTCATCTAAGTGGTTCGAGGAGGAGTAACGGTGTCGGTTTAGGAGTGTCAGTCCCGGGATTCTGCTATGTGGAAAATCCCAACAACTCAGGGATTTTCCATATGGCTGGGTCCCGGGGCTGACTTTCCTTGTGTTGGTGGTATCACAACGGGCCTTCAAAACTGGCCTAAGTGTGCCTCTGCGGCAGCCACTTGAACCTACCTACCTATTAGCAGTTGACCCCTAAAGGATTCTAATACCATTAAAAATACACAAATTAATTATATAAAGTTTATATTATGTGCCTATTAATTAGGGTATTACTTTCCTTTAGGGGTCAACTGCTAATAAATTAGCTAAAATTATGTGATATAGCTCAAAAGACGGGGTTCGCCCTCATGATCACGAATCCGGAAGCGCTTTTTTAATATTTAGCTTCTCTGCAGAGATATTTGCAATCAAAGTTTCAAGTTTTCATGTGGTTGTTGTAATTTTATTAGACTGTCCCTAAAAACGTGCAAAAAAAGTCCCGCCGTGGCGGTAGCCACGGTTATGTCACACGTCCGGACTTGGGATGGCCTAGCCCAGGGTTATTTTTTATAAGCGCGGCCGAAGGCCGCCATCTCAGAAAGGTGTTTTGCACATAAATACCATGGATTCCGCCCCAATTTTGGTATCGGACCCGGGTCATTTTTCGGTTTTTTGACCATAACTTTTCACTAAAACAAAAAATTAAAAAAGCGTCTTTTCAGCTATCTCCCATAATTTTAGCTAATTTATTAGCAGTTGACCCCTAAAGGAAACTAATACCTTAATTAGTTTTACTTACGCTGAAAATACTCATGTAACTTTGGAAGGAGCTCTTTCAGAAACTTGATCATATTCCCCGTCCATTCTACTGCCGGATCATAAATGCTTCTCTTCTTGTTTTTTGACTCAGTGAAGCTTACGGTATACGCAGCACTTAATTTTATAAACCAAGCAGCTCGCTGCATGTTGACTTGGTTTTCACAAAGAACTATAAAAATTTCTTCTTTCTTATTAAATGATGGTGCTTTTTTTGCCAAGCTAAGTAAAGGTTTATTGCCAGCTAGATCCTTAAACCATGCGTCCAGCGCCCCTTTTGTTCTGGGGGAAACCGGCCAAAAATTATCTTTACAATTTATTTGCTGCTTCTTTCGAATAGAATCTTGTAATGTCATAAGCTCATCTTTTTTTGATAAAATGGCATTAAAAAATGATCCCACTTTATTTACATTAATATTCGAATTATGTGCCGATCCAAACTCATCTGCCAACGGCGAAGTAGTAGAGAACCCATGTTTCACATTGGTTGGCGTGAGTTCGTCTTCCCTTTGCTTTGCCTCCTGAGGGTAAACATCAGGTGGACCTAAGCGTGATCTCTTTAAAGGCCTCTTTTCTTGAAATAAGGAGAGCATTTTCACCTAATTACTAACACCAAATTTGCGAATTTGTACTATGTAAACGAATTTTGTAGTGTTGCGCAGTATCTAGAGTTGGGTCGTTCTGTTCTGAACTTGTTCAATAGAACGATTCTTTAAAGTGTTTTTGTTCTTTTTATTTGTTGCTAACTTTTTCGCTTTTCTTGTTCAAGCACTCAAGGCGAACTCATTTATAGAAGGAGGGTACTCACAGAGTACAAAATAAAAAACCGGAGCATTCGGAGGCCTATAGTTTATGAGAAATTTGCATTTAAAGTAGCAAATTTGACCAAACAAATTTACCAGTTCAATCCGATTTCGGTAACATTATACGCACAAAATACAAGTATATTATAGAAAAGCAACACTTTTCCTACTACCCGTACTGCTATTTAAATCGAATATATGTATTAAAAAAGCGAAATTATAAAATTAAAAAAAAACCACAAGGCTTATTTCCACAGAATCACTAGGCAACAACAAATTGCATTACTTTCAGTTACAGCGAGTTGCCTAATGCACATTCGTAAATAAACAAACTATGTGCTTATGGTTACTCAATTACACATGCATATATTTTGTTTATTCACCACTTTAAATTTTCCATTATTTATTTCGCAATTATTACGCGAATAACCAAAATAAAACATTATTTGGGGAATCTTTCCAATAATGTACGGAGCGGCTTTTTTTTTTTAACGGGTAGAGGGGGTCGCACAGAGTACAAAATAAAAAACCGGAGCCGTCGGAGGCTTATATTTTATGAGAAATTTGCATTTAAAATAACAAATTTGACCAAACAAATTTACCAGTGCAACCAGGGATGTAAAAGTAGGTCGCCTCCCAGTTGGTGCACCCTGGGTAACGCTAAATGACCTACATAGCCTACACGGCTAGTTTCTTGTATTGCCGGTTCTACGAGAACGGTACCAGTACTTGTGCTGTACCCATCGTGCCGAAACGACCCGGGCCGTTTTATTATATCGACCCGGCCAAGAGCAATACACTCGGGGTGACCCTGTCTGACATTTAGGCAGGGCTACACCTCGCTACAACAACAACAACAACAGCCAGTGCAACCCGATTTCGCTAACATTATACGCACAAAATAAAACTATATTTAAAAAAAAAACGCTTTTCCTACTACCCGCACTGCTCTTTAAATCGAATATATCAAAAAAGCCAAATTATAAAATTAAAAAAATTCGCAATGTTTATTTTCACAGAATCACTGGGCAACAACAATTTGCATTACTTGCAGTTACAGAGAGTTGCCTAATGCCCATTCATGAATAAACAAACTACGTGCATATGGTTACTCAATTACACAAGCATATATTTTGTTTATTCACCACTTTAAATTTTCCATTATTTATTTCGCACTTTTTACGCGAATAACCAAAATAAAACATTATTGCCATGACTTGGCAACAACAATGCCACTGAAATAGTTGTGTGCACAGCGAGTAGTAGGTTAGGTTAGGTTAAAAGGGCAGGACAGAGAACACTGACCCCGTCCAACACTTAGGCCAGAAAAAATAGGCCCATTGTGATACCCCAGCGAGTAGTAACTTTTGGTTATATTCACGAACTATGTTATTTTTTGTTCACTAAGTGCAGTTTGTTTACTTTTTTTTAACTGTTCACTGCACATTTAGTTCATAATATTATATATTATACCTATTATTTATACATTTTTATGTACATATGTATATCAAAAACACAGCACTTAAAACCAACACAACACGCAACAAACAATGGTACATATAAACTAACAACTTGAGCTATTAGCGAGTAATAGGTATTGCCAGACATGTGTTAATGAACACATACATTTCTTAAGGGGCGTCTATAAATTACAGGTTAAAAAAGGGGCAAATGGACCCCAGTACAATAAAGTCTCAGTTGAAAAAAGCCTAAAGGGAGAGGGAGGTTAAAAACGCTTAAAAATGACGAATTGTACTTTTTAGTATAAATTAATGGATTTCAACATTGCAATGGACACGTTCTACATACAATGGATTGAAAGCCCCAGTTCCTTTTTTTGTACTGGATGAAAAACGCTGTTTTATTATTTGTAAAAGCGCCGTTATTAAAAAAATTGTTTTCCTTTTCTCGGTCATGGAAAAGCGCCGCAGGCAAAAATTTTAAATAAATCGCGCGACTTTTCATAAAAATTTTTTAAATTTTTTTTTAATAATTTTTTTTTTTTTTTTTTTTTAAACACAACAGGTTTCTTGGTTATAGAAAAGCGCCGCAGGCGAAATTTTATTTTTTTCTAATAAACCCAACATTACAAGTTTCTTGGTTATGGAATTTTCTTTTTTTCTAATAAACCCAACATTACATGTTTCTTGTAATGGAAAAGCGCCGCAGGCGAAAATTTTGAATAAACCCAACATTACATGTTATAACTACTTATGGGTTAATTATAATCGCGCGATAAGTACATGTGTAATTGAATAAACATACGCACATATTTTGCTTATTCATGTATTTACTTCAGCAGTTGCAACTCGCTGTAACTGCAAGTAATATAAAGGCATTGTTGTTGCCTAGTGATTCCGGTGATGGCGTTTTTTTTAAGATAATAATTTTCGGGATTTATGCTATTTACTCGCGTTTGAAATAAAAAATAAGCAGTGCGGGTGATAAAAGAAGCCATGTTCTCAAATTTAAAAACAATTTTATGTGTGTGATTTTAGGGAAATCTAGTTAAATGAGTAATTTTGTATTAGTGAAATTGCAACTTTAAATGCAATTTTCTTATAAAATATAAGCCGCCGACATGTCCGGTTTTTGTTTTTGTGGTCTATGGGACCCCCTCTACCCCTCCACAAAAAAATGAATGAAATCGGGACCGTACATTAATAAACAAAATATGTGCATATGTTTATTCAATTACACATGTACTTATTTTGTTTATTCACCATTTCACATTTTTCTTTAGTAATTTTTTTTATTTCACAATTACAACTTTTATTTACTTTTCGCACAAAAGTAAAGAGCCTCGTAGCGAGAGCTCAATTTGAACTGATTGATCCTCGTTCATATGTTTATCGAGTACGATCAAAAAGGCATTGCCAGACCTTCAAAAAATTATTTCTTGTACAAAACCGAATTATCGCAGTGTTTTTTATGACTTCTTATAACTTTAGGAAATATTATAAACATTATACAAGCATTTATGTAAAATCCCCTTTGTATTAATACCTATAACTGATAATACAATTCGCACTTCTTGCTTAGTGTATGCATTTAGTTATTATTTGTTACATACCCTCTGAGACTAGCGCCACTGGATATTTTCATTAGTTGGAGCTGTTGAAACTAACGGGACTTTTTCTTACTCGCTTTAAAAGTTTTATTAAGTGTTTAACAAGTGTTAGTGATACAAATTATTCATTTAAAATGACTCAAACCGAATCAGGTAATTTGTATCTCTTAAACTTTTCAAAATAGTGTCTAACATGGAAGAAGTGGTAACTAACAAACAATTATGTACCAAAAAACGATAAAGTAGTTATAAAGCTAACCCAAAGGTTTATAAAATATAAGCTGCAATTTTGGGTTTTATTAACCCATAAACTGGTTATGACTAACGCATAAAGTAGTTAGAGGTGTTTATTATGAGAGTATCACCACTTCCGGATAACAATAAATTATCAAAAAAGAAAACAATTTCCCCTTTGTTGCTTTTGACTTTGTAGTCTATTGCTGTAAATACCGACGGTATTTACAAGCAATTTGCGGGATTGTATGAAAATGTGTTTTTTTGAGAAAAATTTACCTACGCGCTGCAGGACCCAGACAAGCCGACCATAAATTACCATAAAAATAAAGAAAATTTGGAATAAAAACCACCCGATTTACAACCAAAAGCGCTATCAGAGAGTTATAAGTAACCCATGAAGTAGTTATAACTAACAAATCAAGTAGTTATAACTAACCCATCAAGTAGTTATAACTAACTCGGCAAGTAGTTATAATTAACCCATAAGTAGTTAAAACTAACCTCTAAAGTAGCTATAACTAACCATAAAGTAGTTATACCTAACCTATAATTATAATTAAAGATGAATGATGATGAGAAACGGTTGCGTTTATTAAAAAAAAAGATTTTCCCCTGCGGCGCTTTTTCTATAACCGAGAAACCCCTACTGTTGTGTTAATTAAACAAAAAAGAAAACTAGTTAAACTATTCCATAGAGTAGTTACAACTAACCCATCATGAAGCTATAACTAACCCATCAAGTAGTTATAACTAGCTCATAAAGGAGTTATAACAAACCCATTAACTAGTTATAGCTAACCCATCAGGACTAACTCATCAACTAGTTATAACTAACCCATCAGGACTAACCCATCAACTAGTTATAACTAAACCATTAGGTCTAACCAATCAACTAGTTATAACTAACCCACAAAGTAGTTATAACTAGCCCATCAAGTAGAGATAGCTACCCCATCATGTGGCTATAACAACCATCAAGTAGTTATAACTAACTCATAAAGTAGTAATAGCATGCGGGGCTTTTCCATAACAAAGAAACCTGTACTGTTGAGTTTATTAAAAAAAAAGAAAATTTTTAATAAAATATCGCGCAATTTTTTATTAAAATTTTTCGACTGCTGCGCTTTTCCATAATCAAGAATCCTGTTATGTTGGGTTTATTAGAAAATATTTAAAATTTTTAATAAAAAATCGCGCTATTTTTTATTAAAAATTTTCGCCTACGGCGATTTTAAATAACCAAGAAACCTGTACTGTTGGGTTTATTTGAAAAAAAAAAAAATTTTAATAAAAATAAAATTTTTCGCCTGCGGCGCTTTTCAATAACAAAGAAACCTGTACTGTTGGGTTTATTAAAAAAACAAAGAAAATTTTGAATAAAATATCGCGCAATTTTTTATTAAAAATTTTCGACTGCGGCGCTGTTCCATAACCGAGAAAAGGCAAACAAAATTTTTTTTTAATCACGGCGCTTTTGCAAATAATAAAACAGCGTTTTTTCAACCAGTACAAAAAAGGGACTGGCGCTTTCAATCCATTGTATGTAGCATTGTGTATCAATACAAAGTGTAAACTCTTCTGCATAGACCTCAAAATTCCAAAATGAGTTTAACACCTGTTTGAGATTGTGGTTAATAACAAGAGTGATATCATAGGCATAGGCGTGAAAATTTCAAAGTGAGTTTAGTCACCTGTTTTTAATTTCCTTTTTTGTATCACTTCTTTCCATCTTCCCATTTCTTTCTACCATTAGGTAAAAGATAGGAGACCGCCATGTTGATGTGTGCAGGATGTTAAACAACGCCATTGCTTTTCTGTTATTCGGTGCTGGCGACATTTAAATATGTGCAAGATGTAAACAAACCGACATTTTAATGTGTGTTGTCAAAAGAAGAGTTCACACACTTGTTATTGATACACAATGGTATGTAGAATGTGTTCATTGCAATATTGAAATCCATTAATTTTTACTAAAAAGTACAATTCGTAATGTTTAAGCGTTTTTAACCTCCCTCTCCCTTTAGGTTATTTTCAACTGAGATTTTGTTGTACTGGGGTCCATTTCCCCAAATTTAAAACATGAAATTTATGGACGCCCAACGCTGGCAACACCTATGACTCGCTAATAGGTCAAGTTGTTAGTTTGTTATATGTACGAGTGTTTGTTGCGTGTTGTGTTGGTTTTATGTGCTGTGTTTTTGATATATGTACATAATATATAATATTATGAACAAAATATACAGTGAAGAAGTAAAAAAGGTAAACAAACTCAGTGCAGTGAAAAAACAATAACATAGTTTGTTCGTGAATATAACCAAAAGTTACCAGTCCCTTTGAACGCAATTATTTCAATGGCCTTGTTGTTGCCAAGTCATGGCCATTGTGTATCAATACCAAGTGTAAACTCTTCTGCATAGACGTCAAAATTCCAAAATGAGTTTAACACCTGTTTGAGATTGGGGTTAATAACAAGTGTGATATCATAGACATAGTCGTGAAAACTTCAAAGTGAGTTTAGTCACCTGTTTTTAATTTCCTTTTTTGTCTCACTTCTTTCCATCTTCCCATCTCTTTCTACCATTAGGTAAAAGATAGGAGACCGCCATGTTGATGTGTGCAGGATGTTAAACAACGCCATTTGCTTTTCTGTTATTCTGTGCTGGCGACATTTTAATATGTGCAGGATGTAAACAAACCGACATTTTAATGTGTGTTGTCAAAAGAAGAGTTCACACTTGGTATTGATACACAATGGTCATGGCGGGTTTTTAAAAAATAATGGGGTTGACTTTCCAATAATGTACGGTCCCGATTTTTTTCATTTTTTGTGGAGTTTTTTGTGTTTGTAGTCTATGGGACCCCCTCTACCCCACCACAAAAAATGAAAAAAAATCGGGACCGTACATTATTGGAAAGTCAACCCCATTATTTTAAAAACCGGCCATGACTTGGCAACAACAAGGCCATTGAAATAATTGCGTTCAAAGGGACTGGTAACTATTGGTTATATTCACGAACAAACTATGTTATTGTTTTTTCACTGCACTGAGTTTGTTTACCTTTTTTACTTCTTCACTGTAAATTTTGTTCATAATATTATATATTATAAATATTATGTATACATATTATGTATATATATCAAATTGACATATCTTGGTAGCTGACATATCTCGGTGGCTAAAATGATATAATTTTATAGGCGAATCCCCCTGGTCATTCTCTTACGATTTTTCCATAAATTTTCTATAGTGGGCGTGGCACCGCCCACTCTTAAGGGAGTAATTTTTGAAAATTTGACTGGTCGTAACTTTTAAACTGATGGAATTTAGTACAAGAGTGGAATTTAGTACAAGTAACCAACACAACACGCAACAAACACTCGTACATATAACAAACTAACAACTTGAGCTATTAGCGAGTCATAGGTGTTGCCAGCGTTGGGCGTCCATAAATTTCATGTTTTAAAATTGGGGAAATGGACCCCACAGGAACAGGTGACTAAACTCACTTTGGAATTTTCACGCCTATGCCTATGATATCACACTTGTTATTAACCACAATCTCAAACAGGTGTTAAACTCATTTTGGAATTTTGACGTCTATGCAGAAGAGTTTACACTTTGTATTGATACACAATGCTACATACAATGGATTGAAAGCGCCAGTCCCTTTTTTGTACTGGTTGAAAAAACGCTGTTTTATTATTTGCAAAAGCGCCGTGATTAAAAAAAAATTTTGTTTGCCTTTTCTCGGTTATGGAACAGCGCCGCAGTCGAAAATTTTTAATAAAAAATTGCGCGATATTTTATTCAAAATTTTCTTTGTTTTTTTAATAAACCCAACAGTACAGGTTTCTTTGTTATTGAAAAGCGCCGCAGGCGAAAAATTTTATTTTTATTAAAATTTTTTTTTTTTCAAATAAACCCAACAGTACAGGTTTCTTGGTTATTTAAAATCGCGCGATTTTTTATTAAAAATTTTAAATATTTTCTAATAAACCCAACATAACAGGTTTCTTGATTATGGAAAAGCGCAGCAGTCGAAAAATTTTAATAAAAAATTGCGCGATATTTTATTAAAAATTTTCTTTTTTTTAATAAACTCAACAGTACAGGTTTCTTTGTTATGGAAAAGCCCCGCAGGCTATTACTACTTTATGAGTAAGTTATAACTACTTGATGGGTTAGTTATAGCCACATGATGGGGTAGCTATCTCTATTTGATGGGTTAGTTATAACTACTTTGTGGGTTAGTTATAACTAGTTGATTGGTTAGACCTAATGGTTTAGTTATAACTAGTTGATGGGTTAGTCCTGATGGGTTAGTTATAACTAATTGATGCGTTAGTCCTGATGGGTTAGCTATAACTAGTTTATGGGTTTGTTATAACTACTTTATGAGCTAGTTATAACTACTTGATGGGTTAGTTATAGCTTCATGATGGGTTAGTTGTAACTACTTTATGGAATAGTTTAACTAGTTTTCTTTTTTGTTTAATTAACACAACAGTAGGGGTTTCTCGGTTATAGAAAAGCGCCGCAGGGTAAAATCTTTTTTTTAATAAACGCAACAGTTTCTCATCATCATTCATCTTTAATTATAATTATAGGTTAGGTATAACTACTTTATGGTTAGTTATAGCTACTTTAGAGGTTAGTTATAACTACTTATGGGTTAATTATAACTACTTGACGAGTTAGTTATAACTACTTGATGGGTTAGTTATAACTACTTGATTTGTTAGTTATAACTACTTCATGGGTTAGTTATAACTCTCTGATAGCGCTTTTGGTTGTAAATCGGGTGATTTTATTCCAAATTTTCTTTATTTTTATGGTAATAAATGGAAATTGTTTTCTTTTTTGATAATTTATTGACTGTTATAACCTCGTCATAGGTTATTGTTATCCGGAAGTGGTGATACTCTCATAATAAACACCTCTAACTACTTTATGCGTTAGTCATAACTAGTTTATGGGTTAATGAAACCCAAAAGTGCAGCTTATATTTTATAAACCTTTGGGTTAGCTTTATAACTACTTTATCGTTTTTTGGTACATAATTGTTTGTTAGTTACCACTTCTTCCATGTTAGACACTATTTTGAAAAGTTTAAGAGATACAAATTACCTGATTAGGTTTGAGTCATTTTAAATGAATAATTTGTATCACTAACACTTGTTAAACACTTAATAAAAGTTTTAAAGCGAGTAAGAAAAAGTCCCGTTAGTTTCAACAGCTCCAACTAATGAAAATATCCAGTGGCGCTAGTCTCAGAGGGTATGTAACAAATAACATTGTGTATCAATACCAAGTGTAAACTCTTCTGCATAGACGTCAAAATTCCAAAATGAGTTTAACACCTGTTTGAGATTGTGGTTAATAACAAGTGTGATATCATAGACATAGTCCTGAAAACTTCAAAGTGAGTTTAGTCACCTGTTTTTAATTTCCTTTTTTGTCTCACTTCTTTCCATCTTCCCATCTCTTTCTACCATTAGGTAAAAGATAGGAGACCGCCTTGTTGATGTGTGCAGGATGTTAAATAACGCCATTTGCTTTTCTGTTATTCTGTGCTGGCGACATTTTAATATGTGCAGGATGTAAACAAACCGACATTTTAATGTGTGTTGTCAAAAGAAGAGTTCACACTTGGTATTGATACACAATGACGAATAATAACTAAATGCATACAATAAGCAAGAAGTGCGAATTGTATTATCAGTTATAGGTATTAATATAAAGGGGATTTTACATAAATGCTTGTATAATGTTTATAATATTTCCTAAAGTTATAAGAAGTCATAAAAAACACTGCGATAATTCGGTTTTGTACAAGAAATAATTTTTTGAAGGTCTGGCAATGCCTTTTTGATGTACTCGATAAACATATGAACGAGGATCAATTAGTTCAAATTGAGCTCTCGCTACGAGGCTCTTTACTAAATAAATAAAAGTTGTAATTGTGAAATAAAAAAAATTACTAAAGAAAATTGTGAAATGGTGAATAAACAAAATAAGTACATGTGTAATTTGTTCAATCTTTCTCTACAGCGCGGCGTTTTCCCGGCTTCATGGAAAGAGTCTTTTCTTATACCTCTTTATAAAAGTGGGAGCTCTCTGCTATTCCTAAAATTTTTGAAGCTATCGTCACCAATCACCTTTCATTTTCTATATCAACACTGATTGCCAACTCCCAGCACGGTTTCTGTAAGGGTAAATCGACCACAACTAATTTACTTGAATTCACTACACATGTCTCGAATGGGTTTAGGGATAATCTCCACACCGACGTTATATACACCGACTTTAGTAAAGCCTTTGACAAGGTTAGCCACTCTTTACTTATTCATAAACTTGCCCTGGTTGGCTTTCAACCCGCTCTCATCCGTTGGATATCCTCCTATCTCCGTGGTAGAACGCAAAGAGTTACCTTTAATAATGCAATTTCAAATGTCATCGATGTCTCCTCTGGTGTTCCTCAGGGTAGCCATCTAGGCCCGGTTCTGTTTTTGCTTTTTATCAATGATATCTGTACAACAATAAAGTTTTCGAATATCTTGATGTATGCTGATGATGTTAAACTTTTTAAGTCATATGCATCGATTGAAGAACGTTCTTTGCTTCAAATTGATTTAGACCACTTAGTAACTTGGTGCAACGTTAACAATATGCCGCTCAATCTGAAAAAATGTAAGTTCATGTGTTTTTCACGTAGGGATCTACAGCCAGCTTCTTATGCAATCAACAACCACAATCTTGAACATGTTAATGTTTTTGTTGACTTGGGGTGACAATGAACCCCAAGCTTAGTTTTAGTCCTCATATTGAGGCAACAGTTAATAAGGCTAGAGGTGTTTTAGCTTTTGTGAAAAGGTGGTCAAAGGAATTTAATGACCCTTATGTTACGAAGACTCTTTTTACTACACTAGTTAGACCTATATTAGAATATTGCTCAGTTATATGGAATCCGCGTTACCAACTTTATATTGATAGGCTAGAATCAATTCAAAAACAGTTCTTACTTTTTGCATTGAGAAATCTACAATGGGATTCAACGTATAACCTTCCACCTTATACTAATCGTTTGAAACTTATCAATCTCCCAACCCTTGCAAGTCGTAGGGAAATGCTAGGTGTATTATTCATGACTAAACTGATAAACGGATCGATTTCCAGCCCATTTCTTTTAAACGAAATTAACTTTAATATTCCGTCCCGACCTTCACGACACTTTAGGCCTATTCGGCTGAAGCAATGCAGGACAAATTTTCAATTACACGAGCCTTTCCAGTGTTTGTGCGAAGATTTTAACTCTCATTCAGGCACATTTGATATTTCGGACTCGCTTTTTATGATCAAAATAACTGTTCTATTATCTCTTAACACTTGATTTCTACGTTGTATTAATTTATTGCAATTCCCTATTCATTTATGTATATCACTCAGCTGATGAATTCCTTTCTGTAGCTGAGCATTTTGAGAACTCGACGCTTAACAAACCTCCGCCTTTCAAACACTCGGCAAATTAATCCGTGCGTTATGCGGATGCGCCCCTCGTGTCGGTTGGGCGGGATGGTGGGTAAAATCCGTTGGGCATAATAATAATAATAATAATTGAATAAACATATGCACATATTTTGTTTATTAATGTACGGTCCCGATTTCATTCGTTTTTTTGTGGAGGGGTGAGGGGGTCCCATAGACTACAAAAACAAAAACCGGACAGGTCGGCGGCTTATATTTTATAAGAAAATTGCATTTAAAGTTGCAATTTCACTAATACAAAATTACTCATTTAACTAGATTTCCCTAAAATCACACACATAAAATTGTTTTTAAATTTGAGAACATGGCTTCTTTTATCACCCGCACTGCTTATTTTTTATTTCAAACGCGAGTAAATAGCATAAATCCCGAAAATTATTATCTTAAAAAAAACGCCATCACCGGAATCACTAGGCAACAACAATGTCTTTATATTACTTGCAGTTACAGCGAGTTGCAACTGCTGAAGAAAATACATGAATAAACAAAATATGTGTGTATGTTTATTCAATTACACATGTACTTATTTTGTTTATTCACCATTTCACAATTTTCTTTAGTATATTTTGTTTTATAACACCTTTTTATTTCACAATTACAACTTTTATTTATTTTACACACAAAAGTAAAGAGCCTCGTAGCGAGAGCTCAACTTGAACTAATTGTTCCACGTTCATATGTTTATCGAGTACGATCAAAAAGGCATTGCCAGATCTTCAAAAAATGTTTATTGTACAAAACCGAACTATCGCCGTATTTTTTATGACTTCTTTTAACTTCCCATCAAACATTTTCTGAGCACTTATAATTCAGGAGTCCGATATGAGTCCTAAATATTTGAAAATTTGGAGCCTCAGATATATGATCATGTAGAAATCTTTTATGACTCCGATATGATGAAATTGATGGACCGTAAGCCAAAAGTATAATTTCAACAAAGCAGCATAGGCAGACAGTTTCATATTTTTGCTTTGAATTTTTTCATTTAAAATCAAAATGAAATCTTTATTGCTTATTATTATTCAATGGCAAAACCTAATTGCCGATTTAACGGCATCGAAGCCGCCAATATTATTGCGATCGACTTGGATGAAGAAAGTAGCACGAATAGTGCCAGAAGGAGTCAGCTGGGGGGAAATGCACCCAACATTAAGCGACCAGTTTTCGAACCATTCACAGCCGCCCACATCATGGGAACCACTGGGCCAGAGCTGCTTCAGTTGACCAAACGGGGTAAGAAGGAACCAGCAGACAAAATAAAATAGTGACTTCCATGGCCATCAATTTGCAAACAATTTGCTCGAAGTGTGCGATGCCTTTGGCAAGTATAACCACGATGAAAGTTCGCTTCTTATTTGATGTCATTGCACGAACAACGAAGAGTTTCGCGGCATAGCATTTCGCTGGTTGCCTGCAGAAGTATACCATTTGCAAGACTTTATTATAGTGTTTACTCTTTCTATATATAATCTTATCTTTGTACGTTAAGATAATAAAAGACTGATTACATAATTTTTGATTTGTCTATATCCAAAATAGCCGTTAACGGGAGGTCTATATGGTTCAATATACATATACTCTTTAAAAGATACCCAGCGTCTTATAGGTGTCTGTTCGGAGTCCAAAAAGCATCAGATAAGAGGCCTAATGTGAGCAGTTTATGAGTCCAAAAGTCATAATTGACTCTTGTTTGGGCTCATATATGACTCTTATTTAGGCTCATATGATCTATGAAAAATAGCTCATATCGGACGACCATCGCAAGAAGGGAAATACCCTCATTTCGGACTCATAAATGAGCTCATAAAGAGCGTAAACGCTCCCATTTAGGACTCCTTTCGGACTCATTTATGACTCCGATTGTTTGCTGGGTTTAGGAAATATTATAAAAATTATACAAGCATTTATGTAAAATCCCCTTTGTGTTAATACCTATAACTGATAATACAATTCGCACTTCTTGCTAACTGTATGCATTTAGTTATTATTTGTTACATACCCTCTGAGACTAGCGCCACTGGATATTTTCATTAGTTAGAGCTGTTGAAACTAACGCGACTTTTGCTTACTCGCTTTAAAAGTTGTATGCAGTGTTTAACAAGTTATATTGTTAAAAATTATTCATTTAAAATTACTCAAACCGAATCAGGTAATTTGTATCTCTTAAACTTCTACAAAATAGTGTCTAAGATGGAAGAAGTGGTAACTAACAAACAATTATGTACCAAAAAAACGATAAAGTAGTTATAAAACTAATCCAAAGGTTTATAAAATAAAAGCTGCTCTTTTAGGTTTCATTAACCCATAAACTAGTTATGCCTAACGCATAAAGTAGTTAGAGGTATTTATTATGAGAGTATCCCCACCTTCGGATAACAATAACCTGTGAAGTGGTTATAACTAACAGCCAATAAATTATTAGAAAACAATTTCCATTTATTACCATAAAAATTAAGAAAATTTTGAATAAAAATCAGCGCTATCAGGTAGTTATAACTAACCCATGAAGTAGTTATAACTAACAAATCAAGTAGTTATAACTAACCCATCAAGTAGTTATAACTAACTCTTAAAGTAGTTATAATTAACCCATAAGTAGTTATAACTAACCTCTAAAGTAGCTATAACTAACACATAAAGTAGTTATAACTATCCTATAATTATAATTAATGATGAATGATGATGAGAAACTGTGTTGCGTTTATTAAAAAAAACATTTTCCCCTGCGGCGCTTTTTCTATAACCGAGAAACCCCTACTGTTGTGTTAATTCAACGAAAAAGAAAACAAGTTAAACTAACCCATTAAGTAGTTACAACTAACCCATCATGAAGCTATAACTAACCCATCAAGTAGTTATAACTAACTCATAAAATAGTTATAGCAAACCCATAAACTAGTTATAACTAACCCATGAGGACTAACCAATCAACTAGCTATAACTAACCCTCAAAGTAGTTATAACTAACCCATCAAGTAGTTATAACTAACCCATCATGTGGCTATAACTAACCCATCAAGTAGTTATAACTAACCCATCATGTGGCTATAACTAACCCATAAACTAGTTATAGCTAACCCATCAACTAGTTATCACTAACCCACAAAGTAGTTATAACTAACCCATCAAGTAGTTATAACTAAACTATAATTATACAAGTGTTAATGATGAATGATGATGAGAAACCTTTGTGTTTATTAAAAATAAATAAAATAAATTTTCGACTGCGACGCTTTTCCATAACCAAGAATACTGTAGTATTCGGTTTATTAAAAAAAAGAAATTTTTTTTCGCCAGCGGCGCTTTTCCATAATCAAGAAACCTGTACTGTTGGGCGGCACTTTTCCATAATCAAGAAACCTGTAATGTTGGATTTAAATAAATACAATTTTTAATAAAATATCGCGCGATTTTTTATTAAAAATTTTCGACTGCGACGCTGTTCCATAACCGAGAAAAGGAAAAATTTTTTTTTTTTAATCACGGCAAATAATAAAACAGCGTTTTTTCATCCAGTACAAAAAAAAAGCACTAGCGCTTTCAATCCATTGTATGTAGAATGTGTTCATTGCAATATTGAAATCCATTAATTTATACTCAAAAAGGTTTTAACCTCCCTCTCCCTTTAGCTTATTTTCAAGTGAGGTTTTATTGTACTGGGGTCCATTTCCCCAATTTTAAAACATGTAATTTATGGACGCCCCTTAAGAAATGTATGTCTTCATTAACACATGTCTGGCAACACCTATGACTCGCTAATAGCTCAAGTTGTTAGTTTGTTATATGCGTAGTTTGTTATATACATGTATTATATATAATATTATGAACCAAATGTGTATAATACATAATATTATGAACAAAATGTGCAGTGAACAAGTAAAAAAGGTAAACACACTAAGTGCAGTGAAAAAACAATAACATAGCTTGTTCGTGAAAATAACCAAAAGCAACTACTCGCTGTGAACACAACTATTTCAATGGCCTTGTTGTTGCCAAGTCTTGGCCGGTTTTTAAAATAATGTTTTATTTTAGTTATTCGCGTAAAAAGTGCGAAATAAATAATGGAAAATGTAAAGTGGTGAATAAACAAAATATATGCATGTGTAATTGAATAACCATATGCACGTAGTTTGTTTATTCATGAATGGGCATTAGGCAGCTCGCTGTAACTGCAAGCAATTCAAATTGTTGTTGCCCAGTGATTCTGTGAAAATAAACATTGCGGGTTTTTTTAATTTTATAATTTGGCTTTTTTTTTAATATATTCGATTTAAATAGCAGTGCATTTTTTTTATAATATAGTTGTATTTTGTACGTATAATGTTAGCGAAATCGGATTGAACTGGTAAATTTGTTTGGAGAAATTTACAACTTTAAGTGCAAATTTCTCATATAGGCCTCCGACGGCTCCGGTTTTTTATTTTGTATTCTGTGCGGCCCCTCTACTGGTTAAAAAATATTAATAAAAGGCGCTCCGTACATTATTGGAAAGAATCCCCTTTTCTTCTTCTTACGAATTTGAGTGGAAGGCACTGGCTGAGTGTGTTGAAATGTTACTTTAAAATACAACCCTGTGACAATGCATATGTTTACGATCCAAATGTAGAACGTAGCGTCAATTAATGATTTCAAATTCTATTCATTTTCTCATTCTCAATAAAACTGTCAATCTGTTAACATCGTAAAAGGGCTTTTTTTTCTGTAAACCAACAGGTTATGGGTTCAGTCGCGCAAAAAAAAAAATGCGCATGTAATTAGTTGTTAACGGAATAAGAAAAAAAATATCTAAGAATTTTCAAGATGAGCGCAATGTACCATTGAGAAGCTGGACGAGAATAACTTCGATTCTTGGAGCATCCAAATGCGGAGCGTATTGGTACATGCGGAGCTGTGGAAGGTCTCATCAGGTGTAACAGTGAAGCCAGAAGCAGCTGCAGATGCTGTGGTGTGGACAGCGCAGGATGAGAAGGCACTGGCAATGATAACACTCAGCGTGAAGCCTTCACAGCTAAACTACCTTAAACATTGCACAACGGCAGCAGACGCTTGGAAGCGGCTTAAGGAAGTGTATCAGCCTAGCGGTCCCGTCAGGAAAGTATCGCTGTATAAGAAGCTACTTAATCTTAAATTTTCAGATAATGAGAAAATATCGGTGTATTTGAATGCATTTACGAACGTCATGGATAAATTGGCTGAGGTAGGCATTACCCTCCATGATGAGTTATCCGCTATTATTTTGCTATCGAGTCTCCCAAAAGATTTCGAAAACTTCGTCATTGCAATGGAGACAAGGGATGTTCTACCAACGTTTGATGTTTTGAAGATGAAACTTCTAGAAGAAAGTGAGCGCAGAGCCAACAGCGACACACATATAAAGTTTGAGTCAGTCAATGCGCAGCAAGCATTTGCAGCAAAGTCGACGCAGGGCAGCGAAAAGAAGACGAAAAGTCAACAATCAAAAAACATTGTTTGCTTTCGCTGCGGTAAGCGAGGGCACATAAAGGCGAATTGCACATCAAAACAAATCGAGGGATCGAAACAACAAAAACAGTGCTCTTTTACTGTGCTGGCAGCATCAAATGGCAACTTATTTGACCGAACGAAGTGGTGTCTAGACAGCGGCGCTACAGCACACATGTGTTGTGATCGCAATATGTTCTGTGAGTTCCTAGAACACAGTGAGTGGATTGCATTGGCCGGCGAAAACAGCATTAAAGCAGAGGGTATAGGCAGCGTGAAGATAGCAACAGATGTGTGTGAGTTACTATTAAAAGATGTATTGTACGTTCCTGGCATGCGTGGAAATTTTATTTCTGTTGGTCGTGCGGTTGAAATGGGGTGCACAGTCAACTTCACAAAACAGGGTGCAGCGGTGAAAAAGAACGGCGTTGACATTCTACGGCTAGCACACAACAATAACTTATTCGTTTTTGAAGGTAAACATAGCAGCGTTTTTGGTGCAATACAAAATGATGCAATTATGTGGCATAATAGGTATGGTCACCTCAATTATACAAGTTTGAAAGACCTTACGAATAAATCGCTTGTGCGTGGAATGGAAAAAGTAAATTTTTTGGAGAAACCAATATGCAGAACATGTATGATGTGCAAGATAAATACGCAGCCATTCCCTAGCACAGCTGAGAATAGGGCAAATAATGTTCTAGATTTGATACATACAGATGTATGTGGCCCCTTTGACACACAGTCACTTGGTGGATCGAAATATTTCCTTACTTTTATCGATGACATGTCTAGGAGAATATTTGTGTATTTCTTGAAAACGAAGGGAGAAGTTTTCGATAAATTTGTGGAATTTTCCACAATGGTAGAGCGACAAACCGGTAACACTATTAAAGCTGTGAGAAGCGTCAATGGCCGTGAGTTTGTAAATAGCGCATTCAACGAATTGTTTGAAAAACGCGGTATTGTGCGACAGCTGACGGTTCCCTACACTCCGCAGCAAAATGGTGTTGCGGAGAGAGCGAATCGCACATTGGTTGAAATGGCAAGGAGTAGGCTTAGACAAAACGCAGCATAAAAAATTTCAACCGAAAGGTAAAACATACCGGATGGTAGGATATTCGCGTGTATGGAAAGCATACAGGTTGTACGATGAAGAGATGCAGGCAGTGGTTGAAAAGCGTGACGTGTTATTTGACGAGGCAAGTTGTATCGAAGGTGCTAGCAACGATCAAATTGTTTTTGATTTTGCGAGCGAACAACAAGCTGAAATAGAATGCGACGATAAAAGCGAAAATTATCATCCCAATAAAGAAGAAGGCGACGAATGCAGTGGCGGCAATGAAACTGAGGAGTTTCTAAGTGCAGACGAACAGCAGGAAAAGCCTAGACCAGGAAGGCCCAAGCTAATTCGTACTGGTAAGCCGGGTCGGCCCAAGAAAAATATTAACGTTTTGTATGCGATGGACGTAAATAAAATAGAAATTCCACAAACATATGAAGAGGCTATGACTAGAAAACAAGCAGATCTATGGAAAGATGCAATGGAACGGGAGCATCAGGCCCTCACAGCAAAGAACACATGGTCGGCGGTAGATCTGCCTGAAGGGCAATCTGTTATCGGATGCAAGTGGGTATACAGTTTGAAAAAGGACAAAGATGGCAACATAGATCGTTATAAGGCACGCTTGGTTGCGAAAGGTTGCTCGCAACAGCTCGGCGTAAATTATTTTGACACCTTTTCTCCAGTGTGTCGTTTCGAAACTATAAGATTGGTATTGGCACTGGCAGCTGAGCTAAAAATGTATCTACACAAGATGGACGTGTGCACAGCATACCTCAACAGTGAGCTCAGTGACGTCGTTTATATGAAACAACCAAAGGGGTATTGCAGCATTGGTGATGACAAGAAGGTGCTAAGGTTAAACAAGGCTATATACGGGCTTAGACAAAGCGGTCGGGAATGGAATACCAAGTTGGATGCAACGTTGCGTGATCTGGGCTTCCTTCAATGCAAAAGTGAACGTTGTCTATATAAAAAAGACGTTGAAGGTAATCTTTGCCTAATCCTTGTATATGTAGATGATCTTCTTTTAGCTTGTCAGTCAAAGGAGGAGCTCATCAAGATCAAAGCACAGATTGGAGAGCGTTTCGAGTGTGTTGACAAGGGCGCAGTCCAGATGTTTTTGGGCATTCAAATAGAGCGAGATGGCGAACTTGGTGAAATATCGATTGGGCAATCGCAGTATATTAAAGACATTTTAAGGCGGCATCGTATCGGTGCATGTAGACCGGCAGCGACACCACTGGATGCAGGATTCCAGGTAGCCTGCGACAATGGCACTTGTAAGAAAGAAGAGCCGCTTGCGCTTTCAACATGACCAGACATCTTACACTCGGTGGCGAAACTGGCTCAGCGCAACAAAGATCCGCATAGCGAACACCAAGCCGGCATCACTCACGTGCTGCGGTATATAGCAGCTACTATAGATATGAAACTGCATTATCGTGAATGCAAGCAAGCATTACGAGGGTATGCCGATGCAGACTGGGGTGGTGACAAAGGTGACCGAAAATCCTACACTGGCTATATATTCTTTTTGGCGGGTGGCGCGATATCTTGGAAGTCTGAAAAGCAAAACTGCGTCGCGCTGAGTAGCACAGAGGCAGAATATGTAGCTATGTCATCTTCGGCAAAGGAGGCGGTGCATTTAAGACGAGTTATCATCGAAATCGGCTGCGGTGATGCAGGTACACCAACTATCTTATATGGTGACAACCTAAGCGCTCAAAACCTTGCAAAGAATCCAGTACACCATGCAAGGACGAAGCATATTGACGTTCGACATCACTTCGTGAGAGATGTAGTCGACAGAGGCGATATTCGGTTAGAATATGTTTCAACCAGTAATATGATAGCTGACCTGTTAATAAAAAATTTGCCAAAAACGAAAGATTGCGAATTTTCGAAATTACTAAGCATTGTGTATCAATACCAAGTGTAAACTCTTCTGCATAGACGTCAAAATTCCAAAATGAGTTTAACACATGTTTGAGATTGTGGTTAATAACAAGTGTGATATCATAGACATAGTCGTGAAAACTTCAAAGTGAGTTTAGTCACCTGTTTTTAATTTCCTTTTTGGTCTCACTTCTTTCCATCTTCCCATCTCTTTCTACCATTAGGTAAAAGATAGGAGACCGCCATGTTGATGTGTGCAGGATGTTAAACAACGCCATTGCTTTTCTGTTATTCGGTGCTGGCGACATTTTAATATGTGCAGGATGTAAACAAACCGACATTTTAATGTGTGTTGTCAAAAGAAGAGTTCACACTTGGTATTGATACACAATGTTACTAAGTCTTGAGTAAATATTAAAATATTGTAAGGAACATTTGCATTGAGGGGGACTGTTGAAATGTTACTTTAAAATACAACCCTGTGACAATGCATATGTTTACGATCCAAATGTAGAACGTAGCGTCAATTAATGATTTCAAATTCTATTCATTTTCTCATTCTCAATAAAACTGTCAATCTGTTAACATCGTAAAAGGGCTTTTTTTTCTGTAAACCAAAAGGTTATGGGTTCAGTCGCGCAAAAAAAAAAAATGCGCATGTAATTAGTTGTTAACGGAATAAGAAAAAAAATATCTAAGAATTTTCAAGATGAGCGCAATGTACCAGATTGAGAAGCTGGACGAGAATAACTTCGATTCTTGGAGCATCCAAATGCGGAGCGTATTGGTACATGCGGAGCTGTGGAAGGTGGCATCAGGTGTAACAGTGAAGCCAGAAGCAGCTGCAGATGCTGTGGTGTGGACAGCGCAGGATGAGAAGGCACTGGCAATGATAACACTCAGCGTGAAGCCTTCACAGCTAAACTACCTTAAACATTGCACAACGGCAGCAGACGCTTGGAAGCGGCTTAAGGAAGTGTATCAGCCTAGCGGTCCCGTCAGGAAAGTATCGCTGTATAAGAAGCTACTTAATCTTAAATTTTCAGATAATGAGAAAATGTCGGTGTATTTGAATGCATTTACGAACGTCATGGATAAATTGGCTGAGGTAGGCATTACCCTCCATGATGAGTTATCCGCTATTATTTTGCTATCGAGTCTCCCAAAAGATTTCGAAAACTTCGTCATTGCAATGGAGACAAGGGATGTTCTACCAACGTTTGATGTTTTGAAGATGAAACTTCTAGAGGAAAGTGAGCGCAGAGGCAACAGCGACACACATATAAAGTTTGAGTCAGTCAATGCGCAGCAAGCATTTGCAGCAAAGTCGACGCAGGGCAGCGAAAAGAAGACGAAAAGTCAACAATTAAAAAACATTGTTTGCTTTCGCTGCGGTAAGCGAGGGCACATAAAGGCGAATTGCACATCAAAACAAATCGAGGGATCGAAACAACAAAAACAGTGCTCTTTTACTGTGCTGGCAGCATCAAATGGCAACTTATTTGACCGAACGAAGTGGTGTCTAGACAGCGGCGCTCCAGCACACATGTGTTGTGATCGCAATATGTTCTGTGAGTTCCTAGAACACAGTGAGTGGATTGCATTGGCCGGCGAAAACAGCATTAAAGCAGAGGGTATAGGCAGCGTGAAGATAGCAACAGATGTGTGTGAGTTACTATTAAAAGATGTATTGTACGTTCCTGGCATGCGTGGAAATTTTATTTCTGTTGGTCGTACGGTTGAAATGGGGTGCACAGTCAACTTCACAAAACAGGGTGCAGCGGTGAAAAAGAACGGCGTTGACATTCTACGGCTAGCACACAACAATAACTTATTCGTTTTTGAAGGTAAACATAGCAGCGTTTTTGGTGCAATACAAAATGATGCAATTATGTGGCATAATAGGTATGGTCACCTCAATTATACAAGTTTGAAAGACCTTACGAATAAATCGCTTGTGCGTGGAATGGAAAAAGTAAATTTTTTGGAGAAACCAATATGCAGAACATGTATGATGTGCAAGATAAATACGCAGCCATTCCCTAGCGCAGCTGAGAATAGGGCAAATAATGTTCTAGATTTGATATATACAGATGTATGTGGCCCCTTTGACACACAGTCACTTGGTGGATCGAAATATTTCCTTACTTTTATCGATGACATGTCTAGGAGAATATTTGTGTATTTCTTGAAAACGAAGGGAGAAGTTTTCGATAAATTTGTGGAATTTTCCACAATGGTAGAGCGACAAACCGGTAACACTATTAAGGCCGTGAGAAGCGACAATGGCCGTGAGTTTGTAAATAGCGCATTCAACGAATTGTTTGAAAAACGCGGTATTGTGCGACAGCTGACGGTTCCCTACACTCCGCAGCAAAATGGTGTTGCGGAGAGAGCGAATCGCACATTGGTTGAAATGACAAGGAGTTTGCTAGTGCACTCAGGTCTTGGCGAGACATTGTGGGCAGAGGCTGTCGCTACAGCGGCATACATACGCAATCGTGCACCAACAAAGGCGCTACACAATACAACCCCTTACGAAGCGTGGTACGGCAAGAAGCCGTCAGTTCAACACTTAAAAGTATTTGGGTGCGTAGCAGTAGGCTTAGACAAAACGCTGCATGTAAAATTTCAACCGAAAGGTAAAACATACCGGATGGTAGGATATTCGCGTGTATGCAAAGCATACAGGTTGTACGATGAAGAGATGCAGGCAGTGGTTGAAAAGCGTGACGTGTTATTTGACGAGGCAAGTTGTATCGAAGGTGCTAGCAACGATCAAATTGTTTTTGATTTTGCGAGCGAACAACAAGCTGAAATAGAATGCGACGATGAAAGCGAAAATTATCATCCCAATAAAGAAGAAGGCGACGAATGCAGTGGCGGCAGTGAAACTGAGGAGTTTCTAAGTGCAGACGAACAGCAGGAAAAGCCTAGACCAGGAAGGCCCAAGCTAATTCGTACTGGTAAGCCGGGTCGGCCCAAGAAAAATATTAACGTTTTGAATGCGATGGACGTAAATAAAATAGAAATTCCACAAACATATGAAGATGCTATGACTAGCAAACAAGCAGATCTATGGAAAGATGCAATGGAACGGGAGCATCAGGCCCTCACAGCAAACAACACATGGTCGGCGGTAGATCTGCCTGAAGGGCAATCTGTTATCGGATGCAAGTGGGTATACAGTTTGAAAAAGGACAAAGATGGCAACATAGATCGTTATAAGGCACGCTTGGTTGCGAAAGGTTGCTCGCAACAGCTCGGCGTAAATTATTTTTACACCTTTTCTCCAGTGTGTCGTTTCGAAACTATAGGATTGGTATTAGCACTGGCAGCTGAGCTAAAAATTTATCTACACCAGATGGACGTGTGCACAGCATACCTCAACAGTGAGCTCAGTGACGTCGTTTATATGAAACAACCAAAGGGGTATTGCAGCATTGGTGATGACAAGAAGGTGCTAAGGTTAAACAAGGCTATATACGGGCTTAAACAAAGCGGTCGGGAATGGCATACCAAGTTGGATGCAACGTTGCGTGATCTGGGCTTCCTTCAATGCAAAAGTGAACGTTGTCTATATAAAAAAGACGTTGAAGGTAATCTTTGCCTAATTCTTGTATATGTAGATGATCTTCTTTTAGCTTGTCAGTCAAAGGAGGAGCTCATCAAGATCAAAGCACAGATTGGAGAGCGTTTCGAGTGTGTTGACAAGGGCGCAGTCCAGATGTTTTTGGGCATTCAAATAGAGCGAGATGGCGAATTTGGTGAAATATCGATTGGGCAATCGCAGTATATTAAAGACATTTTAAGGCGGCATCGTATCGGTGCATGTAGACCGGCAGCGACACCACTGGATGCAGGATTCCAGGTAGCCTGCGACAATGGCACTTGTAAGAAAGAAGAGCCGACGTCTTATCAATCTACAATTGGTGCGCTAATGTGGCTAGCGCTTTCAACAAGACCAGACATCTTACACTCGGTGGCGAAACTGGCTCAGCGCAACAAATATCCGCATAGCGAACACCAAGCCGGCATCACTCACGTGCTGCGGTATTTAGCAGCTACTATAGATATGAAACTGCATTATCGTGAATGCAAGCAAGCATTACGAGGGTATGCCGATGCAGACTGGGGTGGTGACAAAGGTGACCGAAAATCCTACACTGGCTATATATTCTTTTTGGCGGGTGGCGCGATATCTTGGAAGTCTGAAAAGCAAAACTGCGTCGCGCTGAGTAGCACAGAGGCAGAATATGTAGCTATGTCATCTGCGGCAAAGGAGGCGGTGCATTTAAGACGAGTTATCATCGAAATCGGCTGCGGTGATGCAGGTACACCAACTATCTTATATGGTGACAACCTAAGCGCTCAAAACCTTGCAAAGAATCCAGTACACCATGCAAGGACGAAGCATTTTGACGTCCGACATCACTTCGTGAGAGATGTAGTCGACAGAGGCGATATTCAGTTAGAATATGTTTCAACCAGTAATATGATAGCTGAGGATCTTGTTACTACATTTACATCGGCGCTCTCAAATGCTCTAGGACAGGCTTGTCCAGTGCCAAAACCACGCGGTAAACACAGGCCACATTGGTGGTCCTACGATTTGGACTCGCTCCGAATATCATGCCGGAAACAATTTAACAAGGCCAAGAGCTTCGGCTCTGAGCCTCATTGGCACGAATATAAAGCTAAACTAAGGGCCTACAAAAAAGCTCTGAGACAGGCGAAGAGAACCTCGTGGAGAAATTTCTGCACTGGCGTCGAAAAGGTCGACGACACAGCGAGACTTAGACGAGTCCTCTCGAAAAGTCAAACAACCATCAGCTATCTGCGAAAACCTGACGCATCCTGGACCAGCACGGAAGAGGAAACCCTTGAGCTGCTCTTGAATACACATTTTCCGGGGAATCTGCATGATGCACCACTAGCACCTGCAACAAACCTGGCAGTAAATATACCCATCACTGAGGAAAGAGTAAGGTGGGCAGTTAAGAGCTTTGAACCGTATAAGGCTGCCGGACCGGACGGGATTATCCCCGCGCAACTTATAAACACGTTGGAGACATCAGCTAAATGGCTGGTATTTCTCTTCACAGCCTGCATGGCTCTCAACCACATTCCGGGCTCCTGGAGAAGCGCCACGGTAGTGTTTATCCCTAAGGCTGGGAAGGCATCCCACTACGAGCCAAAAGACTACAGACCGATCAGTCTCTCGTCCTTTGTACTAAAAACCTTTGAGAGGATACTAAGCGACTACCTCTTAACAACTATTGATAGCAACCTTATCTCTAGCTATCAGCATGCATACACCAAGGGTAAATCAACAGAAACCGTTTTGCACAGCCTAGTGTCTGTCATTGAGAAATCGCTGTGTGAAAAGGACTACTGTCTCGTGGCCCTCCTAGACATTGAGGGGGCTTTCAACAATATAAGCCCGGAGGCTATCAACTCCGCTCTAACTAATCTGGGCGTAGATAGACCTCTAACTGATTTAATTGACCAACTTTTAAGCGGAAGGAAAATAGCTTCTTCACTTGGTACGGTTGAGTTATCACGTTATGTCACAAGGGGAACACCCCAGGGTGGTGTTCTTTCCCCGCTTTTATGGAACCTCACAGTCAACTCGTTGCTACGTGACACAAGCTGGGGGGGCGGGAAGATAGTGGCATACGCAGACGATTTAGCTATTGCATTCAGAGGCAAGTTCCCACAAACTCTGTGTGACCTGATGCAAGTAGCACTGCGAGAAGTTTCGACGTGGTCCTCTCGCTGCGGACTTAGTATCAACCCAGGGAAGGTGGAACTTGTCCTCTTCACCAACCGGTACAAAATACCGCCACTAAGCCTACCAGAACTAGATGGCACGCGCCTGGGCTTGTCGGATAAGGCCAAGTTTCTAGGCATAGTTCTGGAAGGAGAATGTTCTTCAGCGCCAGAAGAAAGCTTGCATCGCTCTTTACACATGCGAAAGAGCCATTGGCAAAAAATGGGGGCTCAGCCCTACAGTATGCAGTTGGATCTACACGGCCATCATTCGCCCAATCATGCTTTATGGAGTCGTCGTATGGTGGCCTGCGCTGAGCAAGGCAACATACCTGAATCTGTTGCGGAAAGTCCATAGATCCAATATGATCTGTATAAGCGGTGCGCTAAGGACAACGCCCAACGAAGCCCTCCAGGTCATTCTGGGCATTTTGCCACTTGATCTGGAAGGGTTTCGGTCAGCGGCGGCATCAGCTCTGCGCCTAAGAGAAACCTCCAGTTGGGCTTCGGGTACTATTGGACACTCCAGTATTCTGGAATCTTACAGCTTTCTCCCTCTAAGCACAGATCGTTGTGCGACTACTACAGTCGGGGAGAGCTGTTTCAAAATAAACATTCCCAGCAGAGAAGACTGGGAGAGGACGGATTGGTGTCCCGAAACAAATGGTGGCACTTCCATATACACCGACGGCTCGAAGTTGGACGGCAGAGTTGGAGGAGGAGTTTATTCAAGGGATTTGGACCTTGAGCTCTCCTTCAGACTACCTGATCATTGTAGCGTCTTCCAGGTCGTCGATCTCTTCAGGAGATGGCCCAACAGAACCGCGTAAACCTCATATGGGTCCCGGGACATAGGGACATTGAGGGAAACTGTAAGGCAGACGAGCTTGCCAGGCAGGGCACGACCAAGCAGGTCCTTCAGGATAAAGAGCGCTTAGGTATGCCGTTTGCCACATGCAAACTAATGCTGAAGGAGCACACACTCCGTCAAGCCAACGAAAGATGGCTGCTATCCCCAGGGTGTCGCATATCGAAAGAAACCTGGCCAAAATGGGATCTTAAAAGGTCTAGACGCATTTATGCCCTAACTAGGAGGGAAATCTGCATATTGATAGGGGTATTAACCGGTCACTGCGTCATTGGTAGGCATGCAGAAAGGCTAGGTGTGCCCTACCGACGATGCTGCAGGAGTTGCAAAGATGATGAGGAGGAGGAAACAGTGGAGCACCTCATCTGCAACTGTCCGGCTTTAAGCGGCGCGAGAACGCGCTTTTTGGGAGTTCCGTTCCTGTATAGCCTAAGCCAGATCGCGAAAATGGACATAAAGGACTTGATGGGCTTCATAAAGTCATCTAAGTGGTTCGAGGAGGAGTAACGGTGTAGGTTTAGGAGTGTCAGTCCCGGGATTCTGCTATGTGGAAAATCCCAACAACTCAGGGATTTTCCATATGGCTGGGTCCCGGGACTGACTTTCCTTGTGTTGGTGGTATCACAACGGGCCTTTCAAAACTGGCCTAAGTGTGCCTCTGCGGCAGCCACTTGAACCTAACCTAACCTATGATAGCTGACCTGTTAACCAAAAATTTGCCAAAAACGAAAGATTGCGAATTTTCGAAATTACTAAGCATTGTGTATCAATACCAAGTGTAAACTCTTCTGCATAGACGTCAAAATTCCAAAATGAGTTTAACACATGTTTGAGATTGTGGTTAATAACAAGTGTGATATCATAGACATAGTCGTGAAAACTTCAAAGTGAGTTTAGTCACCTGTTTTTAATTTCCTTTTTTGTCTCACTTCTTTCCATCTTCCCATCTCTTTCTACCATTAGGTAAAAGATAGGAGACCGCCATGTTGATGTGTGCAGGATGTTAAACAACGCCATTGCTTTTCTGTTATTCGGTGCTGGCGACATTTTAATATGTGCAGGATGTAAACAAACCGACATTTTAATGTGTGTTGTCAAAAGAAGAGTTCACACTTGGTATTGATACACAATGTTACTAAGTCTTGAGTAAATATTAAAATATTGTAAGGAACATTTGCATTGAGGGGGACTGTTGAAATGTTACTTTAAAATACAACCCTGTGACAATGCATATGTTTACGATCCAAATGTAGAACGTAGCGTCAATTAATGATTTCAAATTCTATTCATTTTCTCATTCTCAATAACACTGTCAATCTGTTAACATCGTAAAAGGGCTTTTTTTTCTGTAAACCAACAGAGTGACTCCAAATGAAATGGAATGAAGGAAAAGTGTGAAGCGCAATAAGCCATTTTGTTTGATATCAACCTAAGATGCATTTGAGATGAAACCTTCAACGTCAATTCTCACTTTTTGAAAACTTAATATCAATTAATCAGTCAATAATTTTTCGATTCAAAGATAAACTACCAGTAGCAGATCAACTTTTTTGCCAAATGAGTATTAGTAAATTACAATATAAATGTCCGACAGTTTCTGCCTCCACAGTTTTTATAAATGCAAGGAAAAAGATGGATGCCGTTTTCTTTCAGGGTTTCGGTAATTTGTTTTCCTCAGTTTTGTAAATTCGACAGCTGGGAAATTTTTGTTTCGACTCTTGTGTTATTTCAGTTCTCGTCTATTTTCTTTTACACATTTGGTTTTGATTAGACAATAATATATTTATATCGAAATTACCGAAACCCTGAAAGAAAACGGCATCCATCTTGTTCGTTGCTTTCATAACGAGTGGTGGCTCTTGTTGATATATTCTCTTTGATACGACCCGCTCTACCATTCCTTAAAATAAATTTTGTCCAAATCGAGGTACATTATTCCAAAATACGACCCTTGAGAATATATTTTTCTGTGCTTATGGGGAATATGCTGTGCGTGTGTATTAGTGTGTTTTTTGTGAGTTGCACTACTATATAAGGTATACTATGATTGCTACCCTGCAAACCAGATACCGGCTAGCAACCAAGTTAAATAGTTGGTTTCATTCATTTTTCATACGGTAACCGAAGTAGGTAATTTTGTTCAGGGCGTGTGAAAATTTTAAGCATATGTATACTTTGCCTCTCCCTTGCACTCATTGATTTTTCCATTTGCTATAAAGTATACCTGCACTCTTCAAAATAAAAAAATGTCCCTTTCAAACTCTGGCTAATGTTTTGGTTAAAATGTAGTTAAAGTCCCGTTTACATTGATCAATTTTTCATTAAATTTCATGTTGATTCTGAATATTGACTCGGGCCAACGGGTTTTGCAAAATTTAATGTAACAAAGTTGGAGGCCAGCCGACTTTTGTTCAACTAATCATTCAACTTTTGTACAACCTTGCGTTTGTTTACGAATGTCATGATTTTGAGGTAAAATTTTGTAAATAAAATTTAAATTTATTTTTTTTGAAAGTATGTTATGAGTTTGTGGTCATTAATTTGAGAATCTTTGAAACTTTGGTGGACTTTTGACCGTTTGGGAATAATTTTTCTTAAATTATTCTATGTTTTTATTATTAGTGAACAAGATGGAAAAGTAACAACAATTACAAGCTACCATGATTACGTAATTTCGGCCTTGCTCAAGGGCACTTATCAAAAGGCTTTGTGTTTAGAAATTTTTCATCACCTTTTGTTGGTCATCGAACCAAGAACCAAGGGGATTAGGAATTTCTAAGCCCGCAGTGTGTACCTCTTACACCAAGCTGCGTTGAAATTATTGCCAGCTTATATCCATCATGTTCACTTAGTATGTATTCATTTTATTTGTTTTTTGTTTTTATACTACCTTATCGACAACTATTATTTTATTTATTTGTTTTACAAAATATTTCATCAATCAAATTGTAGCAGTTTTAATTGGCATGAATCCGCCTTGGAATTTTATGTCTTCATCATTACCAACACCCTGAGCAGAACATGTGCGTTCCATCCCATCCTTCCAGAGGAGTTCGCAAGGTGCTTCGTTAGGACTCCCTGCGCGGTGCGCTTACCTATCTATTTAGTACTCTTCAAAGGCGCGTTTATCAGATAATGGAAAAATGTTCCTATAGGACACACTCCCTGGAAGGACTCCGTGCTAACTCATCTTTTTCAAATACGCATTCCTTCAAGAGAGTTTTGACGGAGTCCCTCATCGCTCCTTTTGTAAGCACTCTGTACTTTGTTGGCTTTGATTCGTAAAGCATTTCCTAGCTAGGATTACAGATAATGTTATACCCGCTTCACTAGATCTCTATTACCGTTGTTGTTGTTGTAACAAATTGTTGCCCTACCCCTAGAAGTAACGCTTTTTGACCTAAATTGTCATCAAGCTCTTTTAATAGGATTCCAAGGAAACCAGCAGTTTCAATAGGATTAGGCCAGAGTGAGAATGGTGTTAAAAGAGTATGCTCCGAGGAGGAGGTGAATAAGTGGCTAATGTAGTGAGGAGAAGAACCGCATACAGCGCAAACATTCTGGCCTTTTGGGGTTCAGTCTGGATAAGTTTCGCGAACAAGAGTGCCTCTGGTCTATCTCGGGCGATCGTGTTCCTATGCAGCAACCGGTGGTACTTGTTTTAGCAGGACAACATTCGCCGGACGGGAGCTAACAAAGGTCTTTCCGTCTCTGTGTGGATACTGTTGAGGACCTGACTATGAACCCGTAAATCAAAAGGCGTTGTTTTATGGTGCCATTGTTGTAAAAAAACCGATAAATAAAAACATAATTTTTTCTATTTTTATTTATTTTATTTTAAATGACATAAACCAAAGTCAAATAGTTTTCAGAAAAATTTATTAATGTAAACGGCTTATCAATTTAAGTTGAAATCAACAACACATGCAACGAAATTTGATTCCAAAATTGAACAATGTAAACAGGCCTTAACAGCAATTTGTTGAAGTCGTCAATGTTTTGGCTAACATGTTGTTAATAGTAGGTCTGATCCTTTTCTTTTCTGACAAAAACTAGTAGAACTGTCAAAATTAGAAAATCCACTCTCAGTGCGAGAGCAATACCAAGGAGTAAAGGATCGCAAAAATGGTAGAAGTGTCAAACTTGGTCGCTTGACAGTTCTAGCACAAGTAGTCAGAATTTACCAGCAAAAAATCTGTTGACTAAATCCTGCAACTCTCTGACTAAAGAGAACTCAACTTTCTGCTCTAACCGGTCAGAAAAGTGGCGTACGGGATCACTTTCCTGTAGTTTCTGATTATTTCTAACTGTCAAATTGGAGTACGGGATTAGAGCTAGTATTTGTTGACATGGTTATGGAAACTGCTAGCATGTGGCTAACATTATGTTATGAAACAGTAAAGGGTCAGTTACATAAAACTTTATTATGGCTTTACCTCAAACTTTAACTTTGACAGAAAAGTTCAGTATACGTATTTAAACCAAGCATGGCAAATTGGAGACCTCAAAGTTGAAGCGAGGTTGAAATTTGGCAAACTCTCAAATTTTGCTTGCTTTGCTTGCTTTGACAATCAGATGTTGATGACTTTACTTTAATTAAAGAATAAAAAGGTGGAGAAAATAATAATTAATTCATTTTTTCTCTATTCAATTAATAAATTAACCAAAACACTCTGAATGCAAGGAAATAAATAACGAAAACAAATGTATAAAAGAGAAGCGTCAAGGCGTTCATTGTAGCATACCTCTAAAGTTGGACGTAAAGTTTTGAGGTAGCAAATGTCAGGCGAGGTTAATAAAGCTTTATGTATTTCACCCTTAAGGGCCGCTTGCATAAAAGCTGATAACGACTAACCGGAGTTTAATTGACGTTTTTGTATGGTTAGCTGTCAAGTTAATCATCGATTAGGCTTAATCGGCTTTTTGCAAGTGGCCCTAAATGTTTTGGTTAACATGCTGTTAAAATTATTCTTTGAATAAGGGCGGATTTCTCGACTGCCTCTTAACGTCAAAGTTCACTGTCAATTCACTGCCAGTTTAACAGCCAGTTCATTTGCCCTTTATTTAGCAGGAGGATGAACTGCCCGATAAAATTTAAAGTGAGCGTTAAGATGACGGCTAGTTGAGAAATCCGCCCTAAGTCAACAAACAAGCTAGCATATGGTTAACATTTATAATTGAATAGGTTACCAAATCACTTACCAATATGGTTATCGCTAAAAGAAGAATGCTTACCTAACTTTTCCAAATAAATTGCACAATTAATATTACATATGTACATATTTTATTATTTATTTAAGGATAAATACTAAGAACTTAATACTAACTAAATTTAAGCAGCCTCTACATACAAGGACATATTATCCACACATGAGCATCTGAGCGTGGAAGTCCACCTTTGTCTGAAATGGCTTCTTAAAAAATGACGAAATTAGGCGTAGGGCAGTTCTCCACTGCAATTAAGGAATCACATCCAGAAGCGCTACGCCATTTTTAAGAAGCAATTTCATGCAAAGGTGGACTTGCAGGCTGAAGTGCTTAATTTGTATGATGATATGTACGTCCTCGTCGTAGTACTGTATTCTCTATCATAATTTTTTTTTTCAAGCGGCGGAAGTAGGCATCATTTAAATGCTCTGGCACTTTCAAATCCCCCAATTTCACCTTGGACGTTGTACCAATAATCAAACGTTGAGAAATGCGATTCAGTGGGCAGGAGTTGAGTGTGATTGGGCCAGTAACCAACAACAAACCAGAGCTCAATAGCTTCAGCAGGACAACACGTTTGCCTTGATGGCGTCCAGCCAACAATATTAGCACACGACCAGGTACCACTTTTGGGATCATTGATTTCCTTAAAAAAGAAACATTGGTTTAAAAAATTAAATTAAAAAAATTAAAATTTTCCGCTTACCTTTTTTCGTTTTTTTTCTCCATTTGACAAATAAAATTAATTTATGAAGACAGCTGTCTTGTCAACATTTGGTATATTTTTACAGTGGGTCGTGCTGTTTCATTTGCACTCATAATGTTAGGTATAGTACAAAATCAACAATGTTTTCTCTTTCTTGCAGAACGTTTGCACATTAACCCTAAAACGGACTTTTGGTATTTATAGGCCCACATTTTAATTTAATTCAGAACAACTTTTTTTTGATTCCTTAGGGTAACATAATTTTGGGAAATTTGTCAAATAAATAATGTGTGTATGTTTGCAATGCGGTTAGCAGTGGTTTGCAGGGTATTGTCTAGCTATGCTTGGAAATATGTATGTATGTATGTACTTATAACTAAGTGTAGTTATGTTTTTAGAAGTTAAGAAAATATGAGCAATAAAATAAGTAGCGGTATGTATTTAGAAATTAAGGCCTGTTTACATTGTTCAGTTTTCGAATCAATTTTCGTCGCATGTGCCGTTGATTCCAAATTGAGTTGACCACCCGTTTACATTAATAAATTTTTTTGAAAATTATTTGACGCTTGTTTAGTTATTTAAAAAAATAAAAAATAAATAAAAATAGGAAAAGAAATTTTTTTTTCAAAACAGAATAAATACATAGTTATTTCCCGACTCATATCGGTTTTTAGCCGCAAGGAGCCTGATAGTACCTCAGCGAAATCCTCCCCACCATATTCACCACCGCAAGCAAACAGGGAGTTATAAGTCTACGTCGATGGAGCTTTGATCCCGAATGGCCCTCGCCCTTGGGGCTAACTTTCGGCAGCATGTATACCAAGCCGCAAAAACCCTGTTGTTGTTATTAAAACGACAAAAACTGTACCCAAGGTTTCGCAAGTGTTTGCGAATTAACAATTCTTGGCCGGAAATCAATCCGCTAGGCTCCGGTACTCCCTTGCGGTACGTCCCGACTATCGTAGCGATTTATCACCAGTGAAACTTCATAGGCCATATTACCTACCCCTGGTAGTAAAAATTAAACCATTTATCCAGACTGAGTCCAAAGGTTTCAAACGTTTCTCCGGTAAGCGCCACTCACGACAATAACCACTTATTCAACTGCTCCTCGGAGCTTACTCTTTTAAGTTAATTTCACTTTTGTCCAACCCTATTGTGATTGCTCGTTTCCTTATATGACAACTAAGGACAAAAGCGTTACTCAGAGGCAGGACTAGGCTTCGTTACAATAATAACAACAACGGAAACAGAGGACTTGTCCAGCAGTTAAACAAATATCGGGCAACCTTTTCTAGGCAATGCAATGCTTCGAAAAGGAGCGAATAGCTCTTTCGAAAGCGTGCTAATGGGATCGAGCAGTCTGTACTAAGGGAACACTCTAGGTGAGTGAGTGCACTGCGCTGGAAGTCCTAACGGGGCACCTTACGAACTTGCCTGGTTGGATAGTATAAAAGCACAGGTTTTGCTCTGCTCTTGCGTAAAAAATCGCCAAAAAAAAGAAAAAAAATCATTAATAATTATATAATTTATTACAAAAATTTGTCAACAAAATCTGACAAAAATTCACGAATGTCAGTTCGTAAACAAACGTAGGAAAGTTGAATGTTGAGTTGAACAAAAGTCGGCAGGCTACCAACATTGTTGCAAGCAATTTTGCAAGACCCGTTGACACGAGTCAATTTTCAGAATCAACATGAAATTGAATGAAAAATCGAGCAATGTAAACGGGACTTTATGAAGAGCTGGGCAACCCAATAAATAGAAGTGAATGACTTTAATTAGTGATGATACGAAATTTAACTTGTGACAAATATTCGGTACCGCGTAGGATACCATATAACTTCGTTGGTAACTAAACAGTGTTTTTGGTTGACTTTCCAATAATGTATGCTCCCGATTTCTTTTATTTTTTTTTTGGAGGAGTCATAGTGTATTAGTACAAGTCTGAACTCATTAAAATGCCGGCTTGTTTACATCCTGCACATATGAAAATGTCGCCAGCACCAAATAACAGAAAAAGAATGGTGTTGTTAACATTCTGCACACATCAACATGGCGGTCTCCTATCTTTTACCGAATGGTTGAAAGAGATGGGAAAATGGAAAGAGGGGAGACAAAAAGGAAACTAAAACCAGGTGACTAAACTCACTTTGAAATTTTGACGTCAATGCCTATGATACATAATGGGATTAGTAGAGGCGGACGCACAGACTACGAAAAACAAAAAAACGCTCAGGTCGGACGCTTCTATATTAAAAGAAATTTGCATTTAAAGTAGCAACTTCACCATTAAAAATGTACTAATTTTAATCGAATTCCCTAAATCCCTATATACACTTATTTTTGAGCGTAAACGCGTGTGAGCGTGAACAATTATCTTTCGTGTAATATGTTGACATTGCTCCACTTAATAAACAACTGAAATATCTTTGATATTATCGAATTTAAACTTGAGTGAAAGTGTTAAATATGCTTTGAAATGCTTATTTTACCATCTCACAGTGAATTGTGTGCGAACGCAAAGTGACCCAAACCCTTCCCAAGTGAGTGTTGAAATTTGGGAATTACCACGCCAAACTTTGATTTTTGAAGTTAACCTCTTAGGCGGAGATATGAAGTTTTGATTGAGAGTAAAATTTGAGAAAATGGATGACGATGAAACGGAAGTTATGGCACGGAAATAGAAATTGTAGCCGACTTTCAGGCGTACGTTGCAGACTTTCAGGCGTATGTTGCAGACTTTCAGGCGTAAGCTTTTTCTTATATCTCGGGAACTGCTCAACCGATTTGGATAAAATTTGGCATTATAGTATAATTCATTCTAAGAATATATGCGTGGGTGTTGCCACTTGGGGCAGTTCACAGGGTTGCCACATATCTCAATTTTTTTTAAATATTGAGCAAGATATGCCAATATTGGTATCAAATGAAAGGTATTTTCGACCGTATTCCAAATACATATGTAATTCTCAAGCAGGGTTGCCACCTAACCGCATTTTAAATATTTTTCTCTATATCTCGGGAATCGCTCGACCGATTTGGATAAAGTTTGACATTATAGATAGTATGATTATGTGCGTGGGTGTTGCCACAGGGTTGCCACCTATCTCATTTTTTAAATATTGAGCAAGATATGCCAATATGGGTATGAAATGAAAGGTATTTTTGACCGTATTCCAAATATGTAAATGTCAAGCAGGGTTGCCACCTGGGGTTGCCACCTAACCGCATTTTATTTATTTTTATTGATATCTCGGGTACGGCATGACCGATGTGGATAAAATTTGGCATTATAGATAGTATGATTCATTCTAAGATTTTATGCGTGGGTGTTGCCACTTGGGGCGGTTTACAGGGTTGCCACCTATCTCATTTTTCTTTTTAATATTGAGGAAGATATGCCAATATGGGTATCAAGCAGGGTTGCCACCTAACGGCATTTTATTTATTTTTATTGATATCTCGGAAACCGCTTGACCAATGTGGATAAAATGAGGCATTATAGATAGTATGATTCATTCTATGATTATATGTGGGGGTGTTGCCACTTGGGGCGGTTCACAGGGTTGCCACCTATCTAATTTTTTTTTTTAAATATTGAGCAATGAAAGGTATTTGCAACCGTATTCCAAATATGTAAATCTCAAGCAGGGTTACCACCTAGGGTTGCTACCTAACCGCATTTTATTTATTTTTATTGATATCTCGGGAACCGATTGACCGATGTGGATAAAATTTGGCATTATACAGCTATGGTCAGAGATTTAGCGCACTTTCCATTGTACTGAAAAATAGTACAGTAACTTTTAATATAATACGAATTGCACAAAAAAAATTGAGGCTTAACATTAGTATTGTATTGCTCTCTTCAAATGACAAAAGAATTTCCGTTATAATTCTTTGATATATGTTTTTGCTAAGTTTTTCTTTACATCCGTCTAAAGTGCATTGGACATCGATTTAGCGCACTTAATCAGGGACCAATCAAGGGCAAAATTTGAAGAATTTTGGTATGTTTTCGAGAAAAATGTTGTACAATGCCATCAGAGTTGTGAGTTCGGATCCGAATTTGTCAAAGCATAACATAAAACGTAAAGATCCCCCTTGTAAAACTTTTCCCAAAGGGGATAAAGTGTTCGGAAGAAAGAGTAAAAATCGTCCTTTTTTAGTCCTTACCATTGAAAGTGGTTGAAATAATTTCGGAATTGTGCTCAACTGTGTAAAGAAAACTTATACGAAGACTCCTAAATGAAAATAAAAAGTATGGGCGCATAAACAGGAAAACACCGCTCCTGTCAAGAAGAATATAGAGGTAGTTCTACTTCTTCTTCTTGGTCGCCATTGCCCTCTTTTATTTATTTATTTATTTATTTATTTTCCATCTACAGTATAAAGTACCTTACAGACTAAAGAAACAATAATAATTATTTTTAAAACATACTTATCAAATAATAGAATTTAAGATCAACACAAAATTAGATCTTGATAAGGAAAAATCAATTAATTTAAAAGAAGATAAGTCATTAAATTCTTTTAAGGCGCGCGTAATAGGTGCATTACTTTCAAAATTAGTTCTGCAACTAGCAACGTAAAAAGGAAGAAAGCTTCGAAGATTTCTTTGCGGAACGTTAAAATTTATTCGCTCTAGAAGAGTTGGACAATCGACATTGCCATTAACTATATTGAAAATGAACGAAAGAGCTAGAATAGACCGTCTTTTCTCTAGAGAGCATAGATCAATAAGCAATAGCCGGGATTGGTACGGAGGCATTGGATCCTCGAACCGCAAAGAACGCAATGCAAACTTTAGAAATATCTTTTGAACCCGTTCGATCCTATTTATCGATTGTTGATCGTAGGGTGTGTAATGGAGTGTGGTTGCTAAGTGACCTTGCTCAATCCCGACTCTTGCGTCCTCGTTCGTGCACTCTGGGCAACGGGAGCTACCTAGGCTCGCGGCAGAAAGAGAGGGAGCCCCGGTGGGGCCACTCTGACATACTTGGTTTAAGGGCTCACCGAGGTTTTTGCGCAGCGTCTGTTCACCATGAGGTGCGGCTGCAAGCGGGCGTCTGTCTTGAAGCAAGCGGCTCGCTATATAAATGTGTAAATATTTTCCAAAAACCCCGAAACGGGTTGTGCGCTGGGTTTGGGACCCGCCACGTAAAAAATTTAGTCCAATGAAAAATGTATTAAAGCCTCGGATGAGAACCCCCTTTAATGTTGACGACCCGGCAAAACGAATAAGGCATAATGATTTGGATATTAGGGCATGTACCGGGAATGTCCGGACCCTTTCAAGGGACGGTACCGCTGCCCGACTGGTTGATGTCCTCGTTAACGCAAAGGCTGACATCACCGCCCTGCAGGAAATGCGATGGACGGGACAAGGAAAGACGATCATCGGACCTTGTGACGTATACTACAGTGGCCAGACACGCGGCAAAGCGCGTGGTGGGAAAGAGACTTCGCCGCCAAGTACTAGCGTTCACCCCCGTGGACGAGCGTCTCGCTGCGATCCGCATCAAAGCGAAATTTTTCAACATAACATTTATGTGCGCTTATGCGCCGACTGAGGAGACGGACGACGCAGAGAAGGACTCCTTCTACGATAAACTTGAACAGACTTATGATCGCTGCCCCCAACATGATATCAAAATCGTGCTCGGCGACTTTAATGCGAAGGTGGGCAAGGAAGGAGTCTTTGGTCCAACAGTTGGAAAATTTAGTCTCCATGATATAACATCCCCCAACGGCACTAGGTTGATTGATTTCGCCGCTGCTCGCAATATGGTCATCAGTAGTACCAGGTTCCAGCATAAACGAATACACCAAGCCACATGGCTGTCTCCTGATCAAAGAACAAGAAACCAGATTAATCATGTCATGATCGACGGCAGACATAGCTCCACCGTTCTGGACGTGCGTACCCTTCGTGGTCCCAATATCGACTCGGACCATTATCTTGTTGCAGCCAAGATACGCACACGCCTCTGTGTAGCAAAGAAAGTGCGCACAGTAACGGAAGGAAAGTTTGACGTCGAGAAGCTGCGCACGACACAGACAGCTGACAATTTCTCCACTCGACTCTCACACCTGCTATCGGAGAGCAATCCTCGACCTAACGATGCAACCGAGCAATGGAAGCATATCTCTCACTCATTACGTACCGCCGCTGAGGCCACTATAGGGTTCCAGCGAGCCCGAAAAAACAACTGGTACGATGAGGAATGCAGCACTGCCTCGGACAAAAAGGACGCTGCCTACAGGGAGACGTTGCGAACGGGCGCAACCCGCAGTGTATGGCAACGCTATCGTGAGGCAAAGAAGGAAGAGAGACGCCTTTTCAGAAAAAAGAAACGTGAGGCCGAAAGGCGTGAGTGTGAGGAGCTTGAGATGCTGGCTGACAGGAATGATGCCCGAAAATTCTATGAAAAGATCCGGCGGATGACGGAAGGTTTTAAGACCGGGGCAAGTTCCTGTAAGGACAATAATGGCGACCTGGTAACCGACGTACAGAGTGTACTTAAATTATGGAGGGAGCACTTCTCCTCACTGCTAAATTGCGAGGGAGACGTCGAACCCGATACCCCAATCCCTGACGATGGAAAAGTCGTCCCACCACCTGACTATGATGAAGTGAGGATAGCTATATCCCGGCTCAAAAACAACAAAGCGCCTGGAAAAGACGGACTACCCGCCGAGCTGTTCAAACACGGAGGCGAAGAGCTGGTAAAAAGCATGCATCAGCTCTTATGCAGAATATGGTCAGACGAGCGCATGCCTCCAGATTGGAATTTAAGTGTGCTCTGCCCAATCCACAAGAAAGGCGATCCCGCTAACTGCACCAACTACCGCGGAATCAGCCTTCTTAATATCGCATATAAGGTAATTTCTAGCGTATTGTGTGAAAGACTGAAGCCCATCGTAGACAAGCTGATTGGACCTTATCAGTGTGGCTTTAGGCCTGGTAAGTCTACCAACGACCAGATTTTCACGATACGCCAAATCCTGGAGAAGACCCATGATAAAAGAATCGACACACACCATCTCTTTGTCGATTTCAAAGCCGCTTTTGACAGCGCAAAAAGGAGTTGCCTGTATGCCGCCATGTCTGAATTTGACTTTCCTGCAAAGCTTATACGGCTTTGCCAAATGACGTTGAGCAATACTAACAGCTCCGTCAGAGTCGGGAAGGACCTCTCTGAGCCATTTGAAACCAAACGAGGCTTCAGACAGGGCGACTCCCTTTCGTGCGATTTCTTCAACCTGATGCTGGAGAAGATAATTCGAGCAGCAGAGCTAAACCGCAATGGTACAATCTTTTACAAGAGCGTGCAATTGCTGGCATATGCCGATGATATTGATATCTTTGGCCTTAACAACCGCGCCGTAAGCGCTGCCTTCTCTGGACTGGATAAAGAAGCGAAAAAAGTGGGTCTTGCGGTCAACGAGGACAAGACGAAGTATTTGCTGTCATCAAAGAAAGAATCGGCGCACCTGCGCCTTGGCAGCCACGTCACTGTTGATAGTTACAAATTTGAAACTGTGAGGGACTTCGTCTATTTGGGAACCAGCATTAACACCGAAAATAATATCAGTCTAGAAATCCAACGGAGAATCACTCTTGCGAACAAGTGCTACTTTGGACTGAGTAGGCAATTGAGAAGTAAAGTCCTCTCTCGAAGAACAAAGATCGCGCTCTATAAGTCTCTCATCATACCTGTCCTGATGTATGGCTCAGATTCATGGACAATGTCAAGAGAAGATGAGATGGCCCTTGGAGTATTTGAGAGACAAGAGTATTTGAGAGACAAGAGTATTGGAGTATTTGAGAGATTTAACGATGAGCTGTACGAGCTTTACGCAGATCTGACCATAGTCCAGCGAATTAAAGCCCAAAGGCTCCGCTGGCTGGGTCACGTCATGCGAATGGACAAAGAAGCTCCAGCCCAGAAGGTTTTCCAATCGTCACCCGAATTCGGCAGCAGAGGAAGGGGGAGGCCTCGACTGAGATGGAAACAACAGGTGGAGGATGACTTGAACTCCTTTGGGGTTTCCAATTGGCGTCAGTTATCGCTAAAAAGGAATGACTGGCGTGCTTTGATAGGCGACGGCCAAAATCGCTTAGGCGGTTAAGCGCCAATAAATGATGATGATGATGATCGTAGGGTCTCCAGATAATTACTGCATATTCTAAGTTGGAGCGTACAAGAGAAGTAAAAAGAACCTTAAAAGTGTATGGATCAAAAAAATCAGTGGAACTACGTCGAATGAATCCCAATAACGAATAAGCCTTTGAAAGAATGAAATTGATGTGATTATTAAATGAAAACTTTGACTCGAAAACCACTCCAAGATCTTTAATCTCTGAAACTTTGTTTAAAACGCAGTTATCAATATAATAAACGGTAGGCGTAGCATTGAGACGCCTAGTAAAAGTTAAATGAAAACACTTAGCAATGTTCAACGACACCGCGACTTTTCACACCACAAATGAAGACTGTTCAAATCACTTTGAAGCTTACTTGCATCTTCCATATTGTTAACCATCGCAAAAATCTTCAAATCATCAGCAAAAAGAAGATAATTTGATTGCACCAGAAGGGGCAACAAAGAAGTCCGAAGTTGAGGAATCAATTGAGACAGCACAACGACGATTGGATAGATATGACGTTATCCATTGCAAAACGGATGAATGGAAGCCAAGGCAAGCTAGCTTACTGATCAGAATCCTGTGGGATACTCTGTCAAACGCCTTAGAGAAGTCAGTATATATGCAATCCACTTGCGAGCCAATCGAAAAAGCTGAGGTGCAAAAGTCACTAAATACCATTAAGTTACAGACTGTCGAGCGCCCAGAAATAAATCCATGTTGGTATGGGCTTAGTAATGATTTTACAGCGAAATAGATTTTATCCTTAACCACACTTTCAAACAGCTTCGAAATATTTGATAGTTTTGCAATTGGCCTATAATTGTGAACATTACTTTTACTACCATTTTTGAAAAGTGGCGTAATTGATGTAATCTTCCAATCATTAATGAAAATACCGGAAGAAAGGGATTTGTTGAAAATCAAGTGCAAGGGGTATGACAACGCTGGACAGGCCCTTAAAAAAAGAGCTGATAGGCCGTCTACGTCCAATTTTGGCGAAGTATTTAGAGAAACCATCGCCCTTGAAACTTCATCAGAGGAGATATGCAAAGTCCCTAGATAGAGTAATAGAAGGGGGTATTTCAGATGAAAAGTCAGGTGAAATCACATCGTCTTCAACAAAATTAGAGACAAAATAATCCGCAAAAAGATTAGCGGCCTCAACAGGAGTATTAGCCGACTTGTTATCTAAAAATAATGAACTAGGAATACTAGAAACTTTTTTCGATTTACGAAGCTCCAGAAATATTTCGGGTTAGCTTTGATATTACGCTCAGTACTCCTTATATACTTTGTGTACAGAAGATTATTTAATGACTTAAATTCTTTCTGACATTGCTGAAATTTTACAAAGAATGCTTGGATTCTAGTTGATTTGAACTTCTTAAGGTATTTGTTTTTAATGTTTTTTAAATTCATTAAAGCTTTAGTATACCAAGGTGACTTATAAGATCGCTTTCGTTTTATAGGTATGTTATTTAAACAGAATTCATTAACTTTAGATTTAAAAGTTGAATAGCAGCTGTGAACGTCCAAGTCCAAAAGAAGTTCATCCCAATTAATTTCAAAAATAGACTTATTAAGAGCTGGAAAATCACAAGACGCAAAATCGAAGTCACTCCTCACATCAGCCACGATTTCCGAAAAAACATAAAATTTTAGCCCGATTTCTAAAGGCACATGGTGCATAGTTGCTTCGGAAATCGGCGAACTGCATTTAGATATACAAAAATCAACATTATCACTGATGTATATAAGATCTAATAATCTATTTAAATCATTAAAAATAAAGTTTACTTGAATTAGATTTACACTAAGGAAATTGTCAATACAGTAAGACTCACGCTCAATGGTAATATTACTTGGAAAAAGACGCGCGTTATCAGACTTACTACACCATACTATGTCACTGAGATTAAAATCACCCAGAACACAAATATGGTCATTTTTAAGATCAAGGGATAGCCCAATTACATTATCTACATGTGCTTTATATAACTCAAAGTTACTATTAGGTGGAATATAAGAAGCAAATACATATAAATAATTTCGAGATTTCATTCCTTTGATTCGAACGCAAACTTGGTCGAGCAAAGTGTCATCATTGCCAAGGTCAACCATTGTTGCACGGAATTTACGTCGAACTGCAATTAGAACACCACCTCCTCTTGAACAGCCAGTTTTCATGGAATCCCGATCCTTACGAAACACATTGTATAAATTAGGATCGAAAAACTCACTATCGTATAAATCCGATTTAAGCCAAGTCTCGACAATCACCAGCACATCATAAACTTCTTGTGAACTAAATTGAAATACAGTATTCGATTTTGTTCTTAGGCCAGAAATATTTTGATAGTAGATTTTTAGCTCAGCGCTAGATTCAGGAGAAGCATTACCATCCATTAAGTCCTTTGGGTCCGACCTCCCCGTCTTCGAAAAAAATTAAAAGGTTTTACTTTTACATTCAAAGGCCAAATTTCCGCATCGAGAATACTGGGAAACTCGGCAGATAGAACACCCAACCTGAAATTAACGTGTGTACGATTTTCTGCTGGGTCATCTTTTTTAATTAATGCATAGCAAGAGAGAGCCTTTTTATCAATCTTTACATGTTTACACACATAATTAATAATCTCATCGGCAGTGACTTTAGGGTCGAATGATGACATAAACCGTGTTAGTGACGTTTCCTTTTGAAAATGAGCTACCGTATTTTCATACCAAAAACGAACCGATTTAAACTTCAAACGGAAAAATTTTGAAGTTTATTGAAATAATTTATAAAATTTCACAATTTAGTTTGTATCTAGTTCAAAAAATATTTGTCTAAAATAAAGCGAAAGGTAAGTAAAATAAAAGCCTAGTTTTGGCATTTACACTAATAACACATTTATTTAGTTTCATACATAGATGAGCTGCATGGTATCTGCGAATGCAGTACCCAAAGACGTATTTGTCTGTTCAGACCACTTTTCCGCCGATGATTTGAAGCCGAGGAACGCTGTGCCAGCTGATATATCAGGGTATGTACATTTGGAACCCCTCGTGAAGGGTGGACACCTTGCCGCGGTACGAGGGCTTAAGTCGATAGCCACAGGGCTACGCTGCCCTTGTGATCATAGCTCCGTACGGCACTTCATCACGAGAGCAGCCTAGCCTCTCTGGCGCGACGACAAAGATCTTCCCCCTCCCAATCCAGGGTGTTATGCGAAACCGTGCCCATTGGACGTTTGCAGCCGGGAGGCAAATCGTGGCTGTATTTGAACGGAGCCTCTCTGACACCGGGTCGCCTCAGAGAGTAAGCATGGCCTTACCGCGGTACGGGGCTCTGCCGCGGCGGACGACACATTTTCCCCTTACTCTTCCCTTGACCCTAAGCTGGCCTTGTCCGGCGATGGGTCGTACGAACAAGATGAACTCGAATAACCTGAATAAAAACGAAAAATCTAAAAAAAAACAACGCCAAATTTCACTCCTCAGCAAAGGAGAGCTATGGAGGAGCAGGCGAGGAAGCAACAACAACGCCGGAGGACAACCTCCGTTCCACAATCAAGGGGGGGATCGACAGCGATGGCAACTACGAGTCGGTCAACCAACCCTCTATCGAATAAGATTGACTTGATGGGAGCTAGCACCAGTGCGGTTGCCAACGCAGCTAAGCGGGCAACGGCGGATGCTAAACTCCCATCAACCGCTGATATGAAAACCAGTATCTTGACGTCTGTGGCAGCGGTCTCACGACCTGGCCTCGGAGTTTCGAAGGAGAAGGAAGCTGCAACTGAGATGTCGGCAAGGAGAGCGACCGCGATGGCAACTACGGGTCCGCACTCCAGGGAGACATCTCCCCGCCGCTTCACATACCACGAGAAAAGATTGGCTGCAAAGATCCTGAAGAGGTATGAAGGGGTACCGCAGGAATCACTGTCGCCGAATTCCAGTAAATCTGTAGAGCTAGCGAAAGCTGTGATACCGGATTTCCAAAATTCGTACATGCCAAAGAGGTTAAAAGTTAACACTTTCAAGCGCCAGAGATCGGATCTGGAGTTTATTCCCCCTCCCAAGCGGCATCAGAACACCTCTGGAGCGGGCAAACTAAGCTTTGCTGAGGTAACCAAGGACAGGATCCTTATAGGCGTCCTTGACCGAGGCAATGACCGTCTGGCCATCCCCAAGGACCGGTGGCGTTACGTGCGAAATGAACTCGGCAACATTCTTCTCAACGTTGCTCCGGAGTTTCCGGGTAGTTCGGCACGAGTAACGGATGCGGGTTGGCACCAGGGTCAAATTAAATTACTCGCATGCGAGGATGCAAAAACCGTAGCACTGTACAAGGCAGCAGCTGCTAAACTGGGTGAAGTCTACCAGGGCGCAAAGATAGAGGTCGTCGACTGGAAGGACATTCCAGCTCGTCCAAGGGCAAGGGCGTGGATTCCGGCCATCCCTGACGAACCCGAGAGAATACTCGGGATGCTACGGCTAATGAATCCGTCCCTCCCAACGCATGACTGGAGTGTCAATCTGGTCGGGGATGCGGTAGGGCCCGACAGACAGGTGGTGTTCACCATGAATAAAGAGTCAATCGAGCCCCTCAAAAGGTGCAATGGCCTAGTACACTACAGCGTAGGCCAGATCGTTATCCACGTATATCGTGGTGATGCTCAGCGCGCTGCCTTCTCGGCTACTCCGGGGGAACCGGAAAACTTATTACCAGAAGAGGAAGCGGAGGATTCCGATGCGGAAAGCATGTTATCCGCCACGTCTCTTGGCGATAGTGCTGTGAACAACTCGGAGATGGAGGACAGCCTACAGGACGAGGAAGTCCTCGACGTCACGGTGGTAGCAGCCAACGCTGAGCGACTAACATCTAACGCTACAGGCAGCAGGACTCCTGCAACGCCACATCGGGCAGTTAATCGGAACAACTCGTCGTTGATAGGCAACCTCCGGGATGGAGCAAACCTCGACGATATGGGGACGGCAGGGAAGTCTGTGCGCTCTCATGTTGGTGGTGCTTCAGATTAATTTGCACAAATCTAAAGTGGCTTCGGCTGCTTTAAGTAGTCGTCTTTCTAAAGGCGACGTGGATGTGGTCCTCATCCAAGAACCCTGGGTCAATAGCTCGAGAATCTGCGGATTGGGGACTAAGGGCTTCAAGCTCATTCGAGCCAGCGAGGAGAGCAAAGTCAGAACGTGTATTTTGGTCAAGTCTGAGTTGAACTCCTTTCTCCTACCTAACTACACCAATGGTGATATTACCGCTATCAGTCTAACGGTCGACAGCACCCGCCTGACGGTGGCGTCGGTCTATATGCCCTACGACGCCGAAGAACCCCCACCACAAACGGAGGTGAAAGACCTGGTGTCAAATTTCTGCACGGGTAATCTTATTATTGGAGCGGACGCTAATGCTCACCATGTCCAATGGGGGAGCTCCGACATCAATGCCAGGGGCGAGTCTCTGTTTGATTACCTCTTAACAACCAACCTGGTGATTTGCAACGTGGGTAATGAGCCTACTTTTATCACTAAGACCCGCAGGGAGGTCATAGACCTCACTATCTGTAGTGAAGGCGCTTATGAGTGGGTCAGAAAATGGCGGGTTCTGGAAGAACATTCTTTCTCCGACCACCGTTACATAGAAATGGTTTTAGACTTTATTGTAGAACAACCAATCATGAAGCGCAATCCACGTAACACTGATTGGCAGTTACACAATGAAATATTAGACAGAGACCTACCAGTACTGCCCTCACAAGCCCCCTCATCAGTAGAGGAGCTGGAGGATCTTGTTACTACATTTACATCGGCGCTTTCAAATGCTCTAGGACAGGCTTGTCCAGTGCCAAAACCACGCGGTAAACACAGGCCACATTGGTGGTCCTACGATTTGGACTCGCTCCGAATATCATGCCGGAAACAATTTAACAAGGCCAAGAGCTTCGGCTCTGAGCCTCATTGGCATGAATATAAAGCTAAACTAAGGGCCTACAAAAAAGCTCTGAGACAGGCGAAGAGAACCTCGTGGAGAAATTTCTGCACTGGCGTCGAAAAGGTCGACGACACAGCGAGACTTAGACGAGTCCTCTCGAAAAGTCAAACAACCATCAGCTATTTGCGAAAGCCTGACGGATCCTGGACCAGCACGGAAGAGGAAACCCTTGAGCTGCTCTTGAATACACATTTTCCGGGGAATCTGCATGATGCACCACTAGCACCTGCAACAAACCTGGCAGTAAATATACCCATCACTGAGGAAAGAGTAAGGTGGGCAGTTAAGAGCTTTGAACCGTATAAGGCTGCCGGGCCGGACGGGATTATCCCCGCGCAACTTATATACACGTTGGAGACATCAGCTAAATGGCTGGTATTTCTCTTCACAGCCTGCCTGGCTCTCAACCACATTCCGGGCACCTGGAGAAGCGCCACGGTAGTGTTTATCCCTAAGGCTGGGAAGGCATCCCACTACGAGCCAAAAGATTACAGACCGATCAGTCTCTCGTCCTTTGTACTCAAAACCTTTGAGAGGATACTAAGCGACTACCTTTCAACGACTATTGATAGCAACCTTATCTCTAGCTATCAGCATGCATACACCAAGAGTAAATCAACAGAAACTGCTCTGCACAGCCTAGTATCTGTCATTGAGAAATCGCTGTGTGAAAAGGACTACTGTCTCGTGGCCTTCTTAGACATTGAGGGGGCTTTCAACAATATAAGCCCGGAGGCGATCAACTCCGCTCTAACTAATCTGGGCGTAGATAGACCTCTAACTGGTTTAATTGACCAACTTCTAAGAGGAAGGAAAATAGCTTCTTCACTTGGTACGGTCGAGTTATCACGCTATGTCACAAGGGGAACGCCCCAGGGTGGTGTTCTTTCCCCGCTTTTATGGAACCTCACAGTCAACTCGTTGCTACGTGACACAAGCTGGGGGGGCGGGAAGATAGTGGCATACGCAGACGATTTAGCTATTGCATTCAGAGGCAAGTTCCCACAAACTCTGTGTGACCTGATGCAAGTAGCACTGCGAGAGGTTTCGAGGTGGTCCTCTCGCTGCGGACTTAGTATCAACCCGGGGAAAGTGGAACTTGTCCTCTTCACCAACCGGTACAAAATACCGCCACTAAGCCTACCAGAACTAGATGGCACGCGCCTGGGCTTGTCGGATAAGGCCAAGTTTCTAGGCATAGTTCTGGACAGGAAACTGAATTGGAAGGAGAATGTTCTTCAGCGCCAGAAAAAAGCTTGCATCGCTCTTTACACATGCAAAAGAGCCATTGGCAAAAAATGGGGGCTCAGCCCTAGAGTATGCAGTTGGATCTACACGGCCATCATTCGCCCAATCATGCTGTATGGAGTCGTCGTATGGTGGCCGGCACTGAGCAAGACAACATACCTGAATCTGTTGCGGAAAGTCCATAGATCCAATATGATCTGTATAAGTGGTGCGCTAAGGACAACGCCCAACGAAGCCCTCCAGGCCATTCTGGGCATTTTGCCACTTGATCTGGAAGGGTTTCGGTCAGCGGCGGCATCAGCTCTGCGCCTAAGAGAAACCTCCAGTTGGGGTGCGGGTACTATTGGACACTCCAGTATTCTGGAATCTTACAGCTTTCTCCCTCTAAGCACAGATCGTTGTGCGACCACTACAGTCGGGGATAGCTGCTTCAAAATAAACATTCCCAGCAGAGAAGACTGGGAGAGGACGGATTGGTGTCCCGAAACAAATGGTGGCACTTCCATATACACCGACGGCTCGAAGTTGGACGGCAGAGTTGGAGGAGGGGTTTATTCAAGGGATTTGGACCTTGAACTCTCCTTCAGACTACCTGATCATTGTAGCGTCTTCCAGGCGGAAGTCTCGGCAATCCGGGACGCCGCGGCCTGGTTAAGCAAACGTGTTATCGGAGGAGATATCACTATTTTCAGCGATAGCCAGGCGGCAATCAAATCCCTTGGCTCATATACGTTCAACTCTGAACTGACGCTCAGCTGTCGTCGATCTCTTCAGGAGATGGCCCAACAGAACCGCGTAAACCTCATATGGGTCCCGGGACATAGGGACATTGAGGGAAACTGTAAGGCAGACGAGCTTGCCAGGCAGGGCACGACCAAGCAGGTTCTTCGGGATAAAGAGCGCTTAGGTATGCCGTTTGCCACATGCAAACTAATGCTGAAGGAGCACACACTCCGTCAAGCCAACGAAAGATGGTTGCAATCCCCAGGGTGTCGGATATCGAAACAAACCTGGCCAAAATGGGATCTTAAAAGGTCTAGACGCATTTATGCCCTAACTAGGAGGGAAATCTGCATATTGATAGGGGTATTAACCGGTCACTGCCTCATTGGTAGGCATGCAGAAAGGCTAAGTGTGCCCTACCGACGATGCTGCAGGAGTTGCAAAGATGATGAGGAGGAGGAAACGGTGGAGCACCTCATCTGCAACTGTCCGGCTTTAAGCGGCGTGAGAACGCGCTTTTTGGGAGTTCCGTTCCTAGATAGTCTAAGCCAGATCGCGGAACTGGACATAAAGGACTTGATGGGCTTCATAAAGTCATCTAAGTGGTTCGAGGAGGAGTAACGGTGTCGGTTTAGGAGTGTCAGTCCCGGGATTCTGCTATGTGGAAAATCCCAACAACTCAGGGATTTTCCATATGGCTGGGTCCCGGGGCTGACTTTCCTTGCGTTGGTGGTATCACAACGGGCCTTCAAAACTGGCCTAAGTGTGCCTCTGCGGCAGCCACTTGAACCTACCTACCTACATATGTAATAGTGTGCATGCACTGCAACAGCTTTCCGAAACACCTTCCGCTTATTATAAATAACCCTGGGCTACGCCATCACAAGTCCGGATGGCTTGCCTGAACCGTGCCACGGTACGCATTCTTTTGTGCGTTTTTAGGTACAGCCTAATAAAATTACAACAACCACATGAAAACTTGCATCTTTGATTGCAAATATCTCTTCAGAGAAGCAAAATATTAAAAAAGCGCTTCCGGATTCGTAATCCTGGGGCCAAACCCCGTGTTTTGAGCTGTCTCCCATAATTTTAGGTAATTTATTAGCAGTTGATCCCTAAAGAAAACAATTACCGGAGAAATTCCGGGTCCATTTTGAAACTTTCTCGAGATCCTTTCGGTATTGTTTTCGGACCCTTTCGGGACTTTTCGTGATCAATTTGGACTTAACCAGGATTTTTTTCGAGGCCATTTCGAGACTTTTTCGGTATCATATTTGAGCATTTCGGGATTGTTTTCGGACTATTACAAGATCTTTTCAAGGCCATTTCGGAACTGTTTTCGGAACGTATTCGCGACCATTAGAGCACTAATGTGTTTTGGGGGCCTGTTGTAACGCTTTGTATGTTTCAATAAAGTAAGACGTTTTCTGTTTGATGGATATATTAGAACTGCTTTATTGAATATCTTTGTAAGGTATGTTGGTTGGCAAAGTGTAGTGGCGGTGAGAGAATGCTAGTACATAGCTAGTGAGCAGAGCATCACCTCCCTTCCCTGATATGAATGATATATTTTAGTTTAGACAGTATATGTTTTATAATATGTTATTCATTTCTACGAAGTATATAGTTTAAAGTTGCAAAGTGTATTATCTACAGTGAAGTTACATTAAATCTCTATATATTCCAGTAACAGTTTATAGTACTTTAATAAATACGTTTGCAATTAATCCATTTGTATAGTATAGATATACTTTTACTATTAATATTTATAATATAATAAGGTATTTTTTTTTTTATTTTATTTATTTATTTACTTTTTTTTTGCCTATTCTGGTTACCTATCCCTTTCAATATTTTTATTCTTAGTTTCTTATTCACTTAAAAAATTACACTACAAAGTTTATTTTTTTTTTCACTGTTTGTTTGCGCGCGCAAACAATATTAATATTAAGTATAAAACTAGTATCAAGTATTAAGTTAATACATATTATATTAATATTAAGTATAAAATTTGAGAATTTGTTGTTGTTAATTTCCAATAACTCGCAATCTGTTCTTGTGAACTGTTATCGTTTTGTTATTTTGTATTTTACAATTATTATTATCATCGATTTCTATTACTTTAAATGGTGTGTTTAAGTACAAGTTATCCAATTTATGACCTGCATTATTCTCTAACACTACTAAATCCCCTAATTGTATATTACTTCTGTTTAAATGTTTATCATATATTTCCTTTTGTCTAATTTTTGCTTCTTCTATTAACTTTTTGGCTCTTTGTTGTGCCATTTGAAGCTTATATTTGACCTCTTTATCATGTGCTTCAAAATTATAAATAGGGTCAATTTTATTATCTTTAAAAATGTCCAATGAGTTAGGTTGTTTGGCAAATACTAACTCGAATGGACAGTATCCATGAACTGCTGATGGAGTTGTATTATAACAGTATGTAAAATATTGCATCCACTCATCCCAGTCAGTTCGATTAACGGATATATATGAGCGTATATATTCGTTGAAAGTCCTGTTACTTCTCTCCACTGTCACACAGTTCTTTCAACACTTGGTTTTTATATTCTGTTCCCATATCAGTAATAATTTTACACATGGGCCCATATATCAAGATAAATCTTTCGAAGATATTTCGAGCTATTGTTTTTGCGAATTTGTCTCTGATGGGAATAGTTACTAGGTATTTTGTTAAGTCACATACTACTGTAAGGGCGTACTCATAGCCGCTTTCTGATTTAGGAAGAGGTCCAATTGTGGCAATCAGCACAATGTCAAACGCTTTGGCTGGTGTTTGTGTTATTATCATTGGTTCCTTAATTTTCCGTAAACTTTTATTTACTTGGCACTGTCTGCATTTTTTTTTTACATATTCCCGTACATCTGACGTCATATTTTTCCAATAAAATTTGCTTTTTAGTTTACCCAGTAGTCGAGATACACCTGGATGACCACCAAACAATGGGTGATCATGGAACTTTTTTAGCAGTAACTCTTTTTCTAAATTACTTTTAATAACTTAAATTTTAGGCGTAATTGCAATGTTTAAATTTGATAAATGTTTATTTCCCTTTTCTTTAAAGTCTTGTATCCGGATTTCGTTAAATATACTTTCGCCTAGTTATAACTTCAGTTTATTTAGTTTATTGTTATTGGCCTCAAATTCTAGCCTTGGAAAGAGTTCATCTAGATTAAGTATTCCATTAATAAATATTCACTCAAATCAATGCTGCTTATAATTTTTCTAGCGCGCTGTAAGTAGCATTGTTGATCTTTAAATCTTAGACATGTCCATTTTCGTACTTCATTAACATTTATCACTTCATATACTTTCGGGAAATTTTTCCCTTTTGCTATGGTATCTGGTTCATTTTTGTGGAAATTGCTTTGCATTTTTGACCTTGTGGTCAATTTAAAAATTGTGTTATTCGTTTTTTCTATTTCATTGATTCGATTGAAATCGATGCGTGATAAAGCATCAGCTGCATAATTTTCTCTTCCCCTGATACACTCAATCTCAAAATCGTATTCCTCTAAATCTAACCTCATTCTCGTTAACTTGGAAGATGGATTCTTCATTGCAAATAGATATGACAACGGTCTGTGATCGCTTTTAACTAAAAATTTAGTACCGTAAGGTTTAAAATAATTAATGGCCCAGTGAATGGCGGCTAGCTCTTGTTCTATAACAGATTTATTGCTTTCTCCCTTTGTGAAAGATCTCGAAGCATACGCGATTGGTAGCTGTTTGCCATTGTACTCTTGGCTTAATACGGCCCCGCATGCATATTTACTTGCGTCCGTGGTTACACAAAACTGCTTACTAAAGTTTGGATATTGCAAAAGTAAGGGACTTAGGAGCGAGCTTTTTAAAAACTTAAATGCGTTTTCACATTCTTTTGCCCATATAAATGGAGCATCATTTTTGCATAAATGTGTCAGGTGCCGTGAGTATTCAGCGAATTTCGGGATGAACCTCCTACAATAATTGCAAAAGGCTGCAAACCTTTTCGCTTCTTCGCCATTTGTAGGTGCTGGATAATTTGGAATCAATTGAAATTTTCTATCATCTGGCAAGATTCCATTTGATGTACACTTATGACCCAAAAAGGCAACTTCGTGACTGAAAAAAGATCATTTGTCCGGGTGCAGCTTAAGGTTGTATTTTCTGCATATTGAAAAAATATCGTACAGATTTTTTAGCATATGCGATTCTGAGCACCCGATTACGACCAGATCGTCCATGTATAAGAATGCTTGTTGTGGTAACAGACCTGCGAAAGCTAAAGACATCATTCGCTGAAAAGAGTTTGGTGCTACTTTTAAGCCGTATGGGAGTCTTTCGAAACGGAATGAACCCTTTTCGGTTAAAAAAGACCTTAGATCTATTGAGTCTTCTTCAAGCTCAATTTTGTGGAAGCCTGACATGGGGTCTAGACAGGAAAAGTATTTCGCTCTTCCCATTTGATCAAGAATATCGTCAATACGCGGTAGAGGAAACCTATCTGCCACCAACTTTTTATTAATTTGCCTGTAATCCACCACAAGGCGCCATCGTTTTTCATTCTGCCCAGGCAGAGATTTATTTGGAACAAGTAAAATAGGACTGTTATATTCAGATATTGATGGTTCGACAATTTTATCTTTTATTAGTTTGTCTACCTGTTTGTTGACTTCATCTTTTTGAGTATGAGGTATCCTGTAGGTGTAATCTCTGCTTGTAAAAATTATTTGCATTAATTGGATCTGTTTCTAGTGCAAATACATGAATAAAATCAGAACATAAGTGTTTGAGACGTTCCTTTATGAACTCTGGGAAATTTCTGGAAAGTTTCTCTAAAATAAAATCTTTATGATTTTCTTCTTTATGTTTTTGGTTTATAACTACTGTATAGTTAGACATTGTTTCTGTTTTTATTTTGGGATTTTTAATTACAACATTTTCATCTGTAGCATTGATTATTTGTACATGCGGACATTTACCAGGTGCTAATGTGTTACCTATAAAAACACCATTACATAGATTTTGATTTGGAATTACAGTGGACCTTGCTGGTATCTATAAAACATATTTTTGTGGTGTATCATAAATGCAAATACTAATATTTTTAGCGAGATTATTTGGACGTATTACCAACCATCCCTGGGTACCCCTATAGCTTAAAATACAGTTGAATTTTTTTATGAAATCCAAACCTAGAATTCCATCTGCGGGTATTGGAAAGTTTTCGTCCACGATTTGGAAGTCGTGAGTTATTCGATTATTTTATAACAAAAGGCTAGCTGTAGAGCTTCCTAAGGATTTTATTACCCCTTGTCCTATGCCGCTTAGTTGTACTTTGGAGTCTGAGTTTATGGCGTTTATGGAGAATTGATTTTTAATTGAATTTACCTTAAATATCGAAATATCTGCCCCAGTATCAATAATATAAACAGACTTTCCGTAGTTGAATGTTGTATTTAGTGATACGTAACTGTTGAGGTTTAGATTTAGATTAAATACATGCTGAAGATTTAGTTTGTTGTATTCAGGGGAGCATCGGAGTTTTCCGAACCAGTACGTTGGTTGTTAGTGAGCCTAACGTTTCTAGTTTGCGTATTATTGTTATTGTAAGTTCTTTGACCACGGTAGCGAGTGTGGCCTCGGCCTCGTTCACTAAAGTTCTGGTATCTGCTATTATTATAGCTACGCCCTCGGTTTGGGCTATAAAAATTGTTACTACCTCTGCTCACGAACCTTCACACAGAAAAATTTCTTACATTTTTAGTTAACATGATTCATGTTAAATCAACATGAACACCTCTTGTACGTAAAATAAAAACAATTTCGGAAAATCAACACGAACATTTTAACATGAAGCGTATGGTTAAAATAACATGAAGTACTTCTGCATAAGAATTACATTAGTGTGTATCCCTTACACTATATTCGGTTTGTTTTAACATGAACAAGTGTTGTTTTCGACTGCCATCGGTTCCCCAACATTTTAACATGAAGCGTATGGTTAGAATAACATGAAATATTTCTGTATTAGAATTGCATTAGTGTGTATCCCTTACACTATATTCGGTTTGTTTTAACATGAACAAGTGTTGTTTTCGAGCATCATCTGTTCCCCATCAAAGCTTGTGAACAGAATTGTTCTCAAAAGAACAGAATTTATGTCAGTGTGTAGATACCGACTTGATGAAAAGTTGTAGATATTATAAATAATTTATATATTGTGAAATTTATAGTTTCTTAACTTGCGAATAACTTGTGAAGTTTTGCAAAAAGTTTTGGGTAAGTAATTTGTGTTGTTTTTCATATTTTGTAAACGTTTCCTGCTAAAACACGTCCAAAAATGCCGGGGTAGGTTAAAAACAACGCGCACTATACATAGATACAATGGAAACGCTTTAGGATTAGGGATACCGGGTAGAAAAGGCGTCGTTTGATACTTATCCCTACATTAATTGGACGTGTGCTACCAGTTTTACAATCGCTTGGATAATTTAATGAGCTTTCAATGAAACAATTTTTATTTAATTTTCAGATTGGGGCTTGTTGTTGCTGTTTTCGATGCAGAAGTTGCCAATGATTGCATTAAAATAAGAATATGTATATGTATGTACATATGTGTACTTTTATTATTTAACATGCTGATCGTGTTAATTTAACATGATGATCGTGTTAATTTAACATGATAGATCGTGTTAATTTAACATGATGATCGTGTTAATTTAACATGATAGATCGTGTTGATTTAACAATAAAAACATGTTGAATTAACATGACAGATCGTGTTAATAAATTATACAAGCATTATATTCTTTCATACCTGAAAATATGTATGTTAAAGGTTTTCGATAAATGAATTAACTAAATAAAAATTATTAAAAAAATCAAAATCAAGGTGTTTTATTTTAAGGGTTAATTTAACAATAAAAACCGGTTAAATTAACATGATAGATCGTGTTAATTTAACAATAAAATCCTGTTAAATTAACATGATAGATAGTGTTGATTTCACATGATAGATCGTGTTGATTTAACAATAAAAACATGTTGAATTAACATGACAGATCGTGTTAATAAATTATACAAGCATTATATTCTTTCATACCTGAAAATATGTATGTTAAAGGTTTTGGATAAATGAATTAACTAAATAAAAATTATTTAAAAAAATCAAAAACAAGGTGTTTTATTTTAAGGGTTAATTTAACAATAAAAACCTGTTAAATTAACATGATAGATAGCGTTGATTTCACATGATAGATCGTGTAAATTTAACAGGACGAAAGTGTTATTTCAACATACATAGTATAGTGTTAATTTAACATGTCTGATCGTGTTGATTTAACAAGAAAAATAATGTTGTATCAACAGGAAATCATGTTGATTCAAACCTTTGTGATCATGTTAAATTCACACTGTTCCTTCATGTTGATTTAACATGTAGGAACAGTGAAACAATAGCTTCATGTTAGAACAACATGAGCGATAGTGTTGAAAAATAATAACCTGAAAAAGTGTTATCATGGCCTTAACTGCAGTCTGGGTAGAGTACTTACTTGCTTGGTCATGGCTGAGGCCATCTGATATGTAAGCGTCTTCCAGGGTTTTTGTCAAATCCTCAATCTCCTTAGTATAATTGGTTGCAGATTTACTATTTTGACGCACATTCATAATTTTTTCGGATACTACCTCACTTCTTTTTAGATTCAATATAATTTCATCTATTACTTGTTGTTATTTTATTAAACTGAAAACCCCTTACCGCTGGTGGGGGGAAGTTGTTCAGTTTTTGTTGAATTAATGCAACAAATTAGGGTGAGTTTGTAAGACTCATGAGAGTCAAAAGACTTCTGATTTATTAAAATATGTACAAAGGTTTATATACAAAATCTTTAATCTATGTTCCTATTTTAAATGTATTAGTTTGTGTGAAGTAACAAAAGGGACTGATACTAATCATACTTTTACGATCAGTTGGTCTTTATTGCCTTTTTACTACTTCTCAAGTGTTTCTATTTTAGAGATTGTTTTGAATGGATATCAATGCTAGTAGTAGGTATTAATACATGTCTAGCATATTGATTATTTATAGTTATTTATGTTAGAAAGTATAATGGTGTGTGTGTAAATAGGTTGATGTAACTTATCATATTTGTGAGTAAGTATCAAAATGTTTAAGTGTATTTATACTTAAACATATTCCCAAGGGGAAAATAAATATTTATTTTAATATTTCCTTAATTTTTAGTGGACTGTATTAATTTTACTTGCTTACAATTATTTCTTTAGAATATTTGTTTTACTTTTAGTGGACTGTGTTATTTATTAATTTTGGTTTTACACCTTGGTAGAATTTTGAAAAGATATGTTTAAGAATTCTTAAACACTTGTCAAATTTCCTGCCGTTCCTTTTAACTTTGTTTTAATAAGGTTAACAGCTAAGAGTTCATGGGCGTCTCCAAAAGACTGGACTAGTTGTAAATAATCTAAAAAGCTTTGAAGGTTTTCATGTTTGCCGTCAAAATCTGGGATAAGTTTAGAGCTCAAAAACTCAATGCTTGACTGTGGCATTTTGTCAGCCTCGTCGTTTCTTAGTTCAGAATCTGAAAATTCACTGTCAGCCTCCTGTTCCAGCTTTTCTGGTGTATCAATTGTAAATGGAATATGTATGTGAATGTTATGTTTCACAAATATCTTCAAAAGATTATCTCTTAATTATTTATCAGAATTTGAAGAATTTAAACTTGTTATAGTATTATAACTTTCAATTAATATTGTAACGTGTTTTTGTACCATTTCTTTTTTATATTAATATTTTTGTTAAGGCATTTATACGATTTTCTGAAGCCTGTCTTGAGAGTATCAATTTCATTTAAAATTTCTTGCCAAATGGCGTGCATACGTTTACAAATAAAGATAAGTATATATGTAGTCGTATGAAATAAACAGATATGATATATAATAGGATAGTTAGCTTTCAACTATATGGGCATAAATTGTAAGTATTTGAATATAGCATGTATGTATATGGAATAATGAAGAAGACTATATGTAAGAATAGAATATATGTATTCAAATGTATATACCAAATTTTTAATTCACAACAAAATTTAGGTTATGCTAAGTTTAACATAAGCATATTAAGTATACTATTTTTTTTCTTTTTTTGTTACAACTTATTATTAAATACTTGTGTTTCTGCTTCCATCATTTCCACGGTATGAGAGATTCGCTATATTTCCATTATAAATTCGTCTATGTTATCGGCGCATGCTAAGTTATGTTGTGTTTTTTTTTCTTTACCGCTAATTTGCTGGATGTTTGCTATGTACATTATGCACTTCTTTTTTTGTTCTGTTAGTGACTTCTCGATTATTTTGCTCTCAAGAGAGCTTGCTATGGGTTTTTTTTCCGCAATATTTAACTCGCTTGATGAATAAAAAATACGTGGTAGAGTCTGATGAAAACATGTCGTAAGCGACTGTACAAGCATATTTTGTACTTGAATAATTCATGAAATGGATTTAGCTTTTTAAACTGAGGTTTTTTTTTCTTTTCGAATTCAACTTTGATTTGATTATTGAAATTCGAACATTTTGGATTCAATATTTAGTTTTTTTTAAACAGTTTTTCATTTGACATTCAATACTATTGATCCAGTTTTTACAACTTATGTGAAATTGCCGTTTCTTATCCACAGTTCAATTGTTTCACAGTTTATTTTATGTTTTTTTTTTTCACAGTTTATTTTATGGTTTTTTAATGTCTTTATTTCAGCACCAAATGGCAGGATCGCCATGTTGTAACGCTTTGTAAGTTTCAATAAAGTAAGACGTTTTCCGTTTAATGGATATATTAGAACTGGTTTATTGAATATCTTTTGTAAGGTACGTTGGTTGGCAAAGTGTAGTGGTGGTGAGAGAATACTAGTACATAGCTAGTGAGCAGAGCATGAGAAATATACCACATTAGGCACACGACACACTACAGGCCACTGCGGGACTATTTTTCGATATTATTTGCGGGACTGTTTAGTTTTTTTTTTTTTTTTTGTGAATATGTGTATAACAATTCATACATAGTTATAATGCGCAATCATTATATTCAAGGGATCTGGAACTTAACTTGCCAGGCAGGGTACGACCAAGCAGGTTCTTCGGGATAAAGAGCGCTTAGGTATGTCGTTTGCCACATGCAAGCTAATGCTGAAGGAGTACACACTCCGTCAAGCCAACGAAAGGTGGCAACAATCCCTAGGGTGCCGGACATCCAAACAAACCTGGCCAAAATGGGATCATAGAAGATCTAGAGGCATTCACGCCCTAAGAAGGAGAGAAATTTCCATATTTCTTTGTGGTGGTGGTATCACAGCGGGCCTTCCAAAACTGGCCTAAGTGTGCTTCTGCGGCACCCACTTGAACCTAACCCTAACCTGAGTAAATTTAAATATTGACAATTTTATTTTAGAGTTGAAGAAAGTTGTCTTCCAGTCCGCGGCATCTCCGAAAAAATTTGTAGAAAAGGATATATAACTGTCTCAACACAGACTGAGTGAGTTCATAAATGTTAACATGTACACTAGGGACTTTGCATTCGGAATTATAAGGTTGACTAGATTTTTTTAGTGCACCCTGCTTTGAGGTAAGTGAGGATATGCAAAGCAAATTTCAATCCAAAATTTTTTTTCATACATTTTTGGACGCTCTAATATGTGTGTACATCAGGGTGGTCCTTATAATCAAATGGACAATGTTTTCAAGTCTCAGCCCCTAGATAGATTGCACCACGGTCAACTATATCTTACATAAAATATTATTCCTATTGGAGATGGTTTAGGCGTGCCGCATGGGGCACGCAATTAAGTGATTTTTCTTTTCATCTAATAATCGAAATTTATAGCACTATGGTCGGAGATATCCCATACAAAATTTGGTTCCGATTGGAAAAAACCAAGGATTGTCGCAGGGGGTAGTCTGAACTTTAACCTCCCTAATACACGCCTTAGGCGTTTCCAATCGGAACTAAATTTTGTATGTAATATCTCCGACCATAGTACGCAGAGCGAAAACCACATAATAAAATAGAACAAAAGTAAGAAGATATATCTATAGTTTTTCTGTATTTTCATATATTTGTAGAGAAAATCTTATTAATGTTTTCAAAGAGAAATCACATAATATTGAGAAGATTGTCTTTTTAATATCTATATTAGGGTGATTCAAAAAAAAAAATGTCGACTTGGTCTTTATTTTTATGAGGATTATTTGGCTCTGTGTGCTATCAATTGAATCGATACATATCAAAGTCGCCCAAGTCCGTATATCATAGCAAATACAAAAATAAATAATTTCAATTTCTCAAAATTATCTTACGATTATATAATGTTACAGAAGAAAATCGCGTACTTTTGTATGAAATTTGAATTTTTAGTATAATAAATTTGATACACATTAAACCGGATCAAAGCTCTCATAAGATAGTTTTGAGAATTCTAAGTTATGTATTTGTTTTCGTAAGGACCACCCTAATGTTCATAGGTATGCCTTTGTCATTGTCGGCCCTTCCGCGGTTTTGAAAGTTCTTGATGTTATTATGCAAAAAGGAATTAAATAGTATTTATTATTGTAGTCATGCTGATACGAACGCTATCCAAATACTTCGGCTTATGGAGGAAAACAGGAAGCTAAAAGAAAGAAATGCATTTTTAGAACTAAAACAAAAAAGCGAACAAAGTGTTGCAATAAGCGGTAATATATTTACTCAGAACCAATGGAACATTCTGGAAACCCAATCGAAGTCACCTTATTACGAACTGGAAGATATTGCATTCGCAATGTCTATATATTCAGTTGGTCCTCGTTGCTATAAGCTGTTGAGGCTAAAAAATCTGCCCTTTCCATCTCCCTCAACTTTGCGCAGATGGGCATCTAAACTTTGTGTTGACCCAAGTCTTCAAAAGCAAATTTGAAATCTTTAGATATACCTATTGAAGACAAAGTATGTGTAATATCATTTGACGAAATGAAATGCTGAGAGGAGTGAGCATACGACCGCAAAAGCAACATAATTATTAAACCAAAGCGTTCAATTCAAGTTATCATGGTACGAGGTCTGCGAGCTGGGTGGAAGCAGCCTGTTTTCTATGATTTCGATTGCGGAATGACATTCGATATACTGCAGTCCGTTATATCAAAACTGTATGCAATTGGATATACCGTTGTTGCGGCAGTAAGTGATTTGGGAAAGGACTAATCTTCATTTGTGGAGTTCTTCAGGAGTATCTATCGAGCAGCCGTACATGAAACATCCCTGTGACAAAGACAAGCTAATTTTTGTTTTTCCTGATGTTCTATACCTACTTAAACTCACTAGAAATCATGTCATCGACGATGCGTTTCTATATGAATCAGTAAATGTGGGAAAGCCCGAAATTCAAGAGCTTTTGACATTCTCAGATTCAGATTTAGGGATAACAAAATCACTTTCTTTGAAAATTTTGAACGTTAAACGTTCTTAGAAAACATTTATCTTGGTTCAGTATGCATAAACCATATTTTTTATAGGTGTGCGCAGTTACGTCTATGTGTGCGCAGTTACGTCTATGTACCAATACAGAGAAATTTATGGGATGCGCTCAACTGTGTAAATTAATCAATGATTGGTTCGACGTGTTAAATGCCCAAACCCTGCAAAGAGGTATGCGGCCCTTAAGTAAAGCGTACGGATTAGCCTTGCCGGAGCAAAATGATAAATAAAATGAGCAAATCTGTCCCATATTTGCTTCCGCCTAGAAAAAGCGGCATGCTTTTACCTTTTCAGTGTGGAATACTCCAAAATAACAAGGCCCTAACCTTATTTTATACGTACATGAAGGAACAGTATAGTTATAAATTTATCATAACAGGTCGGCTAAACCATGGGGGTCACTCTGTATTGCGATTCGAAATTCAATGCGATTCGAAAGTGAAATGCGATGCGATAAGCAAATGGTACTCTGTATTGCTATAGCATTGCTAACAGTGCTGCGTTCTGCGGCCTTTGGTTATTTTCTTGTTTTGGCTGGCATCACTGTTGTAAAACTAACCGCAAGTTGACAATTTTCATTGCATACTTCAAGTGAAGGCTTTTGTCCTATGCTTTTACCCATGCCATTTCTTTTAATTTGGCGCCTAACTGTATGCTATGCTGCAAACACTTGTACTTGCAAAAGATATTTGTATTCCTTTTATGTGTATTGAAATATGTGTGCATGCGTGTGCATATGCAAAATCACGTCCGTATAAACATAATTTTATTAGTTTAATTGAAGTTTTCTTAAAAATTTTTGGTAATTATTTTGTAAATTTATAAGTTAAACAAAATATTTTTCAAAAAAAAAAATATTTTTTTTATTAATTTTGCGAAATAAGCGCCAAAATAAACATGTTTTTCGATAAGAAAGGTAAGTATACTAATAGCTCTACAATAATTTACAAGAATATTTTTAAAAATTAATTTTATTCAAAATTGTTTAGCGGTGCGATAGCGGTTCGACTGCGTTTTGTTGTAGGAAGACAAATCCGAATGTACAAAGCAATTGACATTTCACTTTCGCGATACAGAGTGTACGCGATTCGAGAGGGAAAAAATGAATGCGAAAAGGGAAAAAGCAAATCCGAAAATGTCAATTTCCGTTGCGATAGTTGAGTTACAGAGTGTCGCTAAGGCAAATGCGAAAAAATTTTCTTTCGCATCGCAATACAGAGTGACCCCCCAGGACTGTTTGGACATTTTTTTTTAGAGCGATTCGTGCGAAGGGTGGTCTCCATGACCATCCGTCACCGCTGGAGTTCAAATATAGGTTACGGTCGTACCTGCTAGGTAAGGTTGAGATGGCAAAAAATCATGAGGTTCGTCAGCTCTTACGATTTCATCGAAATTGACAATAAATTTCGAGAAAGTGGATGTGCTCGAGCGCCGGAAGCTCCGTCGCAATAGTTGATAGACCCCAATGCCCTCCAAAATCTGTTCAAAGTATTCAATAAGGGTTTTCGTTTATGGACTTAACTGTCTCTTAATTGTTTTAAACCTCGTATACCTGTGACTTTTGATACAAGTGTTCTAGGTTTACGCTGTCTACGAACTTTACGAGACATTTAAGCCCCAATTACATAAAACGTTGCAGGATCCAATTTCATACAAAGTTTGTGGGACGTAAAGCGAAGCGCAAATGATCAAAAACGAGGCGCGTATCTGTCAAAGTTTCATAAAGTTTTGTGAATACAAGACAATTCGAATTTTTTAGGGCGAAATGAAAATATTTTATGCACAGGGGGCTAATGTTGAATCAACGCAGGACAAATTAGTCGCTTTTGGCGACGAAATATTATCAGATGACGAGGATTTGTGTGAACATGGGGCTGATAATATACTGTCTCAAAAAATATTTAGACAAGTTTTTGAAGATGAAAATATATCAGAAGATGATTATGAGGTTTCCCACTACGATAAATTTTTCGTTTGTGTACTCATTTTTTATTGCAGCTTTCAGAAAAAAACCTTACCACCAGGAATTTTTGGACGATATCTCAAAATTAAGCCAAGTGGAATGTGATGGTCTGGAGAACTTTGGGGATATTTAATCAATAAAATGAAAATAAAAGATTGTGGGTATCGAGCTTTGGATAAAATAAAATCTAAATTTTAGTTATGTTGACTTGTTATCTGAGGGGGTGGGGGGATGGGAGTTTTGGAAACCAACAGAAGAATTTATGCAAAATTTAAAAGTTTGAAACTCTATTCTTGTTAACTATTATTAATACGATTTGAACGATTCGCCAGGATATATGCAAAATTTAATGTCTCCTGCTAAAAAATCTTTAAATTTAGATGAAAAAATAACTAAGCGATTTTTTTGGGTAGAACATATTTTATGTTGGCCGCCGCGGGGTCCATCGCGAGGAGTCGTTTTAGTGAGGCGATCATAACATTTTGCCTTCTGATAGCTGAATTGATCGAGGACATTGCTTGAGGGCCGGCTTTGGGTTTGTCAAGACCTTGCGTTTCGTTTTCCTCTGTTTGAATTTGAAGAGGCTGCGTTTCTTTTCCCTCTGTGTGAGTTTTGGGAGGTTCCGTCATGCCGGACTCCATTACCTCCCTGTATTTCGATGTCAACTCGGATATTTTGTTGCAATATTCGGTGGTAAAATATTGGTGGCTGAGATCCACATCTGCGAGGCAACGGATTTTATTTTCCGTTACCTCAAATTCGGCTCCTGCTATATCTAAGCGTTCGTGGCGCTCTTTGTAGTATTCAGGCGTTTTCCTTGCTGCTGAATCTTTTTTGTAGTTTCGGATTATTGTTTCAATCAGCTCTCCCGTTGATCTTTGGGAGGCTGTCAATGAATCCATTGTGGCCATATCGAAATTGATTCCGAGAATTTGACGATATTGGTCAAGTGGAGTGGCAAGATTGAGGGTGAGACAGAAGTTCGTGGCCCTGTGTCCAGAGGCTGCTGACGTTGTCGCTCAAGGGGTTGCGTGTTCGGGATTACCAAATGGCTGGCTTACCCAATGTTTGGTATTGTAAATTGAGGGGTCACCAAATGTTTGGTATTGTAAATTGTCGGGGTCACCAAATGTTTGGTATTGTAAATTGTCGGGGTCACCAAATGTTTGGTATTGTAAATTGTCGGGGTCACCAAATGTTTAATTACGTAGAACTAAGAATGTAATTTAAAACCCAAGTAAGGGAAATGACGCATATCTAAAACTCGTTGAATAAAGTTACGGGAGGGAGCATGTTCATTTCTGTCCAAATAGGCAGACACCGGCATATTTGTTTGCATGAAATTCCAGAACAAGCAAAAGTGCTGAGTAGCGATTGCGTCATATTTAAGCTCACGGCCGTCAATAAGTGTGCCGTCGCTAACGTCAGCATTGCAACCGCTGGTATCAGCAGTTGCGACAGCTGGCGACCTAGTACGGTGGTCAGCAATTTCACTTATTGACGACCTAGAACGGTAGACTGCTGACTAGTGACCTAGTATTGCAGAAGTCAAGAGCAATGCACTAGTCAGCATAATTGTAAGATCTAATTTGTATATAAGTTAAGAATTTAGAATAAAGATTTGAGAAGTGTATGACCAGCAAACCAGCTTTGATTCACTCTTTTAAGCGCAACTGCTTCCATCGCCATTTCTCGCATCTCCAGAATAACCAGGTTCAAGTGCCTGACGTTATTGCCCACAAGTCTTGGTGCTACTACCTTGACTAACCCACCATACAACCCGAGCTCTTGGTGCGACCACCTCGAGTTCTATTTATCGATACGTGGATTGGCACCTAAGCCTCTCCATCCAATTCTTTCATCAGGACGGCAAATAAGATGCTCCAAACAATATCCATATACCCGATTTCACGATCTACGCTTAACGCTAACTGGGATTTAATTGACGTATTTTTTACGGTTACTGTCAAATTAATTGCAATTAGCATTAACCGGTTTTTCGAAAACTGCATTAGTACGACGTAAAAGGTTTTTTAAACGTTATTTTTAGGTAAACATGGCTTCTAATACGCATTTTTGAAGCAGAGATAATTTTTTGAACCATTTACAAATTTTAAAGCAGCTTTATGCATCCTATTTTGTAAGTATTTTTACTTTACAAACCATTTTTTCGTCCTATATAAAAAACATCCCAAAAATTAAAAAAAAAATTACCAAAAAAATTATTTGTTGAGGTGGCAGCGCTCTGTGATTTACTGGCAAAAGATACGAATGACAACTAATACAATTTATGTCATAGTGAAAGTACCTTTATTTTTTATATCATGTTACAGACTATATACAATGAAATTAAAACTAAAAGTAAATACTTAAGTACGTAATACATTAAAACTGAATTCAATAAGTGACAAGAAAGAGTCTCTTGGCAGAGAAAAATCAATAGTTAGACTCCTACCGAGCTTATTAAATTTAATAAGGGCACGATATATTGGATTAAAATAACAATAATTCGCCCTAGGGGCAGACAAATAAAAAGGTGAGAACAATCGTAGGGATCTACTAGGTACATTGAAAGAAACTTTTTCAAGGAGGTTCTAAGAGAGTTAAAAATGCAACTCATCTTTGTTGAGCCAACTGGCGCCAATTAGAGACACCGCGTGCTCGCAGGTCTGCCTCTACTTGGTCCTGCCATCGAAGTGGTGGTCTCCCTCTCCCTCTACTTCCACCGGCGGGTGCCGATAAAAATACCTTCTGGGCCGGAGCGTCTTCGTTCATTCCCACCACGTGTCCTAGCCAGCGGAGCCGCTGGGTTTTAATTCGCTGAACTATGTCCACGTCTGCGTAAAGCTCATACAGCTCATCATTATATCTTCTTCGGTACTCGCCGTCGCCAACTTTTAGGGGTCCATACATCTTTCGAAGAATTTTTCTCTCGAATACTCCAACAGCTGCCTCATCAGATGCTGTCAGTGTCCATGCTTCTGCACCATATAGCACGACGGGTACGATAAGTGACTTATAGAGTGTTGTTTTTGTTCGTCGAGAGAGGACTTTACTTCTAAATTGCCTACTCAGCCCAAAGTAGCATTTGTTTGCAAGAGTTATCCTTCTATGGATTTCCAGGCTTACATTGTTGTTGGTAGTAATGCTGCTTCCCAGGTATACAAAGTCCCTTACTATCTCGAAATTATGGCTGCCAACCTTTGTTTTACCTTCGTTCACCACCAAACCCATTTTTCCGCTTCCTTTTCTAACTTGGAGTGCGCAGAAGTTATGGCGCGGTTGTTGAGGCCAATGATGTCGATGTCGTCGGCATACAACAACAGTTGTACGCTCTTGTAATATATTGTCCAGCGCGGTTAAGTTCTGCAGCTTGTATTATTTTCTCCAGCATCAAATTAAAGAAATCGCACGATAGGGGGTCGCCCTGCCTGAAACCTCGTTTAGTTTCGAACGGCTCGGAGAGGTCCTTCCCAATTCTGACCGAGCTGGTGGTGTTGTTCAGCGTCATTTTGCACAGCCGTATAAGTTTTGCTGGGAAACCAAAATCAAACATAGCGGCATATAGGCAACTCCTTTTCGTGCTGTCGAAGGCGTCTTTAAAATCAACAAAGAGATGGTGTGTGTCGATCCTTTTCTCACGGGTTTTTTTTCGAAGATTTGGCGTATTGTAAAAACTGGTCGATGGTAGATTTACCAGGTCTGAAACCACACTGATAAGGTCCAATCAGTCGGTTTACGTCAGGCTTCAGTCTTTCGCACAATACGCTTGATAGGACCTTACATATATGCGATACTCAAAAGGCTGATTCCACGATAGTTGGCGCAGTTTCCGGGATCACCCTTCTTATGGATTGGGCAGAGAACACTTAGATTCCAATACCTTCAGGCATGCATTCATCCGACCATATTCTGCACGAGAGCTGGTGCATGCACCTTACCAGCTCCTCGCCGCCGCATTAAAATAGCTAAGCGGGAAGCCCATCGGCACCCGCCGCTTTATTGTTTTTTTAGCCGTGATATAGCTACTCGCACCTCGTTATAGTCGGGTTGTGGAACTTCGATTCCATCGTCTTCGATTGTGGGGTCGGGTTCGTCCTCTTCTCTGTATTGTTGCTCCGTTCCTCCGTTTAGAAGGGCAGAGAAGTGATCCCTCCATAACCCTGTACTCTCTGAACATCTGTCACCAGGTCGCCGTTTTAATTTTTACAGGAGTTTGGCCCGGGGTTAAAACCTTCAGTCATTCGTCGAATTCTTTGATACAATTTTCGGGCGCTGCTTCTGCTGGCTAGCATTTCAAGCTCTTCGATTTCACGCTTTTCTCCTGCCCTTTTCTTCGCCCGAAAAAGCCGTCTCACTTCCCTCTTCATCTCGCGGTAGACTTCATTCGCATTCGCATTTAACGTTGCCTTATAGGCGTCGTCCTTTCTTTTCATTGCGTCTTTGCACTCTCTATCATCGTACCAGCTCTTTTTTCGCATTTGCCGGAATCCAATTTCTTCTTCGGCTGCGGTACGAAGTGATCCGGAGATATTCTCCCACTGCTCGTGCACTCCGCTGGATTGAATTGTGCTCTCAGAGAGCAGGTGCGTGACTCGTTCTGCGAAATCATTGGCTGTCTGTTGTGACTGCAGTTTTTCGACGTCCAGCTTTCCTTGCGTTTTTTGTGGTGCCTCTTTCGTTGTACTTAGGCGAGTACGAATCTTGGCTGCTACCAAGTAGTGATCGGAGTCGATGACGCTGGAAGCATGCCGTCCGTCTATCACAAAGTGATCGATCTGATTGCGTGTTTTCCGATCTGGCGATAGCCATGTTGCTTGATGGATCTTTTTAGGTTTGAACCTGGTGCTGGCTGCGACTAATATTTCGTGCACCGGCGAAGTCGATCAGCCTGTATCCATTCGGCGAAGTCTCTCCATGGAGGCTGAACTTCCCGACAGTGGGGCCAAATACACACTCTTTGCCCACCCTTGCGTTAAAGTCGCCAAGCACGACTTTGATATCATGACGGGGCAGCGCTCATAAGTTTCTTCTAATTTCGCGTAGAATGCATCTTTTTCCACGTCGTCCTTGTCCTCGGTCGGTGCTTGCGCACACATAAACGATATGGTGAAAAATCGTAGTTTTATTCGGATTGTGGCGAGATGCTCGTTCACGGCTGTGAAAGACACTACCTGTTTTACAAGCCTCTTTCCCACCACAAAACCGACACCGAATCTGCGCTCATTAGTGCGGCCGCTCCAGTAGACATTGCAGGTTTGGATGGTCTTATAACCTTGCCCCGTCCATCGCATTTCTTGTATAGCGGTGATGTCAGCTTTTGCCTGTTTGAGGACCCCAACTAGGCTGCTAAGGGTTCGGACATTCCAAAAACATGCCCTGATTTCCTTAATCATATTCCTATTTCGTGTGCAGTGGTCGTTATCTAAAAAGTGAGTTATCATATCCGAGGCCTGAATATTGGATCTCATTGGAAGTTTGTTTTTATGTGGTGGGTCCCAAACTCTACGCACAACCCGTTTCACGGGGGGTTGGATTTAAATACACATTTATATAGCGAGCCGCTTGGTTCAAGACAGACGCCCGTTGCAGCCGCACCTCATGGTGACAGACGCTACTGTCGCCTTCTCACTTTAGTTCACCACCGAGCGGGTGTTCAGTGGCTATCCAGAGGATACGTGGGCTTTCCCGGACGTAGTGAGATGCTTGGACCGCACATAGAAGAATCGCTCTGGCCATTCCCAGTTGAATGGCGATCAGAAGCTTTCACCACTTGCGTGCACTTCTACACACGGCCCCACCTCCTAAAAATTTGCATACATATGAAAAATTTAAGACAATACAAACTGTTGTACAAGAAATTCCGCTAGATGTCACACTGGTCGAGATAATTACAAAAAATATTAAAAGGCTCCTGGAATTTTGCGATCAATTTTTAGTAACTTCCAGGTTAGTTAGAGACTTGAAACTAGACACATTTGTCACCACCCGATGACCATGCAATCCCTCATCAAAACAATTCCGGTAGGTGGCGCACGTATCGAGATATTTCGAAAACTAATTTGAAGTTGAGAATTTTGTGATCGACATTTGACCAACTTCCAGGTAACCCAGGAACTTGAAACTTTGCATTAAATTGAGGGAACAGTGACAATACACTTTGTTGAAATCAGAATTGCAAAAGGTGGCGTGCTTTTCGATATAATTGAAAATCTCTAAAACATAGGGGGAATCTTGCGATAGATTTTTGAGTAACTTCCCGCTAAGCCAGAGACTTGAAATTTGTCACATTTGTCAGAACCCGATGAGAATGCCACCTCTCATCAAAAAATTCCGGTAACTATCGAGATATTTCCAAAACTTGGGAACTTTGCGATCGACTTTTGACTAACTTTCTGGTAATCTAGGAACCGTGACAGTACCATATTTAAAAATCAAGTTTCCGATAGGAACCACCAAGACTAAAAATAAAATAATAAAAAGATGATAAAAAATTTTTAAAGACAACCTTTATAGTAGAAACTCAAAGCGTCTCGAGCCGGTTGAAGTAGGCACGGATATATTTTTTTAAGAAAAGTCCGGATTCTGTTTGGCGTCCGGGAACAATTGTTGAAACTTGTAAGGAACCCAGATCTTATATTATTGCAGATGAGCAGGGCTCCACATACCGAAGAAATAGACAACATATTTTGAAACCAAGATGTACCAGTAAAAATATAGAAAACGAGGAGGAAGAGGATTCGGCTGCAAATAGTAGTGAGATGAAAAGATGATAAAAAAATTTTAAAGACAACCTTTATATGAATGCTATCAAAAAGCCTCAGCAAATTTGTTGTTAAATAAAGACATGGTTTCGGTGTTTTTGGTTTTGAAATTTTAGTTATACCAATTGTAATCAAGTTTTGGGATTTGAAAATATAAAAGTGGAGCGCACGTTTCCAAACTAAGGCAAACCAATTCTGAGAGCCTAAATAGAAGTTCGGTTATCGACAAAACCTTTAAAGCCTATTAATTGCACTCCACATTTATATTTTCAAATCTCAAAAATTGATAACAATTGGTATGACTAAAATTTCAAACCAAAAACACCGAAACCATGTCTTTATTTAACGACAAATTTGCTGAGGCTTTTTGATAGCATTCATATAAAGGTTGTCTTTAAAATTTTTTTATCATCTTTTCATGTCACTACTATTTGCAGCCGAATCCTCTTCCTCCTCGTTTCATATATTTTTACTGGTACATCTTGGTTTCAAAATATGTTGTCTATTTCTTCGGTATGTGGAGCCCTGCTCATCTGCAATAATATAAGATATGGGTTCCTTACAAGTTTCAACAATTGTTCCCGGACGCCAAACAGAATCCGGACTTTTCTTAAAAAAATATATCCGTGCCTACTTCAACCGGCTCGAGACGCTTTGAGTTTCTATTATACAGTTCTGCTGATTTTTTTTGCTTTGACATTGATTTTTTATAGTTTTCCACATTGTTAAAATCCAGCCCTGTCTGTATCGTTTTGAAACTGACATTAGGGAGCTCGGAGCGGGCGTGCATGCTTGCGGTAACCGGGCTTAGTCACTCGGAAATGTCGGGGTTCTTGCTCCTTGCGATCCACAATATTATGGGCATATATTTAAAAAAACATATTTCATGCACTTTACGGAACGAAACCGAATCGAAACAATAATATGCACACAGCTTTCATTCATTATATGAGGACGGACATCAGAAACCAGCATAGTACAAATGATAAACAGACGGACGGATAAAAAGGGAGCAAAACAACCTTCTAACTAAAAGAAACCTCTAAATACCGATCAAACACTATGATCAGTGGTGTAACAAAAGGGAACTATGCTGAAAAAAAAAAATAATATGCGTACAAAAGGAAGACGAAAAAATCATATCAGTGAGTGGAGGAATAAGGTGTTATTCTCCCCATAGTGTACTCTCACTCCCTGCCCTACCATTATGTTGAGAGTTAATAGCAACTCTCCTATACCCAACCAAAATATACCCACGACTACTTGTTTAACTTACAAGACCATAATAACAAAATTTACTCTTTATTCATTATTTCAAACTTTATCGTTACATCAAATAAGGGTTCAAATTCAGGCGATACTTTCTTATAAGTTGCATTGACGCTCTTCTGCTAATGGGTATAATATTCCTAACTGAAGCAAACATATTTTCAGATATAACAATCTACTCTAAACAGGTTTTCTCACCAAGCCTCATTCAATATGTTCTAGGCATGATATAAATACTACACGTAAAACCGTTAATGACACTAGTGACATTTTTAAGCAATTCTCATACTTATTTATTTTTTGCCACGTCTTTTCTGTTTGATTTTTTCCATCAAATAAATTACAAATCAAAATAATTTATTTTCATTTTTCTTCAATTTGCGATTAGAACTATTGCTAGAATTGTTAAAAATAAGGACTGTAAAACTTTTTCCTTTTTCATTATCTAAATTTTTCTTAACCTTTTTTTTTATATTTTTATCTTTTCTAAGTTATGCTCGCATTTTTATATTCATAGATTTTACTTATTGTTTTTTTTCCAAGTTTCACTAAATTTGCTTTTTTCTGTACTTTTATATTTTGTAAATGAGATTATTATACAAAATTCGAAAACGACCAAAAGTTTATAGGAGAGAAGAAATTAAAACTGAAAGGTTTTGATTTTGCAAAACGCGTGAACAAGCTAAATCGAATGCGACAAAAGGATAACTCCAAGTCGAGAAGACCACATGTTCTTTTTCGAAGAGTGTATCTAAAATGCTTGCAAAGTACTACAACCACTGTTTTTTTTTCTTTATGCCACTATACTATTCTCGCGGGGCCGTCGGGGGATCCCTCCTATGGGTTTTTGCACAATATTCTTGAGTTTACGTAGATGGGAAATTATCCACGCCTAGTACGCTGTTTAAGGTGACATCGAATGCGAGTTCACAATGGTCGTTTATCGAGGCTTTGAGGTGTTCTCTTCCTAACATACCACGTGGAAGAACCTGGTCGCCTATGGATATATTAAAATCCTGTTTTACCAGAAACACAAAGCTATTGTGGGGTGAAAGCTAACATACCTCTTCGTGGTAAAAAGTTTCGTGTTCACTGCAAGATGCCACGTTGTTGGTTGACGCGGCCACCGCAAACATCGCCTCTGTCTGCCTCTCCTGGTTGGGAATTAGCTTAGCCTGATATTCGGCCAGCATCTAGGGGATAAAAATAATAAAATTAAATAAATAAATAAGCACAAATATGGTATCAATTTGAATCAGGGATCGGAAAATAAAAATTATTTTTAAACTTTTTTATTTCGATCGGAATATAAGTCATTTTTAAATTATTTTCATTTAGAATTTTCTTTTCCGATCAAAATTAAAAGTTGAAAAAAAAAATTACTTTCCAATTAAAATTTAAAAACTTTGCAGTCCCTGATTTGAATCATTATCCAAATCAAATCGACGTGATTACTCCTTATCAGTGTGGCTTTAGACCTGGTAAGTCTACCATCGACCAGATTTTCACGATACGCCGAATCCTGAAGAAGACTCATTATAAAAGAATCGACACACACCATCTCTTTGTCGATTTTAAGGCCGCTTTTGACAGCGCCACCCTCGTGAAGGGTAGACACCTTGCCGCGGTACGAGGGCTTAAGTCGATAGCCACAGGGCGACGCTACCCTTGTGATCATAGATCCGCATGGCACTACATCACGAGAGCAGTCTAGTCTCTCTGGCGCGACGACAAAGATCGTCCCCTCCCAATCCAGGGTGTTATGCGATACCGTGCCCATTGGACGTTTGCAGCCGGGAGGCAAATCGTGGTTGTTGTTGTTGTTGTTAACAACGCATTGCCCTGTCTAGAGTGTATGATCATTCCGAAGATCTTCATCAAGCTCTTCTAAGGGGAGTCCAAGGAAACGTGCAGTTTCAACAGGGTTTGTCCAGAGGGACAGAGGGGTTAGAAGAGTAGGTTCAGATGAACAATTGAAGAGATGTAGAGTGCCATGGGGGGTCCTACCACATGCAGGGCATGTGTTTAAGATTGTATCATTAAGTCTGGATAAGTAGGAGTTTAACCTTACACTATATCCAGACCTAAGCTGTGCCAGTGTGACTCTTGTCTCCCTTGGTAAGGTGCGTTCTTCTTCAGCAATATCCGGTGAAGGACTGCTCAGAACGGGATTCACCGGTAGAGATCCGACAAAAGTGTCTACCGACTCAGTGTGAATGTCGGTTAGAGCCCGCTTATGATTCTGCAGATCAAATGGCAAGGTAATATGATGCCGGATCTTATCATAATGCTTACGGAGATGTTTCCTTATGTCTCTCGGGGGCGGATCTATGTCCAAAAGATGACGGTTTGGATGTGCTGGCTTGAGGCAGTTCAGAAGGAATTGCCTGCTCAGCATTTCCGCATGCTCTTTTAAATTGAGCAGTTTTGCCTCCTGGTGGAGGTGAGACTCGGAAGACATGAGGGGACATCCCGTAGCAGTTCTGATGGCAGTATTCTGGCAGACTTGTAACTTCGTCCAGTGGGTGTTATGTACATTAGGCGACCATATAGGTGCAGCATAGTCAAAGACTGGTCGGCCAATGGCCTTATATGTAGTTAGCAACGTTTCTTTGTCTTTTCCCCAAGTACTGCCGGCAAGTGACTTGAGGATCTTGTTGCGACCACGTACCTTTGAGACCATTGCAGACACATGACCAGCAAATGAGAAAGTATTATCCAGTGTCATCCCTAATAACTTTGGGTGGCTGACAGTTGGTAGCTTAGTGCCATCAACGAAAATGTCTAATTCATTTCTCACCTGGTGCGTCCATGTCGTAAAAAGCGTCGCCGTTGATTTAGTCGGAGATATCGTCAAATCTCGGTCAGTGAAAAACCTGGAAAGGTCGCAGAGGTAACCGTTGATTTTCGCACGGAGTTCATCAGTATAGCGGCCCTTCCCCGTCGCTATTATTGTACAGTCATCAGCATATGAAACGACGGAGACGCCCTCCGGTGGTGGGGGCATCTTCGATAGATAGAAATTAAACAGTGTCGGGGATAGGACACCACCCTGTGGCACCCCTGTCTAATACGTCTAGGTTTTGATGTTGCGTTTCTAAAGTTAACCGACGCCTGCCGTCCATTCAAGTAATTAGCGGTCCATCTCTTTAACCCATCAGGCATCTGTGTTTCAAACAGATCTTGTATGAGAGTGGCATGGTTGACTGTGTCAAAAGCTTTCGACAGGTCAAGTGCCACTAACACAGTCCTGTGATTTATTTGCGTTGTAATGGCATTGAGTGCGGTGGTGGTGCTGTGCAGCTTACGGAAGCCATGTTGATGACTAGCCAGGTGCAGATTTGCAGTATAATACGGGATCAAAATGGTCTCTAGCGTCTTCACTACCGGCGACAAAAGTGATATAGGGCAATATGAATCGCCTATGTTTGCCGGTTTTCAAGGTTTTTAGTAATGGAACCACTCTCGCCTTTTTCCATATTTCAGGAATGACACTGAAAGTGTTCAGTGAAAGTATTCAGTCTTTCACTGAACACTTTCAGCCGCTAAGTATTTGTGTCCCTCCTGGCCTAGATGTTTCAGCATCTTTATGGCAATGCCGTCGGGGCCGATGGATTTTGAGGGCTTAGCCTGTCTGATGGCTTCCTTGACATCGGAGGCAGTGATGACAATGGGCGTATTTTGTTTTTTATATTTACGCGCCTGTCGCATGGTTCTACGTTTAGCTCTGTCGGGCGGGGAATGTAGTACAAATTGTCTACAGAAGGAGTTCGCACATCCCCTAGGGACCTTCATCACCCTGTCACCGAAAGTAATATCTACTTTATCGTTGTGTTGCGTTGGATTAGATAGAGCTTTGACCGTAGTCCATAATTTGCCAACACCATCAGAGAGGTTGCATTTCTCTAGGTGTTGGGTCTGCGGGATTGAGACTTCATCTCTTTCTCTAGCCATGGCCGCTGCCTCCGCGGGGAAATTTGGTCTTATTTGAGATATTCGACCCGCAGGAATGAAGCGTTTAGATGCCAAGTCAATGATGTTGAGAAAGTCTCGTTCGCCTTTGCGTACGTCCGTAGGAATGGATGGAGCAGCCAAGGATTCGTCCGTATATGTCTGAAAACTGTCCCAGTCCGCCTTGGCAAAGTTAATATATGTACCATGCTCAGGTGTAAAAAAGTCCGTCGGTCGTCTAGTGGCGGCGATATACCAACAGGTCATCATAACCTCTAACGAGATTTCTAGCCGAGCTTCTCTTTCCAACTTGTGGTGTGTTGCCTTTGAGTTTTTCCTACAAGTTGGCGGGACCTACAGTTTTTTGCCGACTCCGAACGGCACTTGCAAAGCAAATGAATTTTTTGCTGAGAAGCTTCTCATGGCAGAAATACACCCCGAGAGTTTGCCAAACTACTGCCGAGGGGCGACCCCGTTTAGAAAAATTATTTTTCTAAATAATTTTGGATGTTACTTTTGCCGGGCATCGAACCGACACGACTTGGTGTAGAAGGCCGAACACTTAACCGCTACACCACGGCGGCCGCCTGGTGACTCACGTGAGAATTTAAACGGGAGGGGGGTGTGATGTAGAAACAGAGAGAGACTGGTGCTCGGAGTTGCTCATGTCTAAACTGCTCCGGTGGGAGCGAGAGTGTTGAGCTGCTGCGCGTCATGTTGACGCCATAAGGCACGAGCAACAGTCTGGAGTTTGTGTGGCGGGTATAGCAGAAGTGCTGCTAGTCGTTAAGACATTATTATTATTATTATTAGTATTGCTACCAGAAAGTGGCGGCAGGGGTGCCCTTGAACGGCGCCACGAAAGTACTAAAGAAAGTACGGGGTCTGTGGATGTTAAGGTTAAGCCCTGAACATCCAGATTTATGGAGCTATCTCTTACACGAGAGGCATTTCACAGAATGCGACCGTTTAATATATCCATTCTTTTGGTCCGGGGTTCGGCTCGACGCCCGCCCGTAACAATAGAATATCTTGCAGCCCTGCTGCAAGGGGGGGAGGATGATAGTTTCGGAATGGGACAAAACATACTAAACAGGGTTACATTGAAAGTGACAGTCCTTGGCCGAGGTAAAACCCCGGGTGGTTCCACTGTGCAGAGATCCATGGCGATGTCCTGGGTTTTCTGCTCTGAGAAGTGACTGTACATAGGGAACCAAATCGTGGTTGTAGTCGAACGGAGCCTCTCTGATACCGGGCCGCCTCAGAGAGTATCTATGGTCTCTAAACAATCTACAACTTCGTTCACTCCTCAGCAGAGGAGAGCTATGCTGGATTTAGCGAAAGCACAGCGTCGGAGGACAACCTCCACTTCAAAATCAACCGGGGGACTGACTACCCAGCTAAGCGGACAACGGCGCATGCTGAAATTCCAGATATTTAAAGATATTTATCCTTCGTTGTGGTTATTTACATAGCCTGGTTTCGGATAGTTACAATCTACGGCAAAACTCACACGGACTTGTTTATGTTCCCACATTTCGCACAACTCACTTCAGAAACTTCTTCACTATTCTTTGGTGTAGAATTTTGAATGCGTCTATACGCGTCATTCGAAATTTGTCTACATTTTTATCTAAGGTTAAAACATTTTTGTTAGAGCAATCACACAACGACATCAAAATTCTGCTGAACCCTATAACTTAGAAACTTGAGCTAAATCTGCAATCTCTTAAGACATCTTCTCAGTAAACCAATTTAATTAAATATAAATTTCACCCCACACACTTTTGTTAATGTGCACTAAATTTGCTTTGAGATGGCATTCGATACTAAAATATACTTTTACAGAATGCCTTACTTTTTCTTTCTTTTAATATTAACAGACGTAACTTAAGCTAATATTGTAATTTGTAAACTTATGTTTATTTCTGAAAGAAAAATGAATAAATCAATCAATCAATATCTGATACCGGATTTCCAAAGCAGTCATTTGCCAAAGAGGGTAAACGGAAACCCTTTCAAACGCCAGAGATCGGACGTGGAGTTAAAACCCCATCCCAAGCGACATCAAAACACCCACGTAGTGGGCTGATGTAAGCAACGACAGGATCCTTATAGGAATTCTTGACCGAGGCAACGACGTTTGGCCATCCCCAAGGACCAGTAGCGGCATGTCCGGAACGCACTCGGAAATGCTGTCATCGACGTTTATTTTGAGTTTCCAGGGTGTTCACGGATGCCGGTTGGCACCAGGGATAGATTAAAATTGTCGCGACGCCACAAGAACTGTTGCACTGTACAATCATCAGCTGCAAGACTGGGTGAAGTCTACGAAGGTGCAAAAACGATTTCGTCGACTGGAAGGACATTCCGGCTCGGCCAAGAGCCTGAGCGAATTCTCACCATGGTCTGGTCGGGATGCGGTAGGGCCTGATAGACAAGTGGTCTTCACCATGAATAAGGAGGCACTTGAGACCCTTAAAAGGTGTAATGGGCTAGTGCACTATAGTGTAGGCCAGATCGTTATCCACGTATACCGTGGCGATGCACGGCGCCCTGCCATCGCGGCTGCTCTTGGAGACTCGGAAATCGAGGTACCGCATGAGGAAACCCAGGAGTCCGACGCGGTAAGCATGTTATCCGCCAACTCGGAGATGGAAGACAGTTTGCTGGTCGGGGAACGCCCCCATGTCACGGTGGTAGCAGCCCATCCTGAGCGCAATATCTCTGAGGCCGAAAGGCGTGAGTGTGAGGAGCTGAGATGCCGGCGGACGGGAACTATGCCCGAAAATTCTATGAAAAGATCCGGCAGATGACGGAAGGTTTAAAGATCGGGGCAAGTTCCTGTAAGGACAATAATGGCGACCTGGTAATTGACGTACAGAATGTACTTAAATTATGGAGGGAGCACTTCTGCTCACTGCTAAATTGGGAGGGAGACGTTGAACCCGATACCCCAATCCCTGACGATGGAAAGGTCGACCCACCACCTGACTATGAAGAAGTGAGGATAGCTATATCCCGGCTCAAAAACAACAAAGCGCCTGGAAAAGACGGACTACCCGCCGAGCTGTTCAAACACGGAGGCGAAGAGCTGGTAAAATGTATGCATCAGCTCTTATGCAGAATATGGTCAGATGAGTGCATGCCTCCAGATTGGAATTTAAGTGTGCTCTGCCCAATCCACAAGAAATGCGATCCCGCTAACCGCACCAACTACCAACGGAATCTGTGTTCTTAATATCGCATATAAGGTTCTTTCTAGCGTATTGTGTGAAAGACTGAAGCCTATCGTAGACAAACTGATTGGACCTTATCAGTGTGGCTTAAGACCTGGTAAGTCTACCATTGACCAGATTTTCACGATACGCCAAATCCTGGAGAAGACCCATGATAAAAGAATCCACACGCACCATCTCTTTGTCGATTTTAAAGCCGCTTTTGACAGCGCAGAAAGGAGTTGCCTGTATGCCGGCATGTCTGAATTTGACTTCCCTGCAAAGCTTATACGGCTTTGCCAAATGACGTTGAGCAAAACCAACAGCTCCGTCAGAATCTGGAAGGACTTCTCTGAGCCATTTGAAACCAAAAGAGACGGGGCGACGGGGCGACTCCCTTCCGTGCGATTTTTTCAACCTGATGCTGGAGAAGATAATTCGAGCAGCAGAGCTAAACCGCAATGGTACAATCTTTTACAAGAGCGTGCAATTGCTGGCGTATGCCGATGATATTGATATCATTGGCCTTAACAACCGCGCCGTAAGCGCTGCCTTCTCTGGACTGGATAAGGAAGCGAAAAAAGTGGGTCTTGCCGTGAACGAGGACAAGAAGAAGTATTTGTTGTCATCAAATAAAGAATCGGCGCACCTGCGCCTTGGCAGCCATGTCACTGTTGATAGTTACAAATTTGAAACTGTGAGGGACTTGGTCTATTTGGGAACCAGTATCAACACCGAAAATAATATCAGTCTAGAAATCCAACGGAGAATCACCCTTGCCAACAAGTGTTACTTTGGACTAAGTAAAACGGAAAACGACCATAGTTACCAACCTTCTAGGGGTCGTGTTGTGCATGACCTTGGGCAGTACCTTGACTATAAAAGAATTGAATGGGCCATCGGGTTATTCAAGGCATTCGCCCGTACAACTTCAGAAATCTATGGAGCTGAGCATCCCTTGGTTGCTAGCAATTTATAAAGGGGTGTTTACTTTTAATTACATCCCCAACCCTTGGAGGAACTCTAGGGTAATTTTTATACCTAATGCAGGTAGAACGTCTCATGTTGGACCAAAAGACTTCAGACCGATCAGTCTGGCGTCCTTCCAACTTTAGATACTGGAGAGGTTAATTGAGCCCCACGTAAGAGATAAGCTACAGAGTAATATCATACCATCGCAACATACATGATGGGTAGATCCACGGAAACAGCGTTACATGATATTGTCACGCACATAGAAAAATCCCTATCGAATAAGGAATTTACATTAATAGCCTTTCTGGATATTGAAGGGGCTTTCAATAACGTCACGTTAGAAGCGATAACGACGGTCCTGACGACCCTGGACATCGAGCCTTGTCTAGTGTCATTCGTGCATCAGCTGCTGACGAGCAGGACGGTGTGTGTCGACCTAGCCGTGGTGTCGGTGAACAGGGTTGTCAGCAGAGGCACGCTGCAAGGTGGGATCCTCTCTCCTCTTCTATGGGTAGCTACAGTGAACGCACTGCTGGAAACCTTGGTGGTGGAGGGGGGGTCTAAAGTCGTAGCGTATGCCGACGATCTTGCAGTGGTTGTGAGCGGTAAATATCCACCTGGGACTGCGAAAAGCAGTCATTAAATATGGTTGCAGTGGATAACCGGAATCACCTGTTGAGAAATAACGAAGCTAGTACAATTCTTTGTTTCTTTTATTTTATAAAACCCACCGAGTAGCCAGGAGTTGGTCCTTCCATTGTTGAACGCACATCTAAGCAGTTTTCGACTACGCTATACTTCCATACAAATGCATCATGATTGGCACCGGGGTACCTTGCATCCACGTACGTAATCGTCATGGTGTGATCACAAGTCTGTAATATTGAAAATATAAAAAAGGATCATGAAACAGTCCAGACTAGGAAGACAGCAAATCGACTGAAAAATTGGGACTCAAAGAGGGAAGGCAAAAAAGAATATTCAGGATGCTTACCACCATGACATTGAAACTGTAATAACCTTTTCGGTTGTAGTATAAATGTCGAACGCTTTCGCCAGGTGACTTTATTCTTACGTGGGTGCCAGCGACACATCCTATGACCCCCGGAATACCACATACATTGAAAAATGGGCCTTCACCTCCTCCTCCTGGGTTTTTTTAAAAAGTATAAATTTTTTGCAAAAATGCTCCTCGAAAATGTTTAAACATTCTTCTATCGCCTTCGCTACTGTCGATTGGCTCATTGCAGAAAAATGTTCATTTCCCACCGACTTTTGATAGCTCCCGGTGGTCAGAAATCGTAGAAACGTTGACAGTTTCAGCTGCTCTGGCAAGTGGGTAGTCCGATAAGTGTTTTGCATATGTACTTTTATTTCTTCAAATATATGTACAAACAGCTCCTTACTAACACGAAAGTTTGCCACAAATCTGTTGTAATATTTATCAGTAAATAAAGTAAAGGTTACCTTCCAAAATGTGTATTCAGTGAATGTGAACGCATGGATTGCATTCTGAGATGAATGTATTTCTTAGATATACTTACTCAGCCTCCGATAGATCCAACACATTTAAACTGTCGCGCAAACGTCTGCGTTCTACTCGTAGCTGTCCTACTTGTAAATCTTCTATTATAAATGGAGCGGCTGCATACATTTTTAAAGCAATGTTTTCAGGTGCAAACAAAATATTTAAGAACAAAAATGGTACAATATATTTTTTTTAAATGTAAACAAACAAATTGTAAACAAATTACTGCTGCCAGATTTTTAAAATGTAACGGAATAACATGAAAAATTTTGAAAACTTAACAAATTTATATAAATATCTATAAATATTACATACGGCAACATTCATTTAACAAATGCTCTCTCCTTAAATTTTTACATAACGTAAGAAACATAAGAGGCGGACGGAAAAGAGAGAGAATTCAATTTCTAGACGATATTCCTTGGCTTCTTCTATTATAAAAAACTTGAGTAAAATCCTCTCGGCAAATTCTCTACTGAGTAGTTTGCCACGTGGGTAGCGAGCCTACTTTTATCACTAAAACCCGTAGGGAGGTCATAGACCTTACTATTTGTAGTGAAGGCGCTTATGAGTGGGTTAGAAAATGGCGTGTTCTTGAAGAACATTCATTCTCCGACCACCGATATATAGAAATAGTTTTAGACTTTCGTGTAGAGCAACCTATTATGAAGCGCAATCCACGCAATAACAACTGTCAACTACACAATGAACTATTATCCAGAGACCTACCAGTACTACCCCCACAAGCCCCATTATCAGTTGAGGAGCTGGAGGACCTGGTAACGACATACACCACGGCGCTCTCAAATGCCCTAGAACCAGCTTGTCCAGTGCCAAGCCCACGCGATAAACATAGGCCACATTGGTGGACCTACGACCTGGACTCGCTCCGTAAAACCTACAGGAAGCAATTTAATAAGGAACGCTTCGTGAAGGGTGGATATCTTGCCGTGGTACGAGGGCTTAAGTCGATGGCCACAGGGCTACGCTACCCTTGTGATCATAGCTCCGCATGGCACTACATCAAGAGAGCAGCCTAGCCTCTTTGGCGCGACGACAAAGATCGTCCCCATCCCAATCCAGGGTGTTATGCGATACCGTGCCCATTGGACGTTTGCAACCGGGAGGCAAATCGTGGCTGTAGTCGAACGGAGCCTATCTGATACCGGGTCGCCTCAGAGAGTAATCATGGCCTTAGCGCGGTACGGGGCTCTACCGCGGCGGACGAACCATGTTCCCCTACTCTTCCCTTGACCCTAAGCTGGCCTTTTCCTTCGATGGGCCGTACGAACAAGATGAACACAACAAATAACAAAAACCAAAACAGAGGAGAGCTATGCAGGAGATAGTGAAATTGCAACGTCGGAGGTCAATCTCACACTCCAAAATTAATCGGGAGATCGACAGTTAAGCGGACAACGGCGGATGCTAAACTTCCATTAATCGCCGATATGAACACCAGTCTTTTAACGTCTGTGGCAGCGGTCTCACGACCTGGCCCCAGAGAACCAAAGGAGAAATAAGCTGCAACTGAGCTTTCGGAAAAGGGAGCGACCGCGTTGTTAACTACGGGGCCGTACTCCCGGAAGACATCTCCCGCCGCTCCACATACCATGAGATAAGACTGGCCGCAAAGACTCTGAAGAAGTATGAGGAGTGCCGCTGTCGCCGAATTCCCGAAGATCGGTGGAGCTAGCGAAAGCTTTGTTACCGGATTTCCAAAGTACTTACGTGTCAAAGAGGGTAAACGGAAACCCTTTCAAATGCCAGAGATCGGACCTGAAAGTAAAACCCCCTCCCAAGCGGCATCAGAATACCCCTGGAGTGGGCAAGCCAAGCTTTGCTGAAGTAACCAAGGACAGGATCCTTATAGACATCCTTGACCGAGGCAATGACCATTTGGCCATCCCCAAGGACCGGTGGCGATACGTCCGAAACGAACTCGGTAACGCTCTTCTCAACGTTGGCCAGGAGTTTCCGAATAGTTCGGTGCGGGTAACGGATGCGGGCTACCAGGGTCAGATTAAATTAGTCGCGTGCGAGGATGCCAGAACTGTAGCCCTGTACAAGGCAGCAGCTGCTAAACTGGGTGAAGTGTACAAAGGTGCGAAGATCGAGGTCGTCGACTGGAAGGACATTCCGGCTCGGCCAAGGGCAAGGGGGTAGATTCCTGCCATCCCTGAAGAACCCTAGAGATCTCGCGATGCTGCGGTTAATGAATCCGTCCCTCCCCACGCAGGACTGGAGTCTCGATCTGGTCGGGGATGCGGTAGGGCCTGATAGACAGGTGGTCTTCACCATGAACAGGGAGGCACTCGAGCCCCTTAAACGGTGCATTGAACGAGTCCACTACGGCATGGGTTATTCACGTATACCGTGGCGATGCTCAGCGCGCTGCCATCTGGGCTACTCCGGGGGTCTCGGAAGGCGAAGTACCGGAAGAGGAAGAGTCCGACGCGGAAAGTATGTTATCCGCCACGTCACTTTGCGAAAGTGCTGCGAACAACTCGGTGATGGACGACAGCTTACTGGAAGAAAAAGTCCACGACGTTACGGTGGTAGCAGCAAATCGTGAGTGCTTTATATCTGATACTTCAGACAGCAGAGCTACCGCCACGCAAGGTCGGGCAACTAATTTGAGCAACTCGTCGTTGAAAGACAGTCTCCGGGATGGGGCAAAGCTCAGCAATTGCCGCGTTATTCCATGGTAAAGCGAAATAGTTCCCACTTCGTTTTCCTCGGATTTCTGAAAACGGACTCATGGTCAGAGAAGTGACCCATGTCGAATACAATATGTTTGTGGTCCGACATTGATTCCTCCGCCGAGACGTGCCAATTTGTGACAGCGAAGGCCATGTTTTGGCTGCATAGAGTAAGGTCAAGAACCTCAGTTCTAATAGCGTTAACAAAAGTGGGTTCATTACCACGTTTCATTACACTGATATTGTGACTACTAATAAACTCCAGGAGATGCTCCCCCCTGTTATTTATGTTCGTACTACCCCAAGCTGTATGGTGGGAGTTTGCGTCACAGCCGAGGACCCATGGAATACCCTTCTGTTGGCAATACTCAATGAGAGATTTGGATTCAGCAGTTGGGGCTGTTTCCTCCTCACCCGGAAAGTAAGCTGGTGCCAAAATGGCCTCTTTTTCGCCTCTTGGGGTTGGAATTTTTGCCCAAACTGCAACCAAATCAGCCGACATGAACTGTAGGAGCGGAACAAAATCCAGTTTCTTGTTTAGAAACATCGCCGCCCTGGGGCGGGAACCGGTGGCTTCTGCTGTGGAATCCAGCTGAAGCTTAGTTTGTACATCCTCCAAGCCTTGCGTCACCTCTGCCGATTTTGAGCTGCAGGCTGCTTCTTCTACAGCCTTCTTTTCCACCGCAACATTTTCATCACTGCCGCTGGCTTCATCAGTTACCCGGGCAGAGACGGTTTCGTTTTAAGCCGCAGTTTCACTTTGGCGGCCGCCGTGGTGTAGCGGTTGAGTGTTCGGCCTTCTACACCAAGTCGTGTCGGTTCGATGCCCGGCAAAAGTAACATCCAAAATTATTTAGAAAAAGAATTTTTCTAAACGGGGTCGCCCCTCGGCAGTAGTTTGGCAAACTCTCCGGGTGTATTTCTGCCATGAGAAGCTTCTCAGCAAAAAATTCATTTGCGTTGCAAGTGCCGTTCGGAGTCGGCAAAAAACTGTAGGTCCCGCCAACTTGTAGGAAAAACTCAAAGGCAACTCGGCTAGAAATCTCGTTAGAGGTTATGATGACCTGTTGGTATATCGCCGCCACTAGTTTTTTCACTTTGGCATACGCCAAACTGATTGTATTATTATGGTGACGGATTGTTTCAGCTGCACGGGATCTACAGCTATTGCAATTTCCGCCACTGAGACCCTACTTGTCCGATTGAGGATTCTCCAGTATCTGTTGTCTAGGGCCGGGTTTTGAACAGAAATAACTCTGAGGATATGCTCGTTTGAGGGGCAATCGTCCTCTTTAAAATACCCGACAAAGATAATGTGACGGGGTACTTCCGCATCCGAGACTACCTTCAGTTTCGCCCCCTCCCAAGGAGTTAGTTTTGGGACGATGTCTTTCAACCACTCTGTAGTATTAGAATCATCGCAGACAATTGAAAGCCATCCTTGGCGAATCACGTAGCCCGTGAAGCGGGCACTAATAGTGCCAACTTGAAGTTTAAACACTTCATTAAAAATGGCCATCCTTATGTTCTTCAGTTGTTCAGAAGACCAGATGGTACTAGGATAATCCTGTGGGATTATGCCCAGCTTAATAGTGGTCAGGGCATCTCTAAAAGATCCCGATGACACACCGTCAGGATGATCCGCGGTTGCTAAGGCACTGGCTGCCTCTCCATCTCTGCCTTGTCCTCTTTTGGGAATTTGGTAGGGTCGTACTTTTATTGGTCGCCTCCCTTTGTGCCGGCCCTTGGGACTGTTCGGCAATTGCTAAGGCGGTTTCGTATCTGACACCTTTAGCCAGGAGTTTCTGAAAACCTTTAGAGCGGCACCATTCAAGTGCTTACGTTTTTCAGCATTTTCAGTACCATGGGGGGCCTATTCAGCCCCACCATGCCTACGGTTTCAGCTTTTGATTCGGTATCAACCGAAAGGCCAGATCTGGCCTGATCACTTGAAAGCAGTTGAACTTTATGGTGATCTAAAGTATAGTTTTTCTCATTTAATCGGTACATATAATTCCCAAGAGTGTAGGAGAAAGAAGGTCAGCTGGGACATAGCCCCCGATATCCCAGTAAGACTGATTACAACCAGAGGGCGCCAAGTATCTGGAGGCCACCGTTATAAGACACACTAACGTAGTGCCATTCATCCAATGAGCACGGTACGGATCACACTCGGGATTACGGGTTTTATTGAGTTGTTTCTCACAGCGAGACTCAGACGGGTCCTCTCGAAAAGTCAAACAGCCATAAGCTATTTGCGAAAACCTGATGGATCCTGGACCAGCACGTTTCCCCTTCCGTGCTTGAGCTGCTCTTTAATACACATTTCCCGGGGAAGCTGCATAATGCACCACTAGCACCTGCAACAAACCTAGCAGTAAATATACCACGGAGGAAAGAGTTAGGTGGGCAGTTAAAAGCTTTGAACCGTTCAAGGCTGCCGGGCCAGACGGGATTATTCCTGTTCAACTCATAAACACGTTGGAGATATCAGCAAAATGGCTGGTATTTCTTTATCTTAGGTACATTCCATGCTCAAAGGAGTACTGCCTCGTGGCCTTTCTAGACATTGAAGGGGCCTTCAACAATATTAGCCCGGGGGCTATTAATACCGCTCTAACTAATCTGGGTATAAGCAGGTCTCTCATGGGGCTAATTGATCAACTACTCAGGCCCAATTTCACAGTGCCGGATTAACCTTTGTTTAACTTTAAACCTTGTTTGGTAGTTAACCTACAGGTCAATAAAAATCAATTTCACAGTGGCAAGTTAACTTTCCAAAGGAATCAGCTGATTTTTGTACCGAAGTATGGCATCTTCGTTTATAAACTGCCAACAAAGATAAATAATCAAAACAAAACAAAAATAAAAATAAAAAATGAGTGTTTAGAATTTAAAAAATCCCTCAAAAAAATCAAATCGGACGTGAGGAAATCGTTGTATTCCACTGCTGGAGGTCCTGCACCTAGTCATACTTATTCCGCATCAGAGGAGCAGTTGTTGCGTATTGTCCATGATAGGGAAATTAGCGGCAGGGAATCGTATTACGATGGAGACCACATGGAATATGGTCATACCTATGGGTTCCACCCTACGTTTTTATACATATATGCAAAATTAGTAAAAACTTAAATATCTGTTTAAAGTTCTTTAGGGTGCGGTTTTAGTTATTGCTGAATATCGTGATATTTATGAGAGTATAAATAAAAAGGATTTTTACTGCGATATCTGGAGCATGCAATGGACATTTAATAGGCAATGGTGGTGAGATTGACTCCAGCTTTTGAAAAACTCATTCTTCCTTATCCATTCACGCTTCCTTATCCCTATATCCCAGCTGGTACTAACCCGACTGCTTCTAGAGCACGCCTCGGCAGCTAGTGGGACAATTGTCCGAAAATCTGAGAACGGAATTCACACAGATTATAACGCTTTTTGCTTGGCCTCTTGAACAATTCAGCTGTTGTTGCGCTTGTGAGAGCGCTGTGATAATTCTGACCAATAACGTCGTTCTCGTGCAAGCAACGACTCAACAACATCCGTTGATTGGTACGGTGACCGCTCTTTCAATAATATACCATCTTTTTCAAATCTGCCGGGCCCTGTTCTAGAGCGACTTGTTTGGCCAACATGGGCCGTTTTCACCTCATTCTCCTTCTATTCCTAACTTTATCCCTATTAACATGTATAATAGCTAGTATGCATATTGGGGTGATTCCAAAAAAATTTCGACTTGGTCTTACTCCCTAAAAAGTTGGGTATTGATGAGAAAATAAGCTTCAGGGGGTAAGACCGAAAAAAAAACATTTTGTTTTAATTTGAATCACCCTAATGCATATATTAATGACGCTTTTTGAGATAGGTAACGTAATTGTCGAGGAAGATGGCGAACAACAACAACTGTTTTTCTTTTATTTATTTTTATTTTTAATTTCAGGTCTTGTTATGAAAGTGACTAACTTTACAATCTTTTTTAATGTACTTAATATATACACAGCTGCGGTTAAAATAATAGAATTAGGTACCACAATATTTGAGTTTTGACGGCCATATGCAAGTTGGAATTCGCTTAAAATGTTTCCTGAAATTTCAGATTTTTTTTTTGTAGAGGGTGTTGGGTGCTTTTTTTCATACAAAAGTAAATTTAGTTCATGTGTTGTAACACCCTAATTTCACACCTATTATTTTGACCGGAGCTGTATATGTAATCCCTGTTATTATAAATTTAAGTTACAATTAAACATCCTTATCGCTAACGTCCAACTAAACTTATGAAAATCAATGTAAACGATTATTCATTCATTCTTTATTGATAATATTAGCATTATACTTGCCATAACAAAAAACTAACGCGTTAACCATATCATAACCAACCAATTGAATTTTCACACATTTTTTAGCTGCCAACTTTTTTCGTTTTCTTTGTTTTAATCAAATTATCACTCTTCTATGGAGATGGTTAGCGTTATCGTTAGCGTTATTATTATTATTTTTATGAAAGCATATTGTTACTTTAATTCACAAAAATCTGAAACATTTTTCGACAAAGGGTTTTTCACATATTTTAGCATAATATATTAATATACATACACCCTTACTAAACATTTTAAGGTGTTACTAGCAATAATAACGGAGATAAAACAAATTTACAGTGGCTCCCAACTTATTTCGTGTACTTACATTTTTTAGAATTTCGTTAGACGGAGTACTAAGATAGTATTTCTAAAACTTTTTAATTAAAATATAGCCAATTATGTAACATAAAACAATTAAAAAATTAGCTTAAAAATTTGCACAAACTTCAGGAGAATTTTTAAAAATTTGCAAAACGACCATCAAAATTTTCAACTTTTTGCCACAATTTTCTAGCGAATTTCTGAGTACGCAGTTTAGTAGGCCAATAAATTTCACTATAATAATGTGCAAGTTAGAACTCCCTAAAATCTTTTCCTGAATTATCAGAATTTTTTCGTTGGGGGTGTGGCGTAATTTTTTCCATACAAAGTTAATTTTTTTTTTTGTATGGAAGAAATTACGTAACACCCTCGACGAAAAAAAATCTGATAATCCAGGAAAAAGTTTTAGGGAGTTCTAACTTGCACATAGTGAAATTGATTGGCCTACTAAACTGCGTACTCAGAAATTCGCTAAAAAATTCTGGTAAAAAGTTTAAAATTTTAGTGGCCGTTTTGCTAATTTTTAAAAATTCCCATGAAGTTTGTGCAAATTTTTAAGCACATTTAAATGGTTTTTGTTACATAATTGGCTTTATTTTAATTAAAAAAATCAGTACTCTGTCTAACGAAATTCTAAAAAATGTAAGTGCACGAAATAAGATGGGAGCTACTGTAGCTATATTTGCATGCGTTCAATGTATAATATATGTATAGCATGGTAGAAGAATATAGAGGTAGTTGTACTTCTTCTTCTTGGTCGCCATTGCCCTCATTTGACATAAACGTGTTAGTGACGTTTCCTTTTGAAAATGAGCTACCGTATTTTCATACCAAAAAAGAACCGATTTAAACTTCAAACGGAAAAATTTTTGAAGTTTATTGAAATAATTTATTAAATTTCACAATGTAGTGTGTATCTAGAAAAAATGTTTTTATACGATACTAATAACGCATTTATTTATTTTCATACATAGATGAGCTGCATATTTAGAAGCTGCAAAATTTCAAGGTTTATAGCGAGATCCCAGAGCCTTAAAGCGTCACTTATTTTATAATGGATGAAACCAATACCGATCGATAGTCCTCCCAAGAAAGAATGTAAGCTGTACCTATGACAAGGGCCTAGGAATCGGGGGTCAAAGTCGCCAAAAAACTTCACTTATTTTATAATGGATGGTTTTCACATATTTGACGTAGATTACCACTCCGCGTCAGTATCAAGTGTTGTTAGACCCGTACCAGTGACAAGGCTCCAGCCAGACATCCACAGTTCGCGGATTTTCCTATGGAAATTTATTCTGTTTTACCAATTTCACGTATTTGGGCCACTTTGGCTGCTTTTAACTACCCAATATTTTCCCATCTTTTTATAGAATACTACTACTTCGTCCCATGGCAAATACTTCAGCCAGACACCTCAAAACTCGGGAAATTTCACTACTTTTCACTGCCCTTTCACATGTTTAAGCGGGTTTGACAAACTTTGGCTACTTTTAAATAGCAGATCTTCACACATGTGTCATAAAATGCTATCCTTAAGTAGAATCAAGCATTTCTAGACATCATCCCCTGGCAAAAACTTCAGCCTCAAGGTTCGGGATCTTTTATTTTCCTATTAATTTGCTTCTCTTGTTTGTCTCACTTTTACTGTTTTTAAATGACGGATCTTTTCACATGTTTCGTAGGACACTACATTTAAGTAATTTCAATCATTTCTAGACTTCGGGCTATGGCAAAAACTTCAGCTAGACACCTCAAAGCTCGGGATTTTTACTAATTTTTGAATAGGAAATATAATATTTGAATAGGAAATATAATGAAAAGAAAAATTAAAATGCATCTAAAAAAAATTTAAAAAAAATTACAACATAAATACAAATACATACAATACATAAAATTGTATTTTAAGTGTTGTTATTTGGTGCTTTTGCTGATGGTAAGTTATATCCGAACTTTCTTTGATTACAGGTGAAGAATAAATCCATAGGACCGATTTCACAATCTACGCTTAACGCAAACTGGGATTTAATTGACGTATTTTTTACGGTTACTGTCAAATTACTCGCAATTAGCATTAACCGGCATTTCGAAAACGGTCCTTAATCTCTCAACACTTAAATCGGAAGGTTTTGTCGCATTAGTACGACGTAAAAGATTTTTTAAACGTTATTTTTAAGTAAATATCGTTTCTAATGCGCATTTTTGAAGAAGAGATATTTTTTGAACCATTTTGTAAGTATTTTTACTTTACAAACCATGTTTTTTCCTATATAAAAAATCCCCAAAATCAAAAAAAAAAAAATTACCAAAAAAATTATTTGTTGAGGTGGCAGCGCTCTGTGATCAACTGGCAAAAGATACGAATGACAACTAACACAGTTTATGTCAAAGTGAAAATACCTTTATTTTTTTATATCATGATATATAGTACATAAAAATACGTATATTAAGCCGCTAACAAAAATAAAACAAAAATAATTTTGTTATAAACAATAAATTAAAAAACATAATAATAATAAGTTATCTGCCTTCTACACTATTTTTGAAATTATAGTCACTAAAACAAGTTATTAAAACCCAAGTGAGATATACTGTTGAAATTTTTTGTTTTTTTTTACAATAATTTTTTTTTTAAATAAATTGAAATTTACAGTGGTTTATTTCGTGCACATTAATTTTTTTTGTATTTCGTTAGACGTGGTGTGAGAATAGTATTTCTAAAATTGTTTAACTAAAAAAAAGCCTATTACTTAAAAGAAACCATATTTTTAAAAATGTGGCAAAGTTGAAGAAATTACTCCACATCCTCGACGAAGAAAATTCTTAAAAATCAGGGAAAACTTTGAGCTAATTCTAGCTTGCAGATTATTAGATTGAAATTGATTGGCCTACAAAACGGCGTATACAGAAATTCGCTAAAACTTCTGCCAAAGGTGAAAGTTTTAATGGCCGTTTTGCAAATTTTGAAAAATTCCCCTGAACTTTGTACACATTTTTAAAAATATGGTTTCTGTTAAATAATAGGTTATTTGAATTAAAAAAGTTTGGAAATACTATCTTGGTACTTCGTCTAACGATATTTAAAAAAAAGTCAGTGAGCCAATGTATCTATTTTCAATTCGCTATTCCACAATACATCATCTATTAAATTGCAGCAGTCAATGTACATTTGATATCATTACAAATAAGATTTAATTTTATTGAAAAAGCTAGAATACAAATTTCGTTAATTAAAGTTGTTATATATTGGACTTGTAATTCATGACTGTTTTATTATAATGCCTTTCTCTTAAGGTATGTATGTTACAGGTTATGGTTACAGGGATGTATTTTATAGTACTTAGACATTTACATAACATCTTTCTTTCATAAGACATTGCATATTGAATTAAATCCATGAAAATTAAAGGCATGTATACATAAGCATGTGATATATAGAATCGATATAAAAATGTTCATATAAAAATGTATTGTTACGAAAACTGTATTACATATCTTGAAATATGTAGCATACGGCTTACTCAACAAAATAGTATCGAATCCGTGAGCTATTATCATTTTTTCAAAATGTTTTTTTTTTCTTAAATGTTTTTCTTTTTTTTAATTTTTTTTTTGTGCTTAAAAGTTAATGGTATTACTTGTATGTAAAATATATGTTTTATATAGAAATGTTCAAATTGTTTATATTTTAATTTAAAATTTTCAATCTTTATATTCCAGTCTTTCAGGGGCCACTATTTTTCTACCACCTCTTGGACTAGTTATATCCTCAGACTTTTTTGGGCTATTATTTTTCTCACTACTATTTTCGCTTTTTTTCTCACTACTATCTTCCTTATTTTTTAAAACCTTTATATTAAGTCGCTTTCTTGTTTGCACCACCATTTTCATACGAAATTTCGGAATCTTGCAAAGTCTTTTTAGGTAGCTCCCCATTGAGCTAGACACTTGAAACTTGGAACCTAACAATGCAATGTAAACGAAAAAAAGTATCCGCTAGGTGGCGCACGGATCAAGAAGTACGGTAAATTCATTTAAAAATAGGTAGCTCCCCATTGAGCTAGACACTTGAAACTTGGAACATAACAATGCAATGTAAACGAAAAAAAGTATCCGCTAGGTGGTGCACGGATCAAGAAGTACGGTAAATTCATTTAAAAATTGAAATTTTGGGAAGCATATTTGAGGAAGCTAGATTATTTTAAATTTCCTTACTTACTTACTAAAAATAGCTTTTAACCGCCTAGGCGATTTTGGCCGTCCAACATGTTACGCCAGTCGGTTCTTTGTTGAGCCAACTGGCGCCAATTAGAGACACCGCGTGCTCGCAGGTCTGCCTCTACTTGGTCCTGCCATCGAAGTGGTGGTGTCCCTCTTCCTCTACTTCCACCGGCGGGTGCCGATAAAAATACCTTCTGAGCCGGAGCGTCTTCGTACATTCGCACCACGTGTCCTAGCCAGCGGAGCCGCTGGGTTTTAATTCGCTGAACAATGTCCACGTCTGCGTAAAGCTCATACAGCTCATCATTATATCTTCTTCGGTACTCGCCGTCGCCAACTTTTAGGGGTCCATAAATCTTTCGAAGAATTTTGCTCTCGAATACTCCAACAGCTGCCTCATCAGATGCTGTCAGTGTCCATGCTTCTGCACCACATAGCACGACGGGTACGATAAGTGACTTATAGAGTGTTGTTTTTGTTCGTCGAGAGAGGACTTTACTTCTAAATTGCCTACTCAGCCCAAAGTAGCATTTGTTTGCAAGAGTTATCCTTCTATGGATTTCCAGGCTTACATTGTTGTTGGTAGTAATGCTGCTTCCCAGGTATGCAAAGTCCCTTACTATCTCGAAATTATGGCTGCCAACCTTTGTTTTACCTTCGTTCACCACCAAACCCATTTTTTCCGCTTCCTTTTCGAACTTGGAGTGCGCAGAAGTTATGGCGCGGTTGTTGAGGACAATGATGTCGATGTCGTCGGCATACACCACCAGTTGTACGCTCTTGTAATATATTGTTCCAGCGCGGTTAAGTTCTGCAGCTTGTATTATTTTCTCCAGCATCAAATTAAAGAAATCGCACGATAGGGGGTCGCCCTGCCTGAAACCTCGTTTAGTTTCGAACGGCTCGGAGAGGTCCTTCCCAATTCTGACCGAGCTGGTGGTGTTTTTCAGCGTCATTTTGCACAGCCGTATAAGTTTTGCTGGGAAACCAAAATCAGACATAGCGGCATATAGGCAACTCCTTTTCGTGCTGTCGAAGGCGGCTTTAAAATCAACAAAGAGATGGTGTGTGTCGATCCTTTTCTCACGGGTCTTTTCTAAGATTTGGCGTATTGTAAAAACTGGTCGATGGTAGATTTACCAGGTCTGAAGCCACACTGATAAGGTCCAATCAGTCGGTTTACGTCAGGCTTCAGTCTTTCGCACAATACGCTTGATAGGACCTTACATATATGCGATACTCAAAAGGCTGATTCCACGATACTTGGCGCAGTTTCCGCGATCACCCTTCTAATGGATTGGGCAGAGAACACTTAGATTCCAATCTTCAGGCATGCATTCATCCGACCATATTCTGCACAAGAGCTGGTGCATGCACCTTACCAGCTCCTCGCCGCCGCATTAAAATAGCTAAGCGGGCAGGCCATCGGCACCCGCCGCTTTATTGTTTTTTAGCCGTGGTATAGCTAATCGCACCTCGTTATAGTCGGGTTGTGGAACTTCGATTCCATCGTCTTCGATTGTGGGGTCGGGTTCGTCCTCTTCTCTGGATTGTTGCTCCGTTCCTCCGTTTAGAAGGGCAGAGAAGTGATCCCTCCATAACCCTAGTACTCTCTGAACATCTGTCACCAGGTCGCCGTTTTAGTTTTTACAGGAGTTTGGCCCGGGGTTAAAACCTTCAGTCATTCGTCGAATTCTTTGATAAAATTTTCGGGCGCTGCTTCTGCCGGCTAGCATTTCAAGCTCTTCGATTTCACGCTTTTCTCATACACGCTCCTCGTTGCATTCGCATTTAACGTTGCCTTATAGGCGTCGTCCTTTCTTTTCATTGCGTCTTTGCACTCTCTATCATCGTACCAGCTGTTTTTTCGCATTTGCCGGAATCCGATTACTTCTTCGGCTGCGGTACGAAGTGATCCGGAGATATTCTCCCACTGCTCGTGCACTTCGCTGGATTGAATTGTGATCTCAGAGAGCAGGTGCGTGACTCGTTCTGCGAAATCATTGGCTGTCTGTTGTGACTGCAGCTTTTCGACGTCCAGCTTTCCTTGCGTTTTTTGTGGTGCCTCTTTCGTTGTACTTAGGCGAGTACAAATCTTGGCTGCTACCAAGTAGTGATCGGAGTCGATGTTTGGCCCCGCATCGTACGTACGTCCATAACGCTGGAAGCATGCCGCCCGTCTATCACAAAGTGATCGATCTGATTGCGTGTTTTCCGATCTGGCGATAGCCATGTTGCTTGATGGATCTTTTTATGTTTGAACCTGGCGCTGGCTACGACCATTCGGCGAAGTCTCTCCATGGAGGCTGAACTTCCCGACAGTGGGTACAAATATACCCTCTTTGCCCACCCTGGCGTTAAAGTCGCCAAGCACGACTTTGATATCATGACGGGGCAGCGCTCATAAGTTTCTTCTAATTTCGCGTAGAATGCATCTTTTTCCACGTCGTCCTTGTCCTCGGTCGGTGCGTGCGCACAGATAAACGATATGGTGAAAAATCATAGTTTTATTCGGATTGTGGCGAGATGCTCGTTCACGGCTGTGAAAGACACTACCTGTTTTACAAGCCTCTTTCCCACCACTAAACCGACACCGAATCTGCGCTCATTAGTGCGGCCGCTCCAGTAGACATTGCAGGTTTGGATGGTCTTATAACCTTGCCCCGTCCATCGCATTTCTTGTATAGCGGTGATGTCAGCTTTTGGCTGTTGGAGGACCCCAACTAGGCTGCTAAGGGTTCGGACATTGCAAGAACATGCCCTGATCTCCTTAATCATATTCCTATTTCGTTTGCAGTGGTCGTTATCTAAAAAGTGAGTTATCATATCCGAGGCCTGAATATTGGATCTCATTGGAAGTTTGTTTTTATGTGGTGGGTCCCAAACTCTACGCACAACCCGTTTCTCGGGGGGTTGGATTTAAATACACATTTATATAGCGAGCCGCTTGGTTCAAGACAGACGCCCGTTGCAGCCGCACCTCATGGTGACAGACGCTACTGATGAAGTCCCCTGACAAGCCCTTAAGCCAAATATGTCAGAGTGGCCGTGTCAGGTTGTCGCCTTCTCACTTTAGTTCACCACCGAGCGGGTGTTCAGTGGCTATCCAGAGGATACGTGGGCTTTCCCGGACGTAGTGAGATGCTTTGACCGCACATAGAAGAATCGCTCTGGCCATTCCCAGTTGAATGGCGATCAGAAGCTTTCCCCACTTGCGTGGACTTCTGCAAACGGCCTCACCTCCTGAAAATTTGCATACATATGAAAAATTGAAGACAATACAAACTGTTGTACAAGAAATTCCGCTAGATGTCACACTGGTCGAGATAATTACAAAAAATATTAAAAGGCTCCTGGAATTTTGCGATCAATTTTTAGTAACTTCCAGGTTAGTTAGAGACTTGAAACTAGACACATTTGTCACCACCCGATGACAATGCATTCTCCCATTAAAACAATTCCGGTAGGTGGCGCACGGATCGAGATATTTCGAAAACTAATTTGAAGTTGAGAATTTTGCGATCGACTTTTGACCAACTTCCAGGTAACCTAGGAACTTGAAACTTGGCATGAAATTGAGGGAACGGTGACACTAAAAACAGCAAAAATCAAAATTCCGATAAACGGTACGCTGGTCTATATAATTGCAAATCTTAAAAAAAAAAATTAAAAGACTCCTGGACTTTTGCGATCGATTTTTAGTAACTTCCAGGTTAGTTAGAGCCTTGAAAATTTACACATTTGTCACAACCCGATGAGCATGCAATCCCTCATCAAAACAATTCCGGTAGGTGGCGCACGTATCGAGATATTTCGAAAACTGTTTTGAAGTTGAGAATTTTGTGATCGACTTTTGACCAACTTCCAGCTAACCTAGGAACTTGAAACTTTGCATTAAATTGAGGGAACAGTGAGAATACACTTTGTTGAAATCAGAATTGGAAAAGGTGGCGTGCTTTTCGATATAATTGAAAATCTCTAAAACATAGGGGGAATCTTGCGATAGATTTTTGAGTAACTTCCCGCTAAGCCAGAGACTTGAAACTTGTCACATTTGTCAGAACCCGATGAGAATGCAATCTCTCATCAAAAAATTCCGGTAGTTGGCGCACATATCGAGATATTTCCAAAACTGTTTTGAAGTTGGGAACTTTGCGATCGACTTTTGCCTAACTTTCTGGTAATCTAGGAACTTGAAACTAAGCATTTGGTTAAAGGAACCGTGACAGTACCATATTTAAAAATCAAGTTTCCGATAGGAATCACCAAGACTAAAAATAAAATAATAAAAAGATGATAAAAATTTTTTAAAGACAACCTTTATATGAATGCTATCAAAAAGCCTCGGCAAATTTGTCGTTAAACGAAGACATGGTGTCAGTTTCACCACCACCTTTATATTTTCAAATCCCAAAACTTGATTACAATTGGGATAACTAAAATTTCAAAACCAAAAACACCGAAACCTACTTCAACCGGCTCGAGACGCTTTGAGTTTCTATTATACAGTTCTGCTGATTTTTTTTTTTTTTGCTTTGACATTGATTTTTTATAGTTTTCCACATTGTTAAAATCCAGCCCTGTCTGTATCGTTTTGAAACTGACATAAGGGAGCTCGGAGCGGGCGTGCATGCTTGCGGTAACCGGGCTTAGTCACTCGGAAATGTCGGGGTTCTTGCTCCTTCCGATCCACCCTAATATGGGCATATATTTAAAAAAACATATTTCATGCACTTTACGGAACCAAATCGAATCGAAACAATAATATGCACACAGCTTTCATTCATTATATGCGGACGGACATCGGAAACCAGCATAGTACAAATGATACACAGACGGACGGATAAAAAGGGAGCAAAACAACCTTCTAACTAAAAGAAACCTCTAAATACCGATCAAACACTATGATCAGTGGTGTAACAAAAGGGAACTATGCTGAAAAAAAAAATAATATGCGTACAAAAGAAAGACGAAAAAAATCATATCACTCCCTGCCCTACCATTATGTTGAGAGTTAATAGCAACTCTCCTATGCCCAACCAAAATATACGCACGACTACTTGTTTAACTTGCAAGACCATAATAACAAAATTTACTCTTTATTCATTATTTCAAACTTTATCGTTACATCAAATAAGGGTTCAAATTCAGGCGATACTTTTTTATAAGTTGCATTGACGCTCTTCTGCTAATGGGTATAACATTCCTAACTGAAGCAATCATATTTTCAGATATAACAATCTACTCTAAACAGGTTTTCTCACCAAGCCTCATTCAATATGTTCTAGGCATGATATAAATACTACAGGTAAAACCGTTAATGACACTAGTGACATTTTTAAGCAATTCTCATACTTATTTATTTTTTGCCACGTCTTTTCTGTTTGGTTTTTTCAATCATGTTTAGGCCAGATGCCTAAAACCTTAAACTTATAAGGGCGCCCTCGTATTTACCTTTCATTACTTGTTAACAGAGTTGGTCGAACGGTTTAACTTATATCTGCTAAAACATCGCAAGAATAAATAAACCGTAGCAACTAGATGTTAATAATTTCCAATCCTTACTGTTCACTTGGATTCAACATTCATCAAGATCACACGCACCAGGAGCCGTAGCTGTAAAGGTAACCTATAAATATATATAGTTAATAGCTGAATTATTGTGACTTGTATATTCGTGAATATACTTATTAAATATTTTTAATTAATACCACATTTTCTCGTTCTTTTCTTTTACCCGCCAAATTTGGTCGGTCAAACTTCTGAATTTGCAATCCGAGCAAAACATTTGGTCCATTCAAAGCCGTTTTTATCCATCCAGCGACCTACAATCGAATTTACCAGCGACCTAAAATCCTACAACCAGCACATTAATTTGGCCTCAAACGCCCAGCGAATTTATATGGCAATATTTTCACAGCAATCAAATTTATCTGATACAGCAACAAATATATCCAAAGCAATCATCACGATTTTTTGGTAACAGCAAGCAGCAACATCACACTTTTATTTAATTTCACCAGCTACAATCCGCAACAAAAACTACAACGAAAAAAGTAAGTGGTTTTAAAATTCAGTGCGCACATATATACATACATTATTATAATTATAAAATTTATAAAGTGTTTTGCAAGTGATTTTTTTTGTGCAGTGAAAAGATAAAATTAAAGTTGGTGAAAATATTTTGTATAGATAGCCCTTCTGACCATCAAATATTACCCCCCCACCAGTGGTAAGGAATATTTGACACGGCGTAAGGGGTTTTCAGTGCACCGAGCACACATATCTATACAAAAAATTAAAGTGAGTGTCAATTTGTGTGGATAGCCTTTCTGACCATCAAATGTTACCCCCCACCAGTGGTAAGGAATATTTGACACGGCGTAAGGGTTTTCAGTGCACCCTGCACGCATATCTATACAAAATTAAATTTTGTGAGTGTCGATTTGTTGGATAGCCCTGCTGACCATCAAATATTACCCCCCACCAGTGGTAAGAAATATTTGACACGGCGCAAGGGTTTTCAGTGCACCGAGCACATATATCTACACAAATCAGTGGTGAGAAAGTTAAACCAAAAGGTCCACATATTCCCTGCAGAGGATTGGAGGAGCACATAAATTGTTCGTTACTTGCACTTCTCGTTGGTTTAACTTTTCACAACAACAACAACACTGCACAGTGACTATAACCTCACAGTGTTCACTTTTTGTCGATTTAGAATTTCTTTTGCACAAAAACAAATAAAAATCACTCTGGTAATACACTAAATGGCATTATTTGAAATAAAAATCACTTTCTTCGTAGTTTTTTAAAAATTTATACGTGAAATTTAAAAATTTTTTGGTTTATATATTGCCGCCAAACTCGTTGCACTTTGTCTCGTTCGTTGTTATTTTTTGCGCTTAAAATACACGTATATACCCCTTTTGAGTGGCGAGCAATAACCACACATACATATATAAACATAGCTTTGCGCTTTCTCAACCTGTTGAAGGGTTGGTTAATAAAAGAAAAAACTTGCGATTTTTTAAATTCAGTGAAGATTTATTTATTTGGAAATTTCGGTGGGCAGCATTTTTGTGCTTGATACTTTGGGTTACCAGAAAACAGATTCTGTCTCTGTGCTTTTTCTGGAGTTATATACTAAGTCCGTGCAAGATTTAAAGGTTTGTTCATAGTTAACTATACCCTCGTGAAGGGTTGACACCTTGCCGCGGTACGAGGGCTTAAGTCGATAGCCACAGGGCTGCGCTGCCCTTGTGATCATAGTGCCGCCGGTACTACATCACGAGAGAAGCCAAGCCTCTCTGGCGCGACGACTAAGATCTTCCCCCTCCCAATCCAGGGTGTTATGCGACCACGTGCCCATTGGACGTTTGCAGCCGGGAGGCAAATCGTGGCTGTAATCGAACGGAGCCTCTCTGATACCGGGCCGCCTCGGAGAGTAACTATGGCCTTACCGCGGCATGGGGCTCTGCCGCGGCGGACGACACATTCCCCATACTCTTCCTTTGACCCTAAACTGGCCTTGCCCGGCAAGGGGTCGTACGAACAAGATGAAAAAAAGTAATAGAAACCTTAATAATAATGATACAACCATGTATACTGCCCAGCAGAGGAGGAAAATGCTGGAGCAAGCGAGAACGCAACGTCGGAGGACAAACTCCATTTCTTCATCAGCCGAGAGGTCGACAGCGATGGCAACTACGAGTCGATCAGCTCTGGATAATAAGGGGGCAATCCCCAAAGTAAGTACCGGTACAAACACGGTGAAGCCAACAACGGCTGATGCTAGAGCCCTAGTAAGTGCCGGTACCGAAACCAAGTCTTTAACGTCTGTGGCAGTGGTCTCACGACCTGGCCCCAGAGATCCAAATAAGGGAACGACCGCGATGGCAACTACGGGTCGAAATTTACCCCAAAAGACATCTCCCAGTCGCTCTGAGTACTTGGACAAAAGAGCGGCCGCGAGGATACTGAAGAAATACGAGGGTATTTCACAAGAGACGCTATCGCCGAATGCTAGGAAGACGGTGGAGATGGCTGAAGCTATCTTACCGAACTTCCAAAGCGATTACGCGCCAAAGAAGGTTAATATAAATCCCTTCAAACGCCAGAGATCGGACGTGGATTTAAAACCTCACCCGAAGCGGCAGCAACACGCCCCCGTAATGGGTAAACTCAGCTTTGCTGAAGTGACTAAGGATAGGATCCTCATAGGCGTCATTGACCGAGGTAATGAAAACTGGGCCATCCCTAGAGACCAGTGGCGGTTCGTCCGGAACGCTATCGGTAATGCCCTTCTCGACATTATGGATGAGTCTCCGGGTGCCACTCCGATGGGTTCTGATGCGGGATGGCACCAGGGCCGAATCAAGGTATTCGCTTGCGAGGATGCAAAACTGTTACACTGTACAAGGCAGCAGCTGCAAGACTAGGTGAGATCTACCAAGGGGCAAGAATCGAGGTTGTCGACTGGAAGGACATCCCGGCTCGGCCAAGGGCAAGAGCGTGGATTCCTGCTATCCCTGCTGAACCTGAGAGAATTCTCAGGATGCTGAGGATCATGAACCCGTCTCTCCCGACGCAGGACTGGGGTGTAAATCTGGTCGAGGACGCGGTAGGGCCTGATAGGCAAGTGGTCTTCACCTTGAATAAGGAGGCACTCGAGCCCCTTAAACGGTGCAATGGACGAGTGCACTACGGCATGGGTCAGATCGTGATCCACGTATACCGCGGCGATGCACAGCGCGCTGCTATTTCGGCTGCACCGGAGGACTCGGACATCGCAGTGCCGGAAGGGGAGTCGGAGATGTCCGACTCGGAAAGTATGGTATCTGCCACGTCAAATGGCGAAGGAGCAGTGAACAGCTCGGAGATGGGAGACAGCCTGCTGGACGGGGGGGACCTCAACGTCACAGTGATAGCAGCTAGTCCTAAGCGCACCACAGTTGACACTGCCACAGTTAGGAGGATCTCTGCCACGCCAAACCGTGGTCTGAAGAAATCGTCGTTGAAAGATAAGCCTCCAGACGAGGTGGAACTCGACGATACGGCGGTGGCAGGGAAGTCTGAGCACTCTCATGTTGGTGGTGATTCAGATAAACCTGCACAAATCTAAAGCAGCCTCGGCTGCTTTAATCAGTCGTCTCTCTAAAGGCGACGTAGATGTGGTCCTCATCCAAGAACCCTGGGTCAACAGCTCAAGGATTTGCGGTTTGGGGACTAAGGGTTATAAGCTTATTCGAGCCAGCGAAGGGGGCCGGGTTAGAGCCTGTATTTTAGTTAAGTCTGAGCTGAATGCATTTCTCTTGCCCAACTATACCAATGGTGACGTTACAGCTGCCAGTTTAACAGTCGACAGTACCAGTCTGACGATTGCGTCGGTCTATATGCCCTATGACGCCGAAGAACCTCCGCCACAGAGGGAGGTAAAAGACCTGGTGGCAAATTTTTCCATGGGTCATCTTCTTATCGGAACTGACGCCAATGCTCATCACGTCCAGTGGGGAAGCTCCGATATCAATGCTAGAGGAGAGTCGTTGTTTGACTATTTGTTAACAACTAACCTGGTAGTTTGCAACGTGGGTAACGAACCTACGTTTATTACTAAAACCCGTAGGGAGGTAATAGATCTCACGATTTGCAGCGAAGGCGCTTATGAGTGGGTCAGAAAATGGCGCGTTCTCGATGAGCACTCATTCTCCGACCACCGGTACGTAGAAATAGTTCTAGACTTTTCTGTTGAGCAGCCGGTTATGAAACGCAACCCACGTAACACTAACTGGTAGCTACACAATGAAATAATATCTAGGGACTTACCAGCACTGCCCCCACAAGTCCCCTCATCAGTAGAGGAGTTTGAGGATCTGGTAAAGACCTTTACAACGGCGCTCTCGAATGCCTTAGAGCAGGCTTGCCCAGTGCCAAAACCACGTGGTAAACATAGGCCGCATTGGTGGTCCTACGACCTGGACTCGCTCCGAAAATCATGTAGGACACAATTTAATAAGGCCAAGAGCCTTGGCACGGAGACTCAATGGCTCGAATATAAAGTTAAACTCAGGGCCTACAAAAAAGCTCTGAGGCAGGCGAAGAGAGTATCGTGGAGAAATTTCTGCACTGGGGTCGAAAATGTCGACGATACAGCGAGACTTAGACGAGTGCTCTCAAAAACTCAAACAGCCACAAGCTATTTGCCCAAACCTGACGGATCCTGGACCAGCACGGAGAGGGAAACCCTAGAGCTGCTCTTGAATACGCACTTCCCAGGGAACTTGCATGAGGAACCCGTAGCACCTACAACAAACCTGGCTGTATACATACCCATCACGGAGGAAAAGGTTAGGTGGGCGGTTAAGAGCTTCGAACCGTTCAAGGCTGCCGGGCCAGACGGGATTATTCCCGCACAACTCATAAACACGCTGGAGACATCAGCCAAATGGCTGGTATTTCTCTATACAGCCTGCCTGGCTCTTAGCTACATTCCGTGCTCCTGGAGAAGTGCCACGGTAGTGTTTATTCCTAAGGCGGGGAAGGCGTCTCATTACGAGCCGAAGGACTACAGGCCGATCAGTCTCTCATCCTTTGTGCTCAAAACCTTCGAGAGGATAATAAATGACTACCTCTCCTCTACTATTGATAGCAACCTGATCTGTAGCTATCAGCATGCATACACCAAAGGGAAATCTACAGAAACTGCGCTTCACAGCCTAGTTTCTGTTATTGAAAAATCGCTGTATGAGAAGGAGTACTGTCTTGCGGCCTTTTTAGATATTGAAGGAGCCTTCAACAACATAAGCCCTGATGCTATAAACACCGCTTTAACAAGTCTGGGCATAAGCAGGTCTCTTATTGGACTTATTGATCAACTGCTAAGGGGTAGACGAATAGTTTCATCACTGGGCTCGGTTGACTTATCACGCGATGTCACAAGGGGAACGCCTCAGGGTGGTGTTCTCTCCCCGCTTCTATGGAACCTCACTGTCAACTCGATGTTGCGAGACACAAGCTGGGGGGGCGGGAAGGTAGTGGCATATGCAGACGACTTAGCTATAGTATATAGGGGCAAATTCCCACAGACCCTGTGCGACTTGATGCAAGCAGCACTGCGAGAGGTTTCCTCATGGTGCTCGCGCTGCGGACTGAGCATCAACCCGGGAAAAGTAGAACTGGTTCTTTTCACCAACCGCTATAAGATACCACCGCTAACACTACCAAAACTGAATGACGTGCACCTGAACCTGGCTGACAAAGCCAAGTTCTTAGGCACAGTTCTGGATAGGAAACTAACCTGGAAGGAGAATGTTCTTCAGCGCCAGAAGAAAGCGTGTATTGCACTCTACACATGCAAAAGAGCCATTGGAAAGAAATGGGGGCTCAGCCCCAAAATATGCAAATGGATCTACACCGCAATCATTCGACCAATCATGCTCTATGGAGTTGTGGTATGGTGGCCTGCGCTGAGCAAGGCAACAAACCTTAATCTGCTAGGTAAAGTACACAGATCTTGCATGATCTGTATAAGCGGTGCGTTAAGAACAACGCCCAATGAAGCACTCCAGGCCATTCTTGGCATTTTGCCACTCGATCTGGAAGGGCACCGGGTAGCAGCAGCATCGGCTCTACGTCTAAGGGAAACGTCCGGCTGGGGCGCAAGCACTACTGGACACGCCTGTATTTTGGGATCCTATAGCTTTCTTCCGCTGAGCACGGATCGTTGTGCGACCACAACAGTCGGAGATAGCTGTTTTAAAATCAACATTCCCAGCAGGGAAGAATGGGAGAGCACGGATCGGAGTCCCGCCACTCATGGCGGCACTTCCATTTATACTGATGGCTCGAAGTTAGACGGCAGAGTTGGAGGAGGGGTTTATTCAAAGGATCTGAACCTTGAGCTCTCCTTCAGACTACCTGATCACTGCAGTGTCTTCCAGGCTGAAGTTTCAGCAATCATGGACGCCGCGGCTTGGATAGGCCAACACACTATCGGACACGACATTTTTATATTCAGCGACAGCCAGGCGGCCATCAAATCCCTTGGCTCTTATTCGTTCAACTCTGAACTGACGCTCAGCTGTCGTCGATCTCTACAGGAGATGGCCCAACAGAATCGCGTGAACCTCACATGGGTCCCGGGGCATAGGGACATTGAGGGGAATTGTAGGGCAGACGAACTTGCGAGGCAGGGCACGACCAAGCAGGTTCTTCGGGATAAAGAGCGCTTAGGTATGCCGTTTGCCACTTGCAAGCTTATGCTGAAGGAGTACACACTCCGCCAAGCCAACGAAAGATGGCTGCAATCTCCAGGATGCCGGATATCCAAAGAAACCTGGCCGAAATGGGATCATAAAAGATCGAGACAAATTTATGCCCTAAGGAGAAGAGAAATCTCCATATTAATAGGCGTATTGACTGGGCACTGCCTCATTGGTAGGCACGCAGAAAGACTTGGTGTGCCCTACCGACGATGCTGTAGGAGTTGTAAGGATGATGAGGAGGAGGAAACGGTGGAGCACCTCATCTGCAACTGCCCGGCTTTAAGTGGCGCGAGAATGCGCTTTTTGGGAGTTCCCTTCCTGGTTAGCCTACGCCAGGTCACGGAGCTGGACATAAAGGACCTGATGGCCTTCATCAAGTCATCTAAATGGTTCGAGGAGGAGTAACGGTGTCGGTATAGGAACGTCAGTCCCGGGATTCTGCTATGTGGAGAATTCCGTTAATACCGGGATTTTCCATATGGCAGGGTCCCGGAACTGACTTTCCTAGTGTTGGTGGTATCACAACGGGCCTTTTAATACTGGCCTAGGTGTGCCTCTACGGTAGCCACTTGAACCTAACCTAACTATACCCTTTTTCATCCAATATGGAGGCATGCAATCGTCTAGCTGACAATGTCATTGAATTCAATATCGAATTCCTCAGCATTCCCACAAGCGAAATTCAGCAGGAGACATTGAAGTCGAAGTGGGACAAAGCCATAGAAGCTTATGACGAATTTATGGCTACAGATGATCTACCACCAAAAGATTTAGCCGTAGTTAAAAAGAAAAATAAGTCAGCCTATTCAGTCTATGTGAAATGCATGTCAAAAATTAATGAACTCGCAGAAAGGCTAGAAAAGGCAGAGAAGGAAAAGGAAATTGTGAGCAATCCACGCAACCTACATCTCCCACCTTGTGATACAGATGTATTCAAGGGAGATTATTTATCATGGCCAACATTTCGTGACATGTTCACAGCCATATATGTTGTGAATAAGGGTCTTACTCCAATACAAAAACTTTATTACTTGAATCAAAAGACTCAAGGTGAGGCCAGGGATATTGTCAAGAAATGCGACTTGACAAACGAAGGCTTTGATGTAGCCTGGAAAAATCTCTGCGACCGATATGAAAATAAACGAATCCTTGTTAACACCCAGTTAAAGATTCTCTTTAACCTGCAAACAGTCGAAACTGAATGCGGTACATCCATAAAGAGATTACAGCGGGATATAAATAATTGTATATCCTCATTAGTGAGTCACAAAATTGACATAGCAAACTGGGACCCCATTATAACATATCTCTGTTCGACAAAATTACCTGATGTTACTCTATCACTTTGGGAACAATCAGTGGAGAATAAAACAGAGACATCCAAATGGGTGGATATGGACAGATTCTTGTCACATAGGTTCCAAACCTTAGAATCGGTTTCAGGTTTAAGAGGAACAAAGCCAAAACCGCCAAAGGTACAAGGCAATAAGCAGTCTTCTGAACCACCGCATAAAAAGCTTGGGTCTTTTCAAGCGCGTGTCGCTAAAAGCGGGTGCACAATGTGTCAAAACACTAGTCACCGAATATACGCTTGCGACAAATTCAAAAAATTACCCATAAGCGAAAGAATTTCATTTCTCAAAAACAACCGATATTGTCTAAATTGTCTGTCATCGGGGCATTCGGTGTCGAAGTGTACTAGTCGCTCCAACTGCAGCATCTGTCAGTCAAGGCACAATACCCTCCTGCATTTGCAAACAAACAAGGCAACAACTGATACTTCGACGGTGGCCACAGATTCTAATGATGACGTACCGGGTACATCAAAATCAGCTCAAATCCGTAATGAGTCTGCCAAGAAGAAGAAATCGGCTAAAACGGTCCACTAAAATCAAATTTCGCGAGCACAAGTAAAGGCGTTTTACTAGGAACAGCTCGTGTATCCATTTATCATAATGGTACTAATTATTCCGCTAGAGCTCTCATAGATTCGGGATCTGAGTGCTCTTTCATTACAGAAAGACTCAGGCGAAGAATTAACTTGCCAAGTAGGAAAATGCATGCCCAAGTTTCGGGCATCAATAACACAGCTTCTGCGCAAGTTAAAGAAGCCTGTGCGATACAATTGCGGTCATCCGTTGACCCTTTAATTTCAATCGAAGCTGTTGTGTTAGTTTTACCACAGGTAACTGGCAATCTACCTACATGTGACGTCAGTGCACTAACACAACAGGCATTCCCCGATCTTATACTAGCGGACAAGAGATTCTTTGTAAATGAACAAGTCGATCTTGTTTTAGGCGGAGACATTTACCCGCAAATCATATTAAGCGGTATTAAGAAGAACATTCTTAATACTCTACTGGCCCAAGAGACAGTGTTCGGTTGGATACTGACCGGTTGTGCCGATGCAGCCAACCCAACCAACCATAACAGGGTATCATTCTTCAGTGAAGTTGCTTTAGACAAACAGCTAAGCTCCTTCTGGGAAATTGAAGAAATCCCGAAAACAAAAGCCCTCACTGCCGAAGAGAAAAGCTGTGAAGAGTTGTACAAAAGCACAACGCAACGAAATTCTGATGGAAGATATATCGTTTCACTTCCTTTCAAATCAGATTACCCAGCAAACATTAGCCTGGGACCATCATTAACGATAGCGTGCTCTCAATTCTACAGAAACGAGACACGACTCAAGAAAAATCCCTAATTACAAAAGGAATACAATAGGGTCATTATGGAATACGAGACAATGGGGAATATGTCAAAAATTAATGCACTACAGTCGGCCGATGCAGTCGACAATTATTATCTGCCGCATCATGCGGTTATTAAAGAGGAAAGTACCACAACGAAAGTTAGAGTGGTTTTCAACGCATCTTCACGTTCTTCAAATCTTCCCATATTAATTCTTCGCTGGAGACTTTTCAAATACGTCTTCAATAGCGATATTGAGAAGATGTACCGACAGATCCTAGTAAATTCCAATCAAACCCAGTATCAGCGAATAGTTTTCCGCTCAAGCTCAAACGATCCAATCAATCTTTATGAACTCGAAACGGTAACTTTCGGAATTAATTGTGCTCCTTATCTGGCAATAAGGACTTTACTTCAACTAGCTGATGATTCAGAAGTTTCTCATCCAACAGCCTCTAATATTTTACGCAAAAACATGTATGTTGACGACGTCCTTTCAGGGGGGCATTCCATCGAGTCCGCAATAGAGGCTAGGGATGAATTATCCACAGTTTTAAAATCAGCTGGTTTCCCATTACGCAAATGGACTTCAAATAACAATGAAATATTAGAAGGAATACCGAAAGCTCATCTTTTGAGCGAAGATTTTCTAGAATTTGAGGATTCCAGTAGCGTGAAAGCGCTTGGAATTAGGTGGAATGACATTCCGATAAATTCTATTTCACTATCAAACCAATAGAAGAAGATACAAGTCTCACAAAGAGAGCGATATTGTCGACCATCGCAAAACTTTTTGACCCATTAGGTTGGCTAGCACCCACAATTATAGTCGCGAAAATCATTATGCAAAAGATATGGCTAGAGGGTACTGGGTGGGACGACCCCGTATCTCCTTTAACATTGGACAGGTGGAAAAATTTTACCGGAACTTATAATGAAATCGAGAAAATACGGATACCCCGATGGGTCTCATATTCCCCGTCAGAAAACGTAGAAATTCACGGTTTTTGCGATGCTTCCGAGAAAGCATACGCTGCAGCGGTCTATTTGCGCGTTGAAAGGGATAACCAAGTACTGTTCAATCTGCTTTTGGCAAAAACAAGAGTGGCTCCAGTTAAAACCATTTCACTTCCGCGACTGGAGCTTTGTGGGGCGGTATTATTGGCAGAAATCATCGAATCAATTTGCAGCAATCTGGATTTAGGTCATCTCAATATCCATCTGTGGACTGACTCGACGATAGTACTGGCTTGGATACGCAAACCAATAACCAAAATCATCGATAAAGTAGGAAGTTCATCTTGGTACCACGTAGATTCAGGTACAAATCCAGCCGATTTAGCCAGCAGGGGCATATTAGCTCAGGACTTGGTCGACAACTCTCTGTGGTGGCAGGGACCGTCGTGGCTTAAAGAAGACAGAGAAAATTGGCCAACCCAAGAAACAGACTTTACAACCAACGTTGAGGAAAAACGAGTGCAGGCACATGCAGCAGCAGTCACAGACCTCAATAGTGACATTCTTCAAAGATTTTCGAGTCTACCGCGAGCCTTGAGGGTTATCTTATATATTTTCAGATTCATTCATAGGACCCACCTTAAAGAGAAAGCTCCTATCCAGGAATCTCACCTCATCTCATCTGATGAAATCAAAGCTACGACTATCTGTTTAATTAAACTTGCTCAGGAAAAACACTACAGTAATGAAGTAGCAAAACTAAAAGTCAAAGAGCCACTTGAGTCTAGGAGCGAAATACTTTCCCTAAATCCATTCCTCGATGAAACCGGAGTCGTTAGGACAGGGGGGCGTCTTGGGGCATCCACCAATCTGGCATATGGCAAAAGGCACCCAATAATATTACCATACAATTGCAGGTTTTCGCGTCTGTTTGTCCAGTTTGTCCATGAAATTTCTCTCCATGGTGAAAACCAACTAATGCTGCGGATTATTCGAACCCAATATTGGATCCCCAAGGTGAAAACCATGGTCAGGTCCACAATTCATAATTGTAAGATCTGTACGATCTACAAAAAGCACGTCCAAAGTCAACTCATGGGAATTCTACCACAAGAGCGTACAACTTTTTCTCGCGCATTTACTAACACTGGGGTTGACTTTGCAGGGATTTTTGATATAAAAAGTTATAGGGGGCGCGGCTGTCGTATCTCAAAAGGTTACGTCTGTCTGTTCGTTTGCTTTTCGACTAAGGCTATACATTTAGAGGCCACTAGCGATTTGAGCACCTCATCCTTTTTAGCAGTTTTTCTCGATTCGTAGCCAGAAGAGGATGCCCAAAGAATATCTACTCAGATAACGGGACCAACTTCGTCGGAGCTTCGCGTGAATTAAAAGCAGAATTTAAGGGGCCTATTACGGTTCGCGAGTCGCTTGAGTTATTCGAGTCGCCTTATTTGGCGAATCGCCTAGCTCGAATGATTATGGATAGCGAACAAACTAGTTCGCCTGAAGCATTTTGTTGCCAGTTCTAAAAACATAAAGCGGTGAACGTCAAATGTAAAAAAAAACTTCAAATTGAACAAAACTGAAGTTTCAATTATTTATTATTATTGTACGTTTTTATTGAATATTGTAGATAAGAGCCAGACAAGCTGCATATAGAAAAACCAACCATTTCCAACGTGTGCGGAGTTGTGCGAGGATAATCCCGTCTGGTCCAACAGCCTTGAACGGCTCTTTTAATTACCCACCTTATCCCTTCTTCCGTGATGACAATGTGCGCAGCCAGGTCTGTTGCAGGTGCTAAGAGTGCAACATGCGAGTTCTCTGGAAATTGTGTAATCAATAGCAGCTCCAGCGTTTCACGTTTCGAGCTGGTCCAGGATCCGGCAGGTTTCCGCAAATAGCCTATATGTAGCTGTTTGAGTTCTTGAGAGCTCTCGTCTCAGTCTCACTGTATAGTCGACATTCTCGACCGCAGTACAAAAATTTCTCCACAAAGTTCTCTTCGTCTGCCTCAGAGCCTTGTATGTTTATATTTATATCTGAGTCATTGAGTCTCCTTGCGAAGGCTCTTGGCCTTATTAAATTGTTTCCTCCACCAGTGTGGCCTATGTTTACAGCGTGGTTTTGGCACTGGACAGGCCTTATCGAGGGCATTTGAGAGCGCCGTTGTAAAGGTCGTAACTAGGTCTTCCGGCTACGTACAGGTCATACCACCACCGGTCTTTGGCGATGGCCAAACTGTCGTTGTCTCGGTCAAGGATGCCTATTACGATCCGGTCCATGGTCACTTCAGCAAAGCTTGGTTTACCCCAAAATGACCACAAAATGACACCACTAAATCCCCGAAATTCCCCCAAAATGATCCCAACATTACCACAAAATGACCAAAAAATATCTCCAGAATGAACACAAAATTAGTCAAAATGACCACAAAAAACCCCCAAAATGACCCTAAAATATTCCCAACATGACCACAAAAAACCCCCGAAATGACCCTAAAATATTCCCAAAATGACCACAAAATGACACCAAAATATTCCAAAAATTACCACAAAATAACGACTAAAATTTCCTCGAAATTAGTTCAAAATGACCCCAAAATATTCCAAAATGACCACAAAATAACAACAAAATATCATCAAATTTAGTCCAAAATGACCACAAAATAACTCCAAAATATTCCCAAAATTACCCCAAAATGACCACAAAATGACACCAAATTATTCAAAAAATTACCACAAACTGACCCCAAAAAAAACACCAAAATATCCCCGAAATTAGTCCAAAATGACGACAAAAAAACCCGAAATGATCCCAATATAGATACCACAATTACCCCAAAATGACCACAAAATAACAACAATATATCCCCGAAATTAGTCCAAAATGACCACAAAATAACCCCAAAATATTCCCAAAATTACCCCAAAATGACCACAAAATGGCACCAAATTATTCAAAAAATGACCACAAAATAACAACAATATATCCCCGAAATTAGTCCAAAATGACCACAAAATAACCCCAAAATGACCACACAAAAATTCCCAAAATGACACCAAAATATTCCAAAAATGACCACAAAATAACAACTAAAATTTCCTCGAAATATCATCAAATTTAGTCCCAAATGACCACAAAATAACTCCAAAATATTCCCAAAATTACCCCAAAATGACCACAAAATGACACCAAATTATTTAAAAAATGACCACAAAATAACAACAATATATCCCCGAAATTATTCCCAAAATGACCACAAAATAACCCCAAAATGACCACACAATGAGCCCAAAAAATCCCCAAAATGACCACAAAATATTTCAAAAATTACCATAAAATAACAACAAAATATCCCCGAAATTAGTCCAAAATGACAACAACGAAATTACCACAAAATGGCCCCCAAATAATTCCAATATGACCATAAAATCAAATTTTTCCTCCTAGTCACCTTCAAATTCTGTTCGCCAGATTTTGACACTTCCGGCGAACGAATTTGGATCGAGTCGCAAACAGTAATCCCTTCATTTTTTACATTCGCTTAATTTTGAAGTTTGAGGCGAATGCTACCGGGCGACTCGCAATCGGTAATACAAATGTCTGCGAGTCGCTCATATTTTTGTTCGACTCGCAAACCGTAATAGGCCCCTAAAGCTTTTCCCGCCGATTCCCGAACACAAACTCTTTCAAAATTCGCACATCAGGAGTTAACATGGCATTTCATACCAGCCCGCGCTCCGCATATGGGCGGGCTGTGGGAAGCCGGGTCGAAAAGCTTTAAAACCCATTTCAAAAAGATCGCGTTGGCCTCGAAATTTACTTTCGAGGAGTTCAATACGCTACTTTGCAGAATCGAATCCTGTCTTAATTCGCGTCCTCTAAGCCCGACATCCAACGAACCTTCGGATCTAGAACCCCTGACACCAGGTCAATTTTTAGTCGGCGGACATTTATTAGCTCCACCGGAGCTAGAAGTCAACGAAAACCCGGCCTCAATAGTGAATCGATGGCAAAAACTCAAGGCATTGCACAAAACTTTTGTCAAAGATGGAAAACCGAATAATTATCCGAGCTACAAAAGAGGACAAAGTGGAAAAATCCAAAATCTAACATCGAAATAGGAGATATGGTGGTCATCAAAGAATACAATTTACCGCCAAATGAGTGGAGACTGGGTCGAGTGGTCAATGTTCATCTTGGTTCCGACAACCGTGTACGCGTCGTGGACATTAGGACAGAGAGGGGCCAAGTGACAAGACAACTTGTCAAACTGGTATTATTACCATCAGTCGATCCGGAACCAGATGACACAAATCTAACCACTGCTCAAAACCAACAACAATCTCACAATTAAAACAAACATACCTTTAATTCCCTTCAAAAGGCAAAATAAAAATTTTTAAATTTAATTTTTTTGGTCGACCCAGCCTAATGTGGGCACCCCGAATTCATAGCTAGTACAGTGGAGGAGTTTTTTCGAACCTTTTTGATTCCATTCGAAAAAAAAAAAGTTTCGACCCGGCCTAATGTACATATGTATGCTTGTACAAATGGGGGGGGGGGGGGGGGGGGGAGGGTGTGCTTTTCATTTACATATCCATATCTATGACTGACCAAAAAAGTTAAATTTTTTTTTCGCCAATATTTTTTTCACAAGTTTTTTGAAGAACGGAAAAGAAGGATATTACATTGGCAAAGGTAGCGTTACGTAAAAGAAAATTCATTCGCTACCAATCCCATTGCATTAACCCTTTCTCAACAAAAATGGGAAGTTAAAATATAATCGTACTTTGAAAATTTTTTTTTCATATTGCCATTCAGGCGTAAAGAACCTTTAATGAGGTTGCTCGAAGAAGCCAACCAGAAAAATTATTCCAAGAAAACAAAAAATATAATTTTTTTTCAAAAAAAAAAATCGAACAGCCTAATGCATAATCGGTATTACTAAATAGTAACATCCGATTTATGCAATCAAACAGCAAACATTTTTTTCTTTGTAAAAAATTTTTTTTTGTTACGGCCTAATACACAATATACGCGTCACCACGATCGCGTGGTTTTCCATAGTGGATTATCCACAACAATAAAAACAATTATACACACAATTCACTACTGCATTTTTTTCGTCACTATGCACATTTTTCTTTGAGGAATTTTACCTTATGAAAATGTTATAAATACAAACGTATTATTTTGCTTTTCTACTTTCCTCATTCAATTTTTATATTATGTTTCACATATTTTGCACAACACTACACTACCGAAAACCGTATTAAATTTTTCGAACGCACAAAACCGCCGAACAAAAACGAAAAATACTATACGCGCCACGCTTTAACTAATTTAACTAATGGCGGCGGCCATTGACAAAGATAGTGAAGCGTGGTAGTGATCGATAGTAGTAAAATCAATATCGGAGCGATATCGGATCGATGTTGGAATAACATCAGGGCTACACTTACCATTGTTTCAAGCAGTGTAAGGGGGTTACAAGCATTTACAAATGCAACTTGGGGAATGGGTTTGCGGCTCACATTATACCTTTTCTAGGCCTTTATATTTTCAAATTGATTCCCCGAGAGACTTTCATTTAAATAAATGAAATATTTCATCAAAATTTAGCCACCTTCACAAACCACCTTGCACTAAGGACTTAAGGGCCAATTTTCAGTATCCCTATAACAGCACACAGCTACCACCAAATTTTGAGTACGGCGATAAATAGCCTCTCATATTGCACGCCATTCATTAGGTCTCAAAATTAAAATGGTCAAAGGCTGCAACTGGAAAATAATTACCTTTCCAGATATGACTCGTTACACGGTCCTACGTAAACGCTCTGAAGCAAGCAAGTTTGAGCTAAAATGCCGGCTATGCAGCAAACCACCAGCTTAGGGCATGGCCAATTTTCAGGGCCAAGGAGCCCGCCGTACGTCTGCGATTAACGTATAAATATCGCTACTGTACCAATTGCCTTTCAGAGGCTCATATTGCAGCCCGCTGTCAAAATGAAGGAGTATGTCGACGATGCGGCGAACATCATCATACGATGGTCCACATTGAGCCAAATGAAAAGCTCCGGCGACGACCAACACATCCTACACGTAATGACGCCGACGACACCGACACAATGTCACTATTTGCCACAGAAGGCGATTTAACGGATTCCGAAGCGGGAACCTCGGCTTTATCCAATAATAATAATGTGACTGGAGTGGAATCCTTGGCATTCCACCCGGCACCACAAACCAGCACTGCGATCCAAAGTTCCCGACCACGCCTACGTCACGAACTGCCACAGAGAAAAAGGCACGAAACAAACACGGCTTATAAGCGATCTTGGCGATCACAAAATTCAAGGAGAGTGGAATCTCAAGCATTCCACCTCCGTTCTCGTCACAACAGGGGAGTGGAATCTCAAGCATTCCACCTCCGTTCGCGTCACAAAAGGGGTAGAGTGGAATCTCAAGCATTCCACCTACTGGCTAGAGACAACTTCCGCTCCGGCGTAATAGCGATGCCCCCGGTCGTACAATGCCTCACCTCGGTTGCACCAACAGCGGTCGTAAAAATTGAACACGAGGACGCATACACCTCGTGCGAGCGTTACTTAACGTATGCGCCAGTGTGAGCGAGGTATCAGAGGACTTGGCACACGAGCTTCATCTGGGGGTAAATTATTTCAACGGGCGAATGGGGTGTTTTTTAAAATTGCGTGGGAAGCATGGCAATTCGGCGACCATCACCACACATGCGGTCTGCGTTCAGCGAATACAACGCAAAACACCAGCCACAAACCTCGACGCAACGGTATTCGGCCAATACTCGAATCTTAAACTGGCAGATCCGCAATTTCACCTCTATTGCTGGGAGCTATTCCAGCCGGAACCCTGGGTCCATTATTGGCCCAGAACACGATTTTTGGATGGGTGCTATCCGGCTCCTGCTGCTAATTAAACATACAAAACACAAATCATTTTCACATTATATATACTCATGAATTTTTTGAATTTCTCAATAAAACGTGCCACTGAATTTGAAACCACGTTTATTTAATTTGTCATTTATCTTCCTTTATTTTCAGAAGCGAGGAGCTTAGATTTAAGAAATTAGTTTTAAGAACCTAAGGAAACACGACGGCTTCAGGTGTGCTCTTTTTCAACTTTTTGACACGTTGCGTCACGCAACGGGGGTCGGCATGTTTAGGCCAGATGCCTAAAACCTTAAACTTATAAGGGCGCCCTCGTATTTACCTTTCATTTACTTGTTAACAGAGTTGGTCGAACGGTTTAACTTATATCTGCTAAAACATCGCAAGAATAAATAAACCGTACCACAGCAACTAGATGTTAATAATTTCCAATCCTTACTGTTCACTTGGATTCAACATTCATCAAGATCACACGCACCAGGAGCCGTAGCTGTTTCACAAAGGTAACCTATAAATATATATAGTTAATAGCTGAATTAATGTGACTTGTATATTCGTGAATATACTTATTAAATATTTTTAATTAATACCACATTTTCTCGTTCTTTTCTTTTGCCCGCAAAATTTGGTCGGTCAAACTTCTGAGTTTGCAATCCGGGCAAAACAAATCAAATAAATTACAAATCAAAATAATTTATTTTCATTTTTCTTCAATTTGCGATTAGAACTATTGCTAGAATTGTTAAAAATAAGGACTGTAAAAGCGGAGCGAATGTGTCCCTCTAGCAGGCTAATCTACCATCTCATTTCCTGCCATTTTATAGTGTCCAAGCGTACACCTAAACGTGCAGTGTAAATTGGAAAATTTTTTTTTGATTTTTTTCAAATTTTTCTTATTTTAAATTTATTGAATTTTTTTTTTCTATTTGACTTATATACTGACACATTTTATATTGCTCAAAACAAAATCAAAAGAGAGAACGGTTTTACCTGTATAGTGTTTATATCATGGTTCTAGGTATATGTCTGTTTTTTTTTTTTAAAGGTAATGAAAAAAACTTAGCATTAAAATTAAATTAGGCGTGCAAAACCAAAAACTTTATGAATGACTTATCTTTACTCTACTCATTCATCGTTATGTATTTAGGTATGTTAGCAAAATTAATATTCAATGGAAATCAAAATTCAAAATATCAATAACTGTGTTGTGAGTACAACTCATCATAGTATCTTTCTTTAAATGACAAAATTGAGAACTAAGTATAAATACAAGTTGAGAAGTAAAGTCCTCTCTCGAAGAACAAAGATCGCGCTCTATAAGTCTCTCATCATACCTGTCCTGATGTATGGCTCAGATTCATGGACAATGTCAAGAGAAGATGAGATGGCCCTTGGAGTATTTGAGAGAAAAGTTCTCCGGAAGATTTATGGTCCTTCCCGTGATGCCGACGGCGAGTATCGAAGGAGATTTAACGATGAGCTGTACGAGCTTTACGCAGATTTGACCATAGTCCAGCGAATTAAAGCCCAAAGGCTCCGCTGGCTGGGTCACGTCATGCGAATGGACAAAGAAGCTCCAGCCCAGAAGGTTTTCCAATCGTCACCCGAATTCGGCAGCAGAGGAAGGGGGAGGCCTCGACTGAGATGGAAACAACAGGTGGAGGATGACTTGAACTCCCTTGGGGTTTCCAATTGGCGTCAGTTATCGCTAAAAAGGAATGACTGGCGTGCTTTGATAGGCGACGGCCAAAATCGCTTAGGCGGTTAAGCGCCAATAAATGATGATGATGAAGTATAAATACGCATATTTATGGATTAATAGTTGTTGTTTTTTTTTCTTTTTACTTACATTGCATTAGGGTGCTCCAACGATGTTTGCACAAACAGGTTGTACTCCAAAAATAATGTTTCTACAGGTGACATCGGAATATTTTCTTAATAAATATGCGTATGAACATATGTAGTTTTCATCGCACTGCCGGCCTTAATCCTACTTTTTGAATATAATTACGCTAACTTTTTCCTTTTTCATTATCTAAATTTTTCTTAACCTTTTTTTTTTTTATTTTTTTTTGTATCTTTTCTAAGTTATGCTCGCATTTTTATATTCATAGATTTTACTTATTGTTTTTTTCCAAGTTTCACTAAATTTGCATTTTTCTGTACTTTTATATTTTGTAAATGAGATTATTATACAAAATTCGAAAACGACCAAAAGTTTATAAGAGAGAAGAAATTAAAACTGAAAGGTTTTGATTTTGCAAAACGCGTGAACAAGCTAAATCGAATGCGGCAAAAGGATAACTCCAAGTCGAGAAGACCACATGTTCTTTTTCGAAGAGTGTATCTGTTTAAGGTGACATCGAATGCGAGTTCACAATGGTCGTTTATCGAGGCTTTGAGGTGTTCTCTTCCTAACATACCACCCACGGGAAGAACCTGGTCGCCTATGGATATATTAAAATCCTGTTTTACCAGAAACACAAAGCTATTGTGGGGTGAAAGCTAACATACCTCTTCGTGGTAAACAGTCTCGTGTTCACTGCAAGATTTCCTCGGGAGCAACTCAGTTGTGTTTTTTTTTTTGATACTATGAGATGAAGAGAATAGTAACTATTTTCTCAAATATCCTCATTTTTCTTCCAAACAAACGATTTCGCGAAACGCGTAGCGCTATTGCAGTGCCAATGGATTTAGAAACTTGCTCACGTTACTGTTTTGTAAAATTTTGTCGCGATTTCAATAAAAACTTTGGATATAGAATTTCACTTGTACAAATTAATGTTGCCTGGTATAGAAGCATGGACGAAATGGCAGAGGAAATGAACTTTTTTCAGTATCTCACCTACCATTTCTGTTCTCTTTGTTACTCTGACAAGGTACATGTAGTGTTGAACAACGTGAAGAAATGTATGCTGTGGAAGTTATCTACTTAGTATGGTGAATTTTAATGTTACCAAGATCATTTCTGCCCCATTGATGATGTACATATGTATAGAGAGATAACAATTTGAAACAGTACTTGAAAAACGACTCTATGGTAGTATCTAAGCCAGTAACAATGGACAGATATTCAAGAGGCCATAACAAAACAGATATTAAAGATATTTAAATGCCACACCATCTCACAGTGATTCGACTAGTACAAGCTAGCGGGACAAAAACGACTTTTTATTTCAAGATTTTTTTGATGCAACATTAAAGAGAATACTTTAATTAAGAGATATTGTCACACTTTTATTATTTTCTCTTCTTAACTCTAGAGTAACTGAATTAAGAACATAAGAAATCCTGCAATTTGCTCTGCTTTTTTTCGAAAATGACTGTTCAACATTACGCTTAATATCTCATTTAAGTAAGCATTTTTACAAAATATTTTTGATGTTCCGTAATTTTGGAGGTCTACTGAATTTTTTAGTCATAATCTTTTAGGGGTTACACCATTTTTAGTATATTTAAAATGCTGGCACTAAGAAATTTTCTTCTTTTTTTATATTTGAGAAAAAATCGGAGTACCCCGAGGATCCCAGGGCCAGATCTTATGAATGTTATAGTCTGAAGTATCTTCTAATAATCAAAGACAAAAACCTTTGCGAATTTTTATTTTTTATTTTAGATAAAAAAAAACGGAAGTCAGAGTGCAACAATTTGCATATGCTGGGATACTGGGAACCTCATTACAAATAAAACCTGACAAGTACAAAGTACAAATTATGGGAAGTGAAGGTAGTTGGACAAAAATATTTTCTGTTTCACTTATTACAATTATTTAATTTAACAATACATTTGCTTTTTTCACATATGTGAAAATTTCTTATTACAAAAACTTACCTGTATAATCACGGTTCGTCAGAAGCACTTATTTAAGAAATTCTTGGGTACACCTGATTCTTGAAAGTATAGACTTCGAACTAAGCTCTTTTGTGTGTTTGTAATAAAATATTAAAGTTTTGAAATTGAAATGCGAAAAATTTCTTAATTACGTGTTTCCTGCGAGCCGTGTGATAAAAAGTAGAAGAAACAATATATTTCAATAAAATAAAATCTTAGCCAAGAACAACAAACTAGAAAACAGAAGACATTTAAATAAGTTATCTTATATTACAATGTTTTCTTAATTATCATCACTTTCATCAGATTAATCACTTGTGAAGTAGTAATGAGCATCAGTGACATAATTATGAAAGCTGGAAACGGCTTGGTTATTTATCGACTCCTTTACATTATCGGGGGACAATCTATATATTAATAGGCTAACACTCTCCCCATACAAACAGTCGTAACCCAATATCGTATAGTATTTATGGATAGATCTCTATAAAATTTATATTGGAAACTTAGAATGTACTAATGTGGTGTCTCATCAAAAAAATTTTGAAAATTATTTTTAGTTTATTTGTTATTAAACAAAGAAGAGGTCTCCAAACTCTGCAGCTATTTTGTTATCTCCACATTCTGTTATACCCGAACTATACATCACTATTCAGCACTCTTATAAAACTCCCAAAGACAACCATCCGCTCATTCCCTTACACACACACGTACATATCTATGCAATGATCCAGCAGCTGCCACTTGCTTTTATTTTTGTGCCAAAAAAAAAAACAACAAAATGTACCAAATCATATCATCTTCGGCATCTAAACACCATTTGTAAGCTAAGAAATCCAGCTGCACGTCTGGCTTTATATATTTAACTTTTTGCCTATTGGAAAAGTTTATTTTTTTTAACGATATGATTTTATAAGAAAATTCCACAATGTTAAGATCGAAATTTAAATATCGTACGGACTTTAACTAAAGAACAATTTTACATGACAGTAATGCTGATTTCGTTGAACATGTTTACACCCTTGTACAGAATACTGTAAAAGTGTGATAAAAGTGTACCCGTTCTACATGAAACTACTATATCGATAAAACGAACAAAAAACATTGCCCGTTTGCTATGCTATGTGCATGAATAATTAGGTTTCGCTGATCAACCATATTCAATTGTTATTGCAAAATCCAAATTTTTTTCACCAAATTTATCTGTCAAATAAAATTTTCGTCAGCTGATTTTCAGTGCAACCAACTACCCTGTCAAAGCTTCAGAGGGTAAAAAGTGTGAGATTTTTAGGAAATGAAAACAAATTCTGTTTGACGTTTTACCTTCATTTTGCAAACGAAAACGGAAAATTGAAGAGTGTAAAAAATGCGCATTTTTTGATGAAACGAAATCACCATAACTCTACTTTTTTTACGAAAAACACATTTTTGGGTATTTGTTTCCTTTAGGGGTCAACCGCTAATAAATTAGCTAAAATTATGGGAGATAGCTCAAAAGAGAAGTTTCGGCCTCAGGATCACGAGTCCGGAAGCGCTTTTTTTATTTTTTGTTTCTATGGAAAGTTATGGTCAAAAAATTGAAAAATGACCCACGGCACCCTTTTTTTCGCACGTTTTTAGGTACAGCCTAATAAAATTACAACAACCACATGAAAACTTGCCACTTTGATTGCAAATATCTCTTCAGAGAAGCAAAATATTAAAAAGCGCTTCCGGATTTATGATCCTGAGGCCAAACCCCGCCTTTGAGCTATCTCCCAAAATTTTAGCTAATTTATTAGCAGTTGACACTTAAAGGAAACAAATACCCATTTTTACTTTGATTATTTGATGTTCTAAGCTTTCCTCGATTTTTTTAAAGTTTAATTCACTTATGAAATTTTTAGGGGGTTAAATATTGGAAAAATATATTTTCTAAGCAGAAAATATATTTTTCATACAGTTGAAGATTGCCCAGAAAAATATCCCCAATCGTCTCATTTAAAGCAAAGCTGTAATTAGACGCTGGCAAGTATAAGTATAATTGACAGAACTCTGATTTTTTTTCAATTTTCCTTGCTTAAAAAATAAAATAAAAACGTAAAATTAAACAAAAGAAACAGTTTTCATTTTTTGCTTCCACCGAGAATCGAATATAGGTGTCCTGCAAGTAGTAAACATTTACAATTAGTCTCTTCATAGGACATGCTCGAACAAATGTGACCAATTTATTCCATCTAAAAGAGACTAAAAAAGTAGTAGTCTACTTTTCCTCTGGATTTATCCCGGACTAATCATATTTTTTGCAGGGAAATACCATACGAACTTTTACTAATGCACCTTTTTACATAAGTAACTCCACTTTTTTGTATGAAACCACATTTTTACTTTGATAATTTAATGTGCTAAGCTTTTTCGATTTTTAAATAGTTTTTTTACTTATGAAATTTTGAGAGAGATAAAATATACATACAAAAAAGTGAAGTTAGTTATATAGAATAAAAAATTTTGATCCCAACATCAGAATTGTAATTTTCAAAAAATAGCTTTAAAAAATTTGTTTAAAACAAAAATATTAAAATTCATGCACAGGAATGTAAAGCAGGAGTTATTAGCTTTCAAATGTTCTTAAAAAAATCTGTAGCATTACTAGAAGCCGAAACATAGGCCCAGTTTCACCAACCGGTCTCAACTTAGTTAAGCCGATTTTTTTACTTTTTCAGTTTCACCACCCAACTAAGCTAAGTCGCAAATTAGTCTAGCTGCCAGTTGACTCATTTGCGGCTAAAATCAAGTGTTGCTGTCGTTCCACACATAAATGTCAAAAATGATACTAAATTGTGTGTGCGACTACAGCAACACTGCTACAAAAGTGACATTTGTCAAAAAAGAAAAGCGAAAAAAAAAATTAAGTTCCTAAATTTGTTATTAATTGTTAAATATCAATAAAAGTAAAAATCAAAGTGAAAAATGGATCTATTTAGTTCGGACGAGAGTGATTGCGATTTCGACATGCTTCAAGCAATCGTTCTTCGCCGAAAAAAAACTATTAGAGAGCGTGCAAATTTTTTCCACGTTTTCGACGATGCAGATTTTCGCGATTGTTTTCGTTTGTGTAAGGATGCTGCCTGGCTGGTGTTTTCGCTAATTAAAGAAAGAATCGATGTTGGAACACGGTAACGTAACAATATATAACATGGGTATTTGTTTCCTTTAGGGGTCAACTGCTAATAAATTAGCTAAAATTATGTGATATAGCTCAAAAGACGGGGGTCGGCCTCAGGATCACGAATCCAGAAGCGCTTTTTTAATATTTTGCTTCTCTGAAGAGATATTTGCAATCAAAGTTTCAAGTTTTTATCTGGTTGTTGTAATTTTATTAGGCTGTTCCTAAAAACGTGCAAAAAAAGTCGCGCCGTGGCGGTAGCCACGGTTATGTCACACGTCCGGACTTGGGATGGCGTAGCCCAGGGTTATTTTTTAAATGTAATTGCAACTCAGAAAGGTGTTTCGCACATAAATACCATGGATTCCGCCCCAGTTTTCGTATCGGACCTGGGTCATTTTTCGGTTTTTTGACCATAACTTTTCACTAAAACAAAAAATTGAAAAAGCGCTTCCGGGTTCGTGATCCTGAGGACAAACCCCGTCTTTTGAGCTATCTCCTATAATTTTAGCTAATTTATTAGCAGTTGACCCCTAAAGGAAACAAATACCATAACATGTAAATATGTACGTTTTCCTTAAATAAATTTTCATTTGCAGCAATAATGCAATGCAGCCACATGTGATGTTTTTCATAGCACTCCGGTTCCACGCATCAGTATCGTTCCAGCAAACAGTGGCAGACCTTTGCGGCGTATCCAAAGCAAGTGCTTCCCGGGCTATACTAATGGTTTCAAAAACAATAGCATCCTTGCGACCGGATCTCATTAAATTTCCTGACACAACACAGGGGCGCTTGGATGCACAGGCTGCATTCAAAAATAAGGCAAATTTTCCGCGCGTAATTGGTGCAATGGACTGCACCCACGTTAAAATCATGTCCCCAGGTTAGTAGAAATGCAGATGTGCTATTAAATAAATAACGAAAAATAATATTTCTATACAGGAGGTGACGATGGCGAAGTGTTCCGTAACCGGAAAGGGTTTTTTTTCCTTTAACGTGCAAACCATTTCTGATGCTAATTTAAAAATGTTGGATATTGTTGCGCGATGGCGAGGATCTGTCCATGACTCACGAATTTTCCGCAATTCGCGTATTTGTTATCGTTTGGAAGCGGGAGAGTTTCAAAATGCCATCTTTGTTGCTGACAGTGGCTATGAAAACACAAATGTGGTGTTGACCCCGCTTTCAAACTGCAGGAATAGAAAGTCTCTATAATGAGTCGCACATCAGAACACGTAATGGCGTTGAGCGTCATTATGGTGTTTGGAAGCGCAGATTTCCCGTGCTATCGATGGGAATTCGAATGCAACTTAGTAAAGTTCCTTACATTATAGTTGCCACAGCAGTTTTGAACAATGTGTGCATTTACTATAATGACACATCTGCACCACAATTGCTGCAAAAGTATTGTCATCAACAAATTTTGTTATTACCAAAAAGGTGTGACACGTAGTCGAACAGAAATTATCGGGAAAGTTTGTAGAAAAATATGTATTTGATTCACTTCTATACGATTTTATCACCCCTTTGGAGTCCTTTTTAAGCCCAAAATTTCTCACAGCTTTCGAAATTGGCCGCGAATTGAACCTGTTGAAAATTTGTTGAGGAATAAAGTGAGATTTCTTAATGCTTTTCTTTATTACCTGCAAATAACTTTCAAAACTGTATGAAGAAAATGTGTCGAGAGGACCAAAATTAGTCACACAATCAGCTAAATGCAACAAGTTATGTACATTAAAAGAAACGCTTGTGTCTCCATAATAGTTTGAAAATCTCTCAACAAAATATTTCAACATATTATTCGCCGTTTCCATGTTTACAGACAAATTTTTTGGATTTAAGAGAAGCCTGTAAGCACATTTGAGATGTAAAAAGTGGTTGTACATATCTTCTGGTAAAATGTCTTTGAAAACAATACACCCCGTATATAAAATAAACTGCCTAAATTCTAAAGCCTTCCATCGTGGCAATTCCTGAAATCCCCTTGGCTTTCGCACGAAATCCTTTGGAATGTAAGGTGCTAAGGACGACAAAAAGGATGAAAGCTCAATGCGTTTTTGCGAGCTGACTCTAACTGAGGTTTTGCCATTCAAAATTAAGCCAATAATTTTCTTAACCACCCCAAGGTCAATAAGATGCATGGTATCCAAAGGGAACTGCGTGACCATTTTGATATTTATTTCCTCAAGACAATGCACCCTATCTTTATAAAAAGCTAAATGAAAATCTTTATCTGACCTATTTGCGAATTCAGTGTCAGTCCTTTGGGCTCCTGCAATTGAACGAAAAACTGTAGTATTTGAGACTCGTTGGCCGACTTGCGTGCATTTGGAACACCCAGCAAACGCTGTGTGTCCTTTTACACCACAAATGTACGATCTAGCGGGTGTGTCGCAAATAATGGCCCGTATAGAGATCTTTATTAGCTTGTTGTTAAACGTAAAATCATTAAGTGCAAAAAATTTAATTTCTTCTACAAAGTCGTGAAGATAAACATCAATAATATGAGGCTTCTTCTCCCCAACGTAACTTCCAATAAGAAAAACAGGATTTGTTTTCAAATTGGAAACACGACCCAATATAGGCCATAGACAGATTGATGAGCTCTTAAATAAGGGCAGCCCATCTATCCCTATATCAATCTCTAAAACTTCTAAGTTTTCCTCAGTAATTTCACACGCAAGTTTTTCTAGCTGATTTTTTAGTCCTATGTGGACATATTGCCCTGGGGACACTGTGCGAGTTACACAGTTAGCTTTTTCGCCTATTAGAGTTGGAACACTTAAAGGTACATCCATATTTTCATTTTTCATTATTTTTAGAAGACTGCCAACACATCGTACAGAGGGAAAAAATTCTAAAAACCAGTTTCTTAGTTTTTTCCGTAGTGGCGCCACTCCCAACTCAATATTTTCTGTATTTTTTTCTAAATTATTTTCCACAGATTCACTATCACTTCCATGAGCCACTACGTAGTCAATACGTTGTTGCAATGACGCAGTATTGGCCATATTGTTTTCACTTTGTATATCCCTTGCACTATTAATTTCACTAAATTTAATGTCTATTTCCTTCTTTTTTATGTTTGTTAAACGTTTTAATTGTCTTTTGCTTAGCATTTTAATTTTATTTTATTAAATCACTTTTTTAGTATTTCACGCAATCTTTTACTTACAAATGACACGTCACTGACCACAATTTCAAACTAACTAAATTGAACAATTCCAAACATGATTTTTGTCGAATGGAAATTTCCACAGAAGGTAACGGGATTTTTTTTTTGCATTACCCGTAATTGATCGAAGAAGCAAAAGCAAATTAAAGAGTTGCAAATTTGAGCGTACTTCACCTTTGCATTCTTTTATGCATTACCAAGAATGGGTAAGAGAAGCGAATTTACTTTAAATCATTTTAATCAATGCCTTCTGGCATACATTACCTTTAGAGCTGTTTACCTAGTCTTTGCTGCATTACCGGCAATGGGCTAAAGAAGAGAAATTATTTTATTTCATTTTAATTAATGCCTTTTGGAATATATTACTCTTAGGGCTGATAAGCGATTATTTGCTGCAGTACCGGCAACGGGTTAAAGAAGTGAAATTATTTTAATTCATTTAAATCAATGCCTTGTGTAATACATTACCCTCACACCCGTTTTACTGCATTACCCGAATTGTGATAAAGTGAAATTATTTTGAAGGCATTATAAGGCAATGCCTTTTGGAAGAGATTACACTTAGAAGCCATTACCGACTTTTTGCTGGGAACTAGCGCCCGATGTTAACGATGCTGTGAATAATATTTTAGCTGTCCCACCAAACCACTTTAACGAAGGACGCTCTAAAAATGACCACACCAGAAGGACAATAATAGACACATATTTTGCCCAAATGTAATTTTTTATAAACGTCCATAAATGTATTTAACCATACAAATATCTAGCTCAGGTAAGTGTACACAACATTGAAGGAATCTTTTTCATTCCTTTGAAATTTTTGGCCTGCATGCTAAACAAAGATTTTTCCTTTGCATGCCATTTTTTGCTTGACGAAGGCCAAAAACATCCTGTTATGCTTAACACTTGGCGCTGCTGCCCACGCGCTATCATCATCATCATTTATTGGCGCTTAACCGCCTAAGCGATTTTGGCCGTCGCCTATCAAAGCACGCCAGTCATTCCTTTTTAGCGATAACTGACGCCAATTGGAAACCCCAAGGGAGTTCAAGTCATCCTCCACCTGTTGTTTCCATCTCAGTCGAGGCCTCCCCCTTCCTCTGCTGCCGAATTCGGGTGACGATTGGAAAACCTTCTGGGCTGGAGCTTCTTTGTCCATTCGCATGACGTGACCCAGCCAGCGGAGCCTTTGGGCTTTAATTCGCTGGACTATGGTCAGATCTGCGTAAAGCTCGTACAGCTCATCGTTAAATCTCCTTCGATACTCGCCGTCGGCATCACGGGAAGGACCATAAATCTTCCGGAGAACTTTTCTCTCAAATACTCCAAGGGCCATCTCATCTTCTCTTGACATTGTCCATGAGTCTGAGCCATACATCAGGACAGGTATGATGAGAGACTTATAGAGCGCGATCTTTGTTCTTCGAGAGAGGACTTTACTTCTCAATTGCCTACTCAGTCCAAAGTAGCACTTGTTCGCAAGAGTGATTCTCCGTTGGATTTCTAGACTGATATTATTTTCGGTGTTAATGCTGGTTCCCAAATAGACGAAGTCCCTCACAGTTTCAAATTTGTAACTATCAACAGTGACGTGGCTGCCAAGGCGCAGGTGCGCCGATTCTTTCTTTGATGACAGCAAATACTTCGTCTTGTCCTCGTTGACCGCAAGACCCACTTTTTTCGCTTCTTTATCCAGTCCAGAGAAGGCAGCGCTTACGGCGCGGTTGTTAAGGCCAATGATATCAATATCATCGGCATACGCCAGCAATTGCACGCTCTTGTAAAAGATTGTACCATTGCGGTTTAGCTCTGCTGCTCGAATTATCTTCTCCAGCATCAGGTTGAAGAAATCGCACGAAAGGGAGTCGCCCTGTCTGAAGCCTCGTTTGGTTTCAAATGGCTCAGAGAGGTCCTTCCCGACTCTGACGGAGCTGTTAGTATTGCTCAACGTCATTTGGCAAAGCCGTATAAGCTTTGCAGGGAAGTCAAATTCAGACATGGCGGCATACAGGCAACTCCTTTTTGCGCTGTCAAAAGCGGCTTTGAAATCGACAAAGAGATGGTGTGTGTCGATTCTTTTATCATGGGTCTTCTCCAGGATTTGGCGTATCGTGAAAATCTGGTCGATGGTAGACTTACCAGGTCTAAAGCCACACTGATAAGGTCCAATCAGCTTGTCTACGATGGGCTTCAGTCTTTCACACAATACCCTAGAAAGAACCTTATACGCGATATTAAGAAGGCTGATTCCGCGGTAGTTGGTGCGGTTAGCGGGATCGCCTTTCTTGTGGATTGGGCAGAGCACACTTAAATTCCAATCTGGAGGCATGCACTCGTCTGACCATATTCTGCATAAGAGCTGATGCATGCTTTTTACCAGCTCTTCGCCTCCGTGTTTGAACAGCTCGGCGGGCAGTCCGTCTTTTCCAGGCGCTTTGTTGTTTTTCAGCCGGGATATAGCTATCCTCACTTCATCATAGTCAGGTGGTGGGACGACTTTTCCATCGTCAGGGATTGGGGTATCGGGTTCGACGTCTCCCTCGCAATTTAGCAGTGAGGAGAAGTGCTCCCTCCATAATTTAAGTACACTCTGTACGTCGGTTACCAGGTCGCCATTATTGTCCTTACAGGAACTTGCCCCGGTCTTAAAACCTTCCGTCATCCGCCGGATCTTTTCATAGAATTTTCGGGCATCATTCCTGTCAGCCAGCATCTCAAGCTCCTCACACTCACGCCTTTCGGCCTCACGTTTCTTTTTTCTGAAAAGGCGTCTCTCTTCCTTCTTTGCCTCACGATAGCGTTGCCATACACTGCGGGTTGCGCCCGTTCGCAACGTCTCCCTGTAGGCAGCGTCCTTTTTGTCCAAGGCAGTGCTGCATTCCTCATCGTACCAGTTGTTTTTGCGGGCTCGCTGGAACCCTATAGTGGCCTCAGCGGCGGTACGTAATGAGTGAGAGATATGCTTCCATTGCTCGGTGGCATCGTTAGGTCGAGGATTGCTCTCCGATAGCAGGTGTGAGAGTCGAGTGGAGAAATTGTCAGCTGTCTGTGTCGTGCGCAGCTTCTCGACGTCAAACTTTCCTTCCGTTACTGTGCGCACTTTCTTTGCTACACAGAGGCGTGTGCGTATCTTGGCTGCAACAAGATAATGGTCCGAGTCGATATTGGGACCACGAAGGGTACGCACGTCCAGAACGGTGGAGCTATGTCTGCCGTCGATCATGACATGATCAATCTGGTTTCTTGTTCTTTGATCAGGAGACAGCCATGTGGCTTGGTGTATTCGTTTATGCTGGAACCTGGTACTACTGATGACCATATTGCGAGCAGCAGCGAAATCAATCAACCTAGTGCCGTTGGGGGATGTTATATCATGGAGACTAAATTTTCCAACTGTTGGACCAAAGACTCCTTCCTTGCCCACCTTCGCATTAAAGTCGCCGAGCACGATTTTGATATCATGTTGGGGGCAGCGATCATAAGTCTGTTCAAGTTTATCGTAGAAGGAGTCCTTCTCTGCGTCGTCCGTCTCCTCAGTCGGCGCATAGGCGCAGATAAATGTTATGTTGAAAAATTTCGCTTTGATGCGGATCGCAGCGAGACGCTCGTCCACGGGGGTGAACGCTAGTACTTGGCGGCGAAGTCTCTTTCCCACCACGAATCCTACACCACGCGCTTTGCCGCGTGTCTGGCCACTGTAGTATACGTCACAAGGTCCGATGGTCGTCTTTCCTTGTCCCGTCCATCGCATTTCCTGCAGGGCGGTGATGTCAGCCTTTGCGTTAACGAGGACATCAACCAGTCGGGCAGCGGTACCGTCCCTTGAAAGGGTCCGGACATTCCCGGTACATGCCCTAATATCCAAATCATTATGCCTTATTCGTTTTGCCGGGTCGTCAACATTAAAGGGGGTTCTCATCCGAGGCTTTAATTTATTTTTCATTGGACTAAATTTTTTACGTGGCGGGTCCCAAACCCAGCGCACAACCCGTTTCGGGGTTTTTGGAAAATATTTACACATTTATATAGCGAGCCGCTTGCTTCAAGACAGACGCCCGCTTGCAGCCGCACCTCATGGTGAACAGACGCTGCGCAAAAACCTCGGTGAGCCCTTAAACCAAGTATGTCAGAGTGGCCCCACCGGGGCTCCCTCTCTTTCTGCCGCGAGCCTAGGTAGCTCCCGTTGCCCAGAGTGCACGAACGAGGACGCAAGAGTCGGGATTGAGCAAGGTCACTTAGCAACCACACTCCATTACACAGCGCTCACGCGCTATACCTCAACCTAAATGATTATGTTTAGAACAAAAATGTATTTAACATAGCTGATAAAAGTGGTGATAAACGTACGCTACGCAAAGATATCGATGGCAATTGTCTAATGCAAATTGACACATTTCATAAAACCGCTTTCTTTTGGAGAAATGCAAAGATTTGATAACAAGGGAAAAACTTATACAATTTCCAATTGAAATGTCTGTGCCCTAGATATTGACCGATCATATATTGCAAACGAAAGAGCCTTCAAAGATGATGTGCAATTACACCGTGCGACAGTTTTAAAGTTTTTGTATGGGGTCCGAGTGAGACTAATTGCGAATGTAAGGTCTTGGGCCGTATAGTAAAACCCCATATTTTTTTTGCATTCTCAGCCCAGATTTTTTTTATGTTCACTTTAAGTTGAAATTAAAAAAAAACTGATTTTAGAAAAAAGGTTAAAACTCATATCGGATCAAATTATGCAATACGGGCGCATAGAGTAAAATTAAACGAAGAATCATTTTGTGGAATATTTTAACCCGTTGGCTCCATCATAAAAGGACTTTTTGACCCTTTTTCGAAAATTACTTTTAAAATATTATTTGTGATGTCGTGAGAGGGTTAAAATGTTCTGGGAAATTCTTCAGCGGACAATTTCACTGGGGGTCTTCTCAGACCAAATCTTTATAAAAAAGTTTTTGGTGTCCCCAGGAGAGAAAAAAAGTATAAATACCCCTTAAAATATGCAACGATTTTGAAAGTTTTCTTCATTTCACCAGCTTTTATACCTCGAACAAACATTGCTTTTAGCCCATTTTAAAAAATCAAAAACTATTCCCATGCCTACAATTCCCTTTTAGCTTTTGAATATATAATATACATTAGGTGGAGTGAAAACGTATGGAGATTTATTGTTTTTTTTTTTTAACATACTAGCAGAGTTAATGAACCCCATACAATTTTATGGTGATAGGATACCGTTTTGAGGTGCCCCGAGCCACAAAAAGTTGAAAGCAGTAATCACGATCTGGTACGAATATGAAATTTCGAAAATTATAAAATCAAAAAAACATGGTTAAGCTGAGTATTACTGTGATTTTTTTTTTGGAAACAACACTGTGTTATCAGGTACGATTGGCAGGTGAAAATCTTATGAATCAACCGCCAGCTGATAAATTATAAGCCGCTCTATTGATCTAAAGGAGCTTAACTATAAATCAGCGCATCAATGCAAATATGCACAATGACATAACGGGTATTGTGGTGAGTAAAATTTTGAAATAATTACAACTTCCTTCTAAATAATATATAACACAAAACAGGAACTCGGAGCTCTTCAGGAAGCAAATCGCATTTATCACAAACTACTTAGCAAGCACTTAGCATTCGATAATTTTGATGCTATGGTGAAGGAGGCAAATCACAACATTTTAACACCTTATGGATACTACATGTATTTGTGGAATTATGACGTTTTGGTTAACTACTGTTACAATGCAGCAACCCATAGGTATGCATACAATTTCTTTACAGCAAAAGTTGCCCATATTTAATAAAAAAATGTATATTCACTTACAGATTTATACGCAGTAAAGTAAATTTGACTTCATCGCAGCCGATAACACGTGAGAAGCCACCACAAATAACATATCTCTATTTATGTGGCTAAAAGCAATTGAATGGTTCGTATTCAACACAATATGGAGAATATGAGTACTATGAACCACTTGTTTTTTTTTTTTAATTCTTTATTTTCCTTGGATTACCAAGGGCAGCCGGTCTCAGCGGATGAGTTGAAATAACTAAATACATGAAATCGACGCTAGTGTCTAAATACCTACACTATTGCCCTAATTCTAGTTACTGCACGTTATTTGTTGTTGTCACGCGCAAGACTATAACTGCCCCGTCGGCAGAATGGCCGGATGAGCTATTAAAGCAGCATTTAACTATTTCTTGCTATTACGCACATAGCTATAGGCGTGCCGTCAGCAAATTCGGTGGAAGCGGTGTTTTGGCCGGATGGGTTTTTAAAGCGGTATTGAACTTTTGCTTGCTATTAAATGTAAGGCTATAGACGCGCCGTCAGTAAATTCGGTGGAAGTGATGTTTTGGCCGGTTGAATGTTCATCTGTGTTAACTTATACAGACTTTATTGGCGCACCACATTTTGATGCAATGTGACGTCTGCTTGGCTATCAGGGTATAGCTGTTGTTATGGATATCATATTAAGAGACATCGTTAAGCCACTCATACAAGGCACATTGTTACAATTTACAAGAACCTTAATGGGTGCAATGCCAAAATCTTGCTAATCTATGCTAATTCTAATTGTAATTATCTAAATGTCAAATGGAACTTTTTAAATATAAAATGGAGATTCTGAATATTAATTGTAATTTGTTAAATAACAATTTTTTGTAATTTCTCACTTTGCACAGACGTTGTAAAAATTACAACTGCTAACTATACCTTTTGCAGTTTTGCAGACATTCCATTTGATACTCAGAAAATTACAATTGATATTCAGAAGGCCAAATTCATATTGATTCTGAATATGAACTGTAACTTTCTGAATATCAATTGTAATTATGTGAATATCAAATGAAAGTTCTGAATATGAAATGAAAATTCTGAATTTTAGTTTAAAATATTATTTGTAATTTTCTTAACTGAGTCGAGTAGTAAACAGTAATAGGGCCTTACGTTACTACAACAATGTAAAAGAACTACATCCCTGGGATATCCTAAAAGAATAATAAACCGTAATAAAATTAACATAAAGGTTTTGGTTTTAATTTTATTTCAAGTTTTTATTGATTTTTAATTTTTTATTAATGAAACCTCTACATACTACATCACAACGCGTCCGAGACCAAGAAATTGGTTGAGATTTATGGAAAGTAAATTGAATGTAAAAGAACTGACTACATTAAATACTAATTATAATTACATTAAGAAAAAATGACGTTGGGAAAAAGATTGCCCAAGAGTGCAACGGTACAAGTGCAATTTACCGCGAATCCAAGGAAGAATAAAAAATACAAAAATATAAAATATGTCATTATGGTTTGCCTTCATATAGTTTTTTCAACTCTAATTTTTCTTTTTCCAGCCGAGTGCCAAGAATTTCCATTTCAATGGCATGGCGTTCCCTACACTGCAGCACTTCCACCTCCTGCCTTTCGCGCATTAGCTGCATTTGCAGCTCCACCCTCTCCTCTTCCTTTTTAGCCAAGGAAGCTTCTGCCCGCAATTTTTCCCCACTCCACTTTGCTTTAAGTTTTGCTAAAGCCTCCCATGAAGTGCTTTTGTTGTTGCTCTCTGGCTGTTTCTGAGGCGTATACAGGGGAGCACTCATTTTTTTACGTAGAGTGGAAGGTCCGGACGCAGGTGTGACGAAACTTTCGTTGAAATCAACTGCTAAAAGTGTTTCTGTCATTGAAAATTGTTTTTATTTTTTATATATTTTTATATTTCTAATCTTGACTTTTTAAAATTTTTATAAACAATATTTTTATGTTTGTGATCTCTATTTTCGAGAAAAAAAAATTTGGTGTGAATATTTTTATTTTTGAAATAATAATTTTAGATCATAAATATACATACATACCACCCATTATAGAAATACTATAACCGCTTATACAATTTCTTTTTTTTTTTTTGGTAAATTTTTCAAAAAATTACCATAAATATAAGTCTGACTGCTCTAATTTTTGAAGATGTAAGCTGCAATTTGCGAATTTTTTTGAAACATAGTGGTCTGTTTATTCAATTTCGGTAGATTATTTCGATAAATTTCACGATTTCTATCGATTGAGATAGAGTATAAAAATCTACAACATATTTTATGGATACTTAAATTTTGAACTAAACCAAGTGATAAGCGGAAATCTTAAATTTTACTGAAGACAACAAATAATTTATTTTCATATGTATATATGTATTAACTTTTAAAACGGCAGATTTGCAACCCAAGCCCCAAACAAGTCTAGACCAAATTGAATAGAATGTTTTTAAAAATCAATATACATTTTTTTCTTTAAATCAAAAGAAAAATCCATATAAAGTGTCTTTTAAATATTGCTAAGTTATGGTTAAAGAAAAAAGCTAGAAAACCCTCAGAATTTGTAATTTACCCCCACTAAAAAGATTTAAAAACACGCCATGTATACTACATTTTTTTAAAATACAACCCATACTTCTCTAAATTGAATATGTAACTATTTTCGTCCTCTCGCTCATTAATACTCTTTAATATTACACGAACTCAGATTTCCAAATTTCCACCCCTTCAAAATAAACATCAAGCCAATTTCATACTCATATCTATTTATAAACACATATACATATATGCGTAAACACTCCAATTCTCTCGCTCATTGAGTTCAAACAGTAGATTCGGCGTTGAACTCATATGTATATTGAAATGTTACACTCCAAATATATGGCGTCGGCCCGAATAGCCAATTTGTTCCCGCATGAGAGTTGCCCCAATATGTGTTGTTATGTACCACGCTTTATTATAAAATTGTTTTTATTTTTTATATTTCTAATCTTTATGTACTTAAAAGAAGGCAACAACTGATTTCTATTCACATGTACAAATGTATTAACTTTTAAAAGGGCAGATTTTTAACCCGAGCCCCAAAGAAGTCTAGACCAAATTGAATAGAAAAAGCAATATATATTTTTTCTTTAAATCAAATAAAAAATCCATATAAAGTGCCTTAAATATTTCTAAGTTATGGTTAAAGATAAAAGCTACAAAATCCTCGAAACTTTTTTTTGACCTAACCAGAATTTGTAATTTACCAACACTAAAAAGATGAAAAAAAGCCATATATAATAAATTTCTATAAATAGAACTCATATTTCTACATAATGAAACTTATTCTTTCACTCAATAAGCTCCTCCTATTATTAGAGAAATTATTTTCACTCCCTCGCTCATTGAGTACTTGGGTCCAAGATTTATAAATAAAGGTTGAGTCGTCGTGTTTTTAGTGTGTTTGCCGTTGTTGTTGACATTTTCTTCCGCTGTCAAATGAGTGTCAAATCGCATTGGTTTGTTTACAAATAAACAGAAGCAAAACAGAATAATTTTACTAACTGATTGCTGCTGGAAAAAAATTGATAAAATTATATTATATTATTCTTTTTTGTTGAATAATATGCAATATATCCATGCATTGAACGCAAAGAAGTTGGGCCGCGTATTTGCTAGGCCATTCTTGATAATATAAGTGAACACCGCTTTGAAGTTGCAGGCTTTGCATCCCAAACGCAGACTAAGTGGACACTGAAGTTGCAGCCTTGTTAAGCTTCCCTTAGTGCACATTCAGGAGCTGTCTAATCTGGTTGCTTCGGCTAGCAAGGATCGTAAGGTCAAAATTTGGGAACCAAAAATTAGTGAAGTATCTGGTGAATTTGGGTGTTTGAAAAAAACATAATGGCTGTTGGCTTTGACACCAATTTGACACCAGAAAGTCAATAAAAATCAGAAAAACGCAAAAAAAAATTAAACAGCTGTTCACCTGCCGTCACCTTTCTTATTTCATGATGCTTGGGTCCATTATTTATATTAATAGTCTAACTTTGTTGTTGGTATATTGTTAATTTTTAAAATTCCAATTCTCATAAAGCCGAATTGCAGAATTTGATAACTGCTTTGTGCATAAGGTAATGGCGCGGCGGTGAGCGTATGGAATACGGTGTGCACAGGTGCAAGACCCGGTTTTCTAAAATTATGTTTTTTTAATATTTAAAAACCTTTGCCAAATCTTAACTATTACAATTTATTTAACCTAATATTTTTTTGTTCTGCACCTACTCAAAACGATCGCATAAATTAGTAGCTATTTGTTAAACACAATCTCATCATTCCATTAATCAAGCGCAACATAAAATCTCGAAAACCGAATATTGTTTGCCATAAATAATTTTGGAAAGGGCTGCTATAATTTAATATTTTTATTATATAATAACAGCCACTATTTTTTTCTATGGCCTCATTTTGACTGTATATGAGTGTTTAAGGTATACATACATTTAAGTTGGTCGAGGACGGCCACGGGCCTAAAGGCAGCTATTGACAAAAAATTATTCAGATGTTTGAATAAGTTCAACTATTTTAAATTGGTCGAATTTCGACCAGGGGATATACTAGTAAAAATAAAACTTCTGAAGTTGGGCTGCCGAATCTTTTCTTTGGTATTTCTCTAAAACTGTTTACTAAGGGATCAGATGTTATAAGCAACATATTCATGAGATCTCTATTCGTGGCTTCATGTGAGTGCTTTTGTGTGTTATCCAATCTGAATCCGCGCTAACCTCAGAACTTTCAAAAAACCTACGAGCAGTATTGCCATCATTTGGATTGCCGAATCCTGGTTTTGGTTTGTCTACTATCAATCCAAGCTCACTTTTGAATTTATTCTGAATTTCTTGGGAACGACGTTTGACACTTTCTTTATCTGATTCATTCCTAAGTTGCTATTTTTTTACTTCGAGTCGATAACTAATATGACGCAAGCATTCAAAGCATCTTATCCATGCATGGAGAGTAGACAAACCAAAACCAAGATTGTCTATATTAGGTATAAAACACCGCGTGTCATCGTTCATCTCTTTGGGTGTGGCACCACAAATATAACACTTTTGTGCAGAAGAAGTTTCAGTCAAAGCATTTCAAACTTTTCCGTCAATCATTGTTAGGAGCATATTGTGATTTACAGAAACCTCTCCTTCTCCGAGCAAGCACTTTGTAGGCAATAGAGCATTTATTTCTTCTAAAACTTTGTTAGTTTCGGAAACCGTAAAATCTCTTGTTTCCTTGGAAAAAATAAATTTAATTGGACGACAATTCATCGTGGAAGAAGGTCGAGGATTCTGCCAAACAACGTTACCTTTTTCGTCTCGTAACTGAAGAGGAACGAAGGAAAATATAAACAAAAACTCATCATAGTTATCACTGCACGTGAACTTTTGTTTATAAGTGCTGTGGCCCGAATTTCCATCGCCACCCCACTTGCTAATTAAAAAAAAAGACTTCTTGGTTCGCTAAAACTAACCGCTCAACAGTTTTATCTAACACGGCTTTAACTTTTATTTCAGCCCTTGTTTCACTCACAACAATTGTGTTTGGATATACTTCTTCTTTAGCTTTTCTTAAACTGTAAAGAGACGGATACACCTTATGACCTGTTTTGATAGCCCACTTGCGAGTAGTTTTGTAACTATGACTCGTCGACTTACTTTCTACATAGTATGGTAAAGCTTCGACTCTACTCAAGCATCTAGCATCTTTGTCACATATAGCCTTGTCCGACAATAACTGAGGTGTATTTTTTATAATATTTGCGATATTCCTGTTACCGGAATCACGCGTTTATACTTACGCCGCATAAACTCGCTCATCAGTACTTCTGGGTTGCAGTAGGTTTTCCACTCGACGAAGTTTGGTCTTTCGACTGCAATCGACAAAGTTATTTTTTGGTCTTCCGGGGCCTGGGTTACTTGAAGCAGGAGAAGTATCCACGGAGTTAATATGTCGAAAGCGCTCTTGATTTCTTCCACAGCTGTCCCATTTTTCGCTAAACTTCGCCGAATATTTTGAAATCTGCTTACCTAAGTCCTTCAAGGAACTTAATATCACTTCGCCTACACAAATTTTTGCTTCAATAAATTTAAGTAGCTCCTCCTTCTTGGATTCTTTGGACCAGACTTCAAAAAATTCCACTTTTGTTATAGTTATAATTAAATCTGAAAAAAATTTAATTTTGAACTGAGAGTTAGCGTTAAATAACTGGTAACCCATACGTTTTAGACATGTTTTCATATTAACTCAGAGTTAAAAAGTCGTGCGTGTTAAAAAAATTTAACTTACCTTCGAGCTTATAATTCATCACAACAATTTTGTAAAGTGCTTTCTTAAAGGGAATAATTATAATAATAATTCGGGTTTGTCCTGCTTGCTTTTATGAAAATTGTGAATAACAAGACCGTTATTTGTGTTACTTACATTTGATATTTGAAAATTGCAAAAATAAAAATGACGTTTTTGTCGAGCTTGCTTGTTCTACACTATGCGTCGTCTATTTATAGGGTATGTTTTTTATATAAAAATCGGAGGGTGTACACCGAGTAAATGCCGTTATAAAAATTAAAGTTGACATCATCTTTTATCAAATTGTGAGCGTTTTTATGAACCGATTTAATTTATTTTTTCCGGGAACTAGTAATATTCCATGAGTTAAATAAGTAGCTTTTTTCGCCATATGCTAATTATCTATTACCCGAGTTGCAGGCTCCGACTGCTTTTACAAAGAGGCGGTGCCACGCCCATTTTCCGATTTTTGTTTAATTTTCTTATTATCAACGTCAATTCTAATCTAAATATAAAATTTAATCATTAGATGTAGGATAATCCAAAATTTTGTACGGGGGTCCAGGTTTTCCGTCCAAAGCCTGGAACCGGGATACCGGATGATAAAACTTTTAGGCAGGCCTTGTGGTACGTGTCTCTGTCTACAACTTTGTCAAAGACGAGAAATGTGATAAGGTCTCAGAAAGCGATATAATTGCAAAAAAGTGATTTTCGGGGCCTTTGACCCCCAAAAAGAACAAAAAAAAACCTCTGCCCAAAATAAATTGCATAATTGTAATAAGTGACTACATATGAAACCAAAAATGTCAAAAAATAATTTTGTCCCGCTAGCTTGTTCTAATCGAACCGCTGTGCATCTTTTAAAAGCTGGAGTAGGGCCAACTGATTCCTGATTGTATCGAGCGAGTATCAATAAGATTCTGTAGGTGTGCTATGTGTTTCAGGTTTTCCACATTAATTCTTTGCAGGTATGGAAGTGATAGTAACTCGATATGTTCGGTGAAGTTAACGTGCTGTGTGGGTACTGCTTCCGTTTTTTGATTGAGTCCTGAGATAAACACACGAAGAGCGTCTTCGCGATACTTGTTGTTGAGGGAATCTATTAGGGTGGCATTTCCACTATGGGTCATAATGGTTTTGTTAATTATAAGGGTCAGCTTCCTTTCAACCTCATCGTAGAATCCTATTACTGATAGTTTACCCTGCCTCAAAGTGGAGAGCTCCTGTTCTATCAAATGGATAGGCCTATTATCGGTGTAGGCAAAATCTAGTCGTGAAATAATTGCATGGAAATTTAAAACGGTGTTGAAGGACGATAGAACACCATCTGCTGCGCCTACCACCTAATTCCTGATGATGCCTACGGCTTGGTTGTGCTTAGAGCTACCCTGGAAATTCTCAAAAACCTTATAGGCAGTGTGCGCGGCTTGCCTCCAAGATACATAGCGGGTAGGGTCGCCCTTGAATTCTGGCATGGTTTTTACCAGGTCCAAAGATTCGTCACACGCTACGTTTTCTTGGATTGTGACTGGTTCATATTGGACAACCTGAGTTGGAGTTTCAATTCTGGCTAGCCTGCTTGTCAACTCATCTATACGGGTCTGGAATTCCTGCCTGGAATGTTCCGTTGCCGTACGGATGGCGGTATTAAGAAGGGTCTGGAGAGTTTGGGCGTCCATCGTTTAGGGGAAATCTCAAATTCAAGCACTGCCTTTTAAAAATTTACTTCTCAAATTCAAGTACTATCTTCGTTTATTAATTGATTTAATTTTAATTTGGAGTCGGAATTTTTACTTTTTACAAATTACACCCTATGCTTTCATACAGCTGCTGAGTTTTCGACTTACATGAATAATTTCATTTTTATTGTGGTACTGATGGTGGTGGATGGTTGGGGCGTGAATACCTTAACTCCTTGCCCTTTTGTGTGTTTAAAATCAAATTGAGTAGTCGGTTCTTTAGCTATTCAGATTCTTGTATGTTGGTGGCGGTGGATTAAAGTTGATTATGATATTAAAGTTGAATGTCCAGCGATGGCAACGCCTGTGGCGTGCAATGCTTTAACTCTTTCCTTTTTGTGTGTTTAAGATCAAATTGAGTAATTGTCTTGTGGCACTTTTACGGTGGCACTTGTGCTTTTGTGGCACTTTGAAAAAATTATTTTAAACTGTCTTGTGGCACTTTTACGGTGGCACTTGTGCTTTTGTGGCACTTTGAAAAAATTATTTTAAATTGTCTTGTGGCACTTTTACGGTGGCACTTGTGCTTTTGTGGCACTTTGAAAAAATTATTTTAAATTGTCTTGTGGCACTTTTACGGTGGCACTTTGAAAATATTTATTTTAGTTATTAGGAGGTGGGTTCGAACCCACGGCCAAACTCGCGTTCGCGTGTCCTTTTACGGGGATTTTTCTTCGCGTGTCCTTTTATAAGGATTTTCTCTGGCTTGGCCCCACGTTGGGCGCCAGTAATATGAACCACTTGGTTTTTTTTAATTCTTTATTTTCCTTGGATTACCAAGGGCAGCCGGTCTCAGCGGATGAGTTGAAATAATTAAATACATGAAAGTGACGCTAGTGTCTAAATACCTACACTATTGCCCTAATTCTAGTTACTGCACGTTATTTGTTGTTGTCACGCGCAAGACTATAACTGCCCCGTCGGCAGAATGGCCGGATGAGCTATTAAAGCAGCATTTAACTATTTCTTGCTATTACGCACATAGCTATAGGCGTGCCGTCAGCAAATTCGGTGTAAGCGGTGTTTTGGCCGGATGGGTTTATAAAGCGGTATTGAACTTTTGCTTGCTGTTAAATGTAAGGCTATAGACGCGCCGTCAGTAAATTCGGTGGAAGTGGTGTTTTGGCCGGTTGAATGTTCACCTGTGTTAACTTATACAGACTTTATTGGCGCACCACATTTTGATGCAATGTGACGTCTGCTTGGCTATCAGGGTATAGCTGTTGTTATGGATATCATATTAAAAGACATCGTTAAGCCACTCATACAAGGCACATTGTTACAATTTACAAGAACCTTAATGGGTGCAATGCCAAAATCTTGCTAATCTATGCTAATTCTAATTGTAATTATCTAAATGTGAAATGGAACTTTTTAAATATAAAATGGAGATTCTGAATATTAATTGTAATTTGTTAAATGTGAAGTGTAATTTCTCACTTTGCACAGACGTTGTAAACATTACAACTGCTAACTATACCTTTTGCAGTTTATATTCAGAAGATTACAATTGACATTCCATTTGATACTCACAAAATTACAATTGATATTCAGAAGGCCAAATTCATATTGATTCTGAATATGAACTGTAACTTTCTGAATATCAATTGTAATTATGTGAATATCAAATGGAAGTTCTGAATATGAAATGAAAATTCTGAATTTTAGTTTAAAATATTATTTGTAATTTTCTTAACTGAGTCGAGTAGTAAACAGTAATAGGGCCTTACGTTACTACAACAATGTAAAAGAACTACATCCCTGGGATATCCTAAAAGAATAATAAACCGTAATAAAATTAACATAAAGGGTTTGGTTTTCATTTTATTTCAAGTTTTTATTGATTTTTAATTTTTTATTAATGAAACCTCTACATACTACATCACAACGCGTCCGAGACCAACAAATTGGTTGAGATTTATGGAAAGTAAATTGAATGTAAAAGAACTGACTACATTAAATACTAATTATAATTACATTAAGAAAAAATGACGTTGGGAAAAAGATTGCCCAAGAGTGCAACGGTACAAGTGCAATTTACCGCCAAGGAAGAATAAAAAATACAAAAATATAAAATATGTCATTATGGTTTGCCTTCATATAGTTTTTTCAACTCTAATTTTTCTTTTTCCAGCCGAGTGCCAAGAATTTCCATTTCAATGGCATGGCGTTCCCTACACTGCAGCACTTCCACCTCCTGCCTTTCGCGCATTAGCTGCATTTGCAGCTCCACCCTCTCCTCTTCCTTTTTAGCCAAGGAAGCTTCTGCCCGCAATTTTTCCCCACTCCACTTTGCTTTAAGTTTTGCTAAAGCCTCCCATGAAGTGCTTTTGTTGTTGCTCTCTGGCTGTTTCTGAGGCGTATATAGGGGAGCACTCATTTTTTTACGTAGAGTGGAAGGTCCGGACGCAGGTGTGACGAAACTTTCGTTGTGCATAAGGTAATGGCGCGGCGGTGAGCGTATGGAATACGGTGTGCACAGGTGCAAGACCCGGTTTTCTAAAATTATGTTTTTTTAATATTTAAAAACCTTTGCCAAATCTTAACTATTACAATTTATTTAACCTAATATTTTTTTGTTCTGCACCTACTCAAAACGATCGCATAAATTAGTAGCTATTTGTTAAACACAATCTCATCATTCCATTAATCAAGCGCAACATAAAATCTCGAAAACCGAATATTGTTTGCCATAAATAATTTTGGAAAGGGCTGCTATAATTTAATATTTTTATTATATAATAACAGCCACTATTTTTTTCTATGGCCTCATTTTGACTGTATATGAGTGTTTAAGGTATACATACATTTAAGTTGGTCGAGGACGGCCACGGGCCTAAAGGCAGCTATTGACAAAAAATTATTCAGATGTTTGAATAAGTTCAACTATTTTAAATTGGTCGAATTTCGACCAGGGGATATACTAGTAAAAATAAAACTTCTGAAGTTGGGCTGCCGAATCTTTTCTTTGGTATTTCTCTAAAACTGTTTACTAAGGGATCAGATGTTATAAGCAACATATTCATGAGATCTCTATTCGTGGCTTCATGTGAGTGCTTTTGTGTGTTATCCAATCTGAATCGCTAACCTCAGAACTTTCAAAAAACCTACGAGCAGTATTGCCATCATTTGGATTGCCGAATCCTGGTTTTGGTTTGTCTACTATCAATCCAAGCTCACTTTTGAATTTATTCTGAATTTCTTGGGAACGACGTTTGACACTTTCTTTATCTGATTCATTCCTAAGTTGCTATTTTTTTACTTCGAGTCGATAACTAATATGACGCAAGCATTCAAAGCATCTTATCCATGCATGGAGAGTAGACAAACCAAAACCAAGATTGTCTATATTAGGTATAAAACACCGCGTGTCATCGTTCATCTCTTTGGGTGTGGCACCACAAATATAACACTTTTGTGCAGAAGAAGTTTCAGTCAAAGCATTTCAAACTTTTCCGTCAATCATTGTTAGGAGCATATTGTGATTTACAGAAACCTCTCCTTCTCCGAGCAAGCACTTTGTAGGCAATAGAGCATTTATTTCTTCTAAAACTTTGTTAGTTTCGGAAACCGTAAAATCTCTTGTTTCCTTGGAAAAAATAAATTTAATTGGACGACAATTCATCGTGGAAGAAGGTCGAGGATTCTGCCAAACAACGTTACCTTTTTCGTCTCGTAACTGAAGAGGAACGAAGGAAAATATAAACAAAAACTCATCATAGTTATCACTGCACGTGAACTTTTGTTTATAAGTGCTGTGGCCCGAATTTCCATCGCCACCCCACTTGCTAATTAAAAAAAAAGACTTCTTGGTTCGCTAAAACTAACCGCTCAACAGTTTTATCTAACACGGCTTTAACTTTTATTTCAGCCCTTGTTTCACTCACAACAATTGTGTTTGAATATACTTCTTCTTTAGCTTTTCTTAAACTGTAAAGAGACGGATACACCTTATGACCTGTTTTGATAGCCCACTTGCGAGTAGTTTTGTAACTATGACTCGTCGACTTACTTTCTACATAGTATGGTAAAGCTTCGACTCTACTCAAGCATCTAGCATCTTTGTCACATATAGCCTTGTCCGACAATAACTGAGGTGTATTTTTTATAATATTTGCGATATTCCTGTTACCGGAATCACGCGTTTATACTTACGCCGCATAAACTCGCTCATCAGTACTTCTGGGTTGCAGTAGGTTTTCCACTCGACGAAGTTTGGTCTTTCGACTGCAATCGACAAAGTTATTTTTTGGTCTTCCGGGGCCTGGGTTACTTGAAGCAGGAGAAGTATCCACGGAGTTAATATGTCGAAAGCGCTCTTGATTTCTTCCACAGCTGTCCCATTTTTCGCTAAACTTCGCCGAATATTTTGAAATCTGCTTACCTAAGTCCTTCAAGGAACTTAATATCACTTCGCCTACACAAATTTTTGCTTCAATAAATTTAAGTAGCTCCTCCTTCTTGGATTCTTTGGACCAGACTTCAAAAAATTCCACTTTTGTTATAGTTATAATTAAATCTGAAAAAAATTTAATTTTGAACTGAGAGTTAGCGTTAAATAACTGGTAACCCATACGTTTTAGACATGTTTTCATATTAACTCAGAGTTAAAAAGTCGTGCGTGTTAAAAAAATTTAACTTACCTTCGAGCTTATAATTCATCACAACAATTTTGTAAAGTGCTTTCTTAAAGGGAATAATTATAATAATAATTCGGGTTTGTCCTGCTTGCTTTTATGAAAATTGTGAATAACAAGACCGTTATTTGTGTTACTTACATTTGATATTTGAAAATTGCAAAAATAAAAATGACGTTTTTGTCGAGCTTGCTTGTTCTACACTATGCGTCGTCTATTTATAGGGTATGTTTTTTATATAAAAATCGGAGGGTGTACACCGAGTAAATGCCGTTATAAAAATTAAAGTTGACATCATCTTTTATCAAATTGTGAGCGTTTTTATGAACCGATTTAATTTATTTTTTCCGGGAACTAGTAATATTCCATGAGTTAAATAAGTAGCTTTTTTCGCCATATGCTAATTATCTATTACCCGAGTTGCAGGCTCCGACTGCTTTTACAAAGAGGCGGTGCCACGCCCATTTTCCGATTTTTGTTTAATTTTCTTATTATCAACGTCAATTCTAATCTAAATATAAAATTTAATCATTAGATGTAGGATAATCCAAAATTTTGTACGGGGGTCCAGGTTTTCCGTCCAAAGCCTGGAACCGGGATACCGGATGATAAAACTTTTAGGCAGGCCTTGTGGTACGTGTCTCTGTCTACAACTTTGTCAAAGACGAGAAATGTGATAAGGTCTCAGAAAGCGATATAATTGCAAAAAAGTGATTTTCGGGGCCTTTGACCCCCAAAAAGAACAAAAAAAAACCTCTGCCCAAAATAAATTGCATAATTGTAATAAGTGACTACATATGAAACCAAAAATGTCAAAAAATAATTTTGTCCCGCTAGCTTGTTCTAATCGAACCGCTGTGCATCTTTTAAAAGCTGGAGTAGGGCCAACTGATTCCTGATTGTATCGAGCGAGTATCAATAAGATTCTGTAGGTGTGCTATGTGTTTCAGGTTTTCCACATTAATTCTTTGCAGGTATGGAAGTGATAGTAACTCGATATGTTCGGTGAAGTTAACGTGCTGTGTGGGTACTGCTTCCGTTTTTTGATTGAGTCCTGAGATAAACACACGAAGAGCGTCTTCGCGATACTTGTTGTTGAGGGAATCTATTAGGGTGGCATTTCCACTATGGGTCATAATGGTTTTGTTAATTATAAGGGTCAGCTTCCTTTCAACCTCATCGTAGAATCCTATTACTGATAGTTTACCCTGCCTCAAAGTGGAGAGCTCCTGTTCTATCAAATGGATAGGCCTATTATCGGTGTAGGCAAAATCTAGTCGTGAAATAATTGCATGGAAATTTAAAACGGTGTTGAAGGACGATAGAACACCATCTGCTGCGCCTACCACCTAATTCCTGATGATGCCTACGGCTTGGTTGTGCTTAGAGCTACCCTGGAAATTCTCAAAAACCTTATAGGCAGTGTGCGCGGCTTGCCTCCAAGATACATAGCGGGTAGGGTCGCCCTTGAATTCTGGCATGGTTTTTACCAGGTCCAAAGATTCGTCACACGCTACGTTTTCTTGGATTGTGACTGGTTCATATTGGACAACCTGAGTTGGAGTTTCAATTCTGGCTAGCCTGCTTGTCAACTCATCTATACGGGTCTGGAATTCCTGCCTGGAATGTTCCGTTGCCGTACGGATGGCGGTATTAAGAAGGGTCTGGAGAGTTTGGGCGTCCATCGTTTAGGGGAAATCTCAAATTCAAGCACTGCCTTTTAAAAATTTACTTCTCAAATTCAAGTACTATCTTCGTTTATTAATTGATTTAATTTTAATTTGGAGTCGGAATTTTTACTTTTTACAAATTACACCCTATGCTTTCATACAGCTGCTGAGTTTTCGACTTACATGAATAATTTCATTTTTATTGTGGTACTGATGGTGGTGGATGGTTGGGGCGTGAATACCTTAACTCCTTGCCCTTTTGTGTGTTTAAAATCAAATTGAGTAGTCGGTTCTTTAGCTATTCAGATTCTTGTATGTTGGTGGCGGTGGATTAAAGTTGATTATGATATTAAAGTTGAATGTCCAGCGATGGCAACGCCTGTGGCGTGCAATGCTTTAACTCTTTCCTTTTTGTGTGTTTAAGATCAAATTGAGTAATTGTCTTGTGGCACTTTTACGGTGGCACTTGTGCTTTTGTGGCACTTTGAAAAAATTATTTTAAACTGTCTTGTGGCACTTTTACGGTGGCACTTGTGCTTTTGTGGCACTTTGAAAAAATTATTTTAAATTGTCTTGTGGCACTTTTACGGTGGCACTTGTGCTTTTGTGGCACTTTGAAAAAATTATTTTAAATTGTCTTGTGGCACTTTTACGGTGGCACTTTGAAAATATTTATTTTAGTTATTAGGAGGTGGGTTCGAACCCACGGCCAAACTCGCGTTCGCGTGTCCTTTTACGGGGATTTTTCTTCGCGTGTCCTTTTATAAGGATTTTCTCTGGCTTGGCCCCACGTTGGGCGCCAGTAATATGAACCACTTGGTTTTTTTTAATTCTTTATTTTCCTTGGATTACCAAGGGCAGCCGGTCTCAGCGGATGAGTTGAAATAATTAAATACATGAAAGTGACGCTAGTGTCTAAATACCTACACTATTGCCCTAATTCTAGTTACTGCACGTTATTTGTTGTTGTCACGCGCAAGACTATAACTGCCCCGTCGGCAGAATGGCCGGATGAGCTATTAAAGCAGCATTTAACTATTTCTTGCTATTACGCACATAGCTATAGGCGTGCCGTCAGCAAATTCGGTGTAAGCGGTGTTTTGGCAGGATGGGTTTATAAAGCGGTATTGAACTTTTGCTTGCTGTTAAATGTAAGGCTATAGACGCGCCGTCAGTAAATTCGGTGGAAGTGGTGTTTTGGCCGGTTGAATGTTCACCTGTGTTAACTTATACAGACTTTATTGGCGCACCACATTTTGATGCAATGTGACGTCTGCTTGGCTATCAGGGTATAGCTGTTGTTATGGATATCATATTAAAAGACATCGTTAAGCCACTCATACAAGGCACATTGTTACAATTTACAAGAACCTTAATGGGTGCAATGCCAAAATCTTGCTAATCTATGCTAATTCTAATTGTAATTATCTAAATGTGAAATGGAACTTTTTAAATATAAAATGGAGATTCTGAATATTAATTGTAATTTGTTAAATGTGAAGTGTAATTTCTCACTTTGCACAGACGTTGTAAACATTACAACTGCTAACTATACCTTTTGCAGTTTATATTCAGAAGATTACAATTGACATTCCATTTGATACTCACAAAATTACAATTGATATTCAGAAGGCCAAATTCATATTGATTCTGAATATGAACTGTAACTTTCTGAATATCAATTGTAATTATGTGAATATCAAATGGAAGTTCTGAATATGAAATGAAAATTCTGAATTTTAGTTTAAAATATTATTTGTAATTTTCTTAACTGAGTCGAGTAGTAAACAGTAATAGGGCCTTACGTTACTACAACAATGTAAAAGAACTACATCCCTGGGATATCCTAAAAGAATAATAAACCGTAATAAAATTAACATAAAGGGTTTGGTTTTCATTTTATTTCAAGTTTTTATTGATTTTTAATTTTTTATTAATGAAACCTCTACATACTACATCACAACGCGTCCGAGACCAACAAATTGGTTGAGATTTATGGAAAGTAAATTGAATGTAAAAGAACTGACTACATTAAATACTAATTATAATTACATTAAGAAAAAATGACGTTGGGAAAAAGATTGCCCAAGAGTGCAACGGTACAAGTGCAATTTACCGCCAAGGAAGAATAAAAAATACAAAAATATAAAATATGTCATTATGGTTTGCCTTCATATAGTTTTTTCAACTCTAATTTTTCTTTTTCCAGCCGAGTGCCAAGAATTTCCATTTCAATGGCATGGCGTTCCCTACACTGCAGCACTTCCACCTCCTGCCTTTCGCGCATTAGCTGCATTTGCAGCTCCACCCTCTCCTCTTCCTTTTTAGCCAAGGAAGCTTCTGCCCGCAATTTTTCCCCACTCCACTTTGCTTTAAGTTTTGCTAAAGCCTCCCATGAAGTGCTTTTGTTGTTGCTCTCTGGCTGTTTCTGAGGCGTATATAGGGGAGCACTCATTTTTTTACGTAGAGTGGAAGGTCCGGACGCAGGTGTGACGAAACTTTCGTTGTGCATAAGGTAATGGCGCGGCGGTGAGCGTATGGAATACGGTGTGCACAGGTGCAAGACCCGGTTTTCTAAAATTATGTTTTTTTAATATTTAAAAACCTTTGCCAAATCTTAACTATTACAATTTATTTAACCTAATATTTTTTTGTTCTGCACCTACTCAAAACGATCGCATAAATTAGTAGCTATTTGTTAAACACAATCTCATCATTCCATTAATCAAGCGCAACATAAAATCTCGAAAACCGAATATTGTTTGCCATAAATAATTTTGGAAAGGGCTGCTATAATTTAATATTTTTATTATATAATAACAGCCACTATTTTTTTCTATGGCCTCATTTTGACTGTATATGAGTGTTTAAGGTATACATACATTTAAGTTGGTCGAGGACGGCCACGGGCCTAAAGGCAGCTATTGACAAAAAATTATTCAGATGTTTGAATAAGTTCAACTATTTTAAATTGGTCGAATTTCGACCAGGGGATATACTAGTAAAAATAAAACTTCTGAAGTTGGGCTGCCGAATCTTTTCTTTGGTATTTCTCTAAAACTGTTTACTAAGGGATCAGATGTTATAAGCAACATATTCATGAGATCTTTATTCGTGGCTTCATGTGAGTGCTTTTGTGTGTTATCCAATCTGAATCCGCGCTAACCTCAGAACTTTCAAAAAACCTACGAGCAGTATTGCCATCATTTGGATTGCCGAATCCTGGTTTTGGTTTGTCTACTATCAATCCAAGCTCACTTTTGAATTTATTCTGAATTTCTTGGGAACGACGTTTGACACTTTCTTTATCTGATTCATTCCTAAGTTGCTATTTTTTTACTTCGAGTCGATAACTAATATGACGCAAGCATTCAAAGCATCTTATCCATGCATGGAGAGTAGACAAACCAAAACCAAGATTGTCTATATTAGGTATAAAACACCGCGTGTCATCGTTCATCTCTTTGGGTGTGGCACCACAAATATAACACTTTTGTGCAGAAGAAGTTTCAGTCAAAGCATTTCAAACTTTTCCGTCAATCATTGTTAGGAGCATATTGTGATTTACAGAAACCTCTCCTTCTCCGAGCAAGCACTTTGTAGGCAATAGAGCATTTATTTCTTCTAAAACTTTGTTAGTTTCGGAAACCGTAAAATCTCTTGTTTCCTTGGAAAAAATAAATTTAATTGGACGACAATTCATCGTGGAAGAAGGTCGAGGATTCTGCCAAACAACGTTACCTTTTTCGTCTCGTAACTGAAGAGGAACGAAGGAAAATATAAACAAAAACTCATCATAGTTATCACTGCACGTGAACTTTTGTTTATAAGTGCTGTGGCCCGAATTTCCATCGCCACCCCACTTGCTAATTAAAAAAAAAGACTTCTTGGTTCGCTAAAACTAACCGCTCAACAGTTTTATCTAACACGGCTTTAACTTTTATTTCAGCCCTTGTTTCACTCACAACAATTGTGTTTGGATATACTTCTTCTTTAGCTTTTCTTAAACTGTAAAGAGACGGATACACCTTATGACCTGTTTTGATAGCCCACTTGCGAGTAGTTTTGTAACTATGACTCGTCGACTTACTTTCTACATAGTATGGTAAAGCTTCGACTCTACTCAAGCATCTAGCATCTTTGTCACATATAGCCTTGTCCGACAATAACTGAGGTGTATTTTTTATAATATTTGCGATATTCCTGTTACCGGAATCACGCGTTTATACTTACGCCGCATAAACTCGCTCATCAGTACTTCTGGGTTGCAGTAGGTTTTCCACTCGACGAAGTTTGGTCTTTCGACTGCAATCGACAAAGTTATTTTTTGGTCTTCCGGGGCCTGGGTTACTTGAAGCAGGAGAAGTATCCACGGAGTTAATATGTCGAAAGCGCTCTTGATTTCTTCCACAGCTGTCCCATTTTTCGCTAAACTTCGCCGAATATTTTGAAATCTGCTTACCTAAGTCCTTCAAGGAACTTAATATCACTTCGCCTACACAAATTTTTGCTTCAATAAATTTAAGTAGCTCCTCCTTCTTGGATTCTTTGGACCAGACTTCAAAAAATTCCACTTTTGTTATAGTTATAATTAAATCTGAAAAAAATTTAATTTTGAACTGAGAGTTAGCGTTAAATAACTGGTAACCCATACGTTTTAGACATGTTTTCATATTAACTCAGAGTTAAAAAGTCGTGCGTGTTAAAAAAATTTAACTTACCTTCGAGCTTATAATTCATCACAACAATTTTGTAAAGTGCTTTCTTAAAGGGAATAATTATAATAATAATTCGGGTTTGTCCTGCTTGCTTTTATGAAAATTGTGAATAACAAGACCGTTATTTGTGTTACTTACATTTGATATTTGAAAATTGCAAAAATAAAAATGACGTTTTTGTCGAGCTTGCTTGTTCTACACTATGCGTCGTCTATTTATAGGGTATGTTTTTTATATAAAAATCGGAGGGTGTACACCGAGTAAATGCCGTTATAAAAATTAAAGTTGACATCATCTTTTATCAAATTGTGAGCGTTTTTATGAACCGATTTAATTTATTTTTTCCGGGAACTAGTAATATTCTATGAGTTAAATAAGTAGCTTTTTTCGCCATATGCTAATTATCTATTACCCGAGTTGCAGGCTCCGACTGCTTTTACAAAGAGGCGGTGCCACGCCCATTTTCCGATTTTTGTTTAATTTTCTTATTATCAACGTCAATTCTAATCTAAATATAAAATTTAATCATTAGATGTAGGATAATCCAAAATTTTGTACGGGGGTCCAGGTTTTCCGTCCAAAGCCTGGAACCGGGATACCGGATGATAAAACTTTTAGGCAGGCCTTGTGGTACGTGTCTCTGTCTACAACTTTGTCAAAGACGAGAAATGTGATAAGGTCTCAGAAAGCGATATAATTGCAAAAAAGTGATTTTCGGGGCCTTTGACCCCCAAAAAGAACAAAAAAAAACCTCTGCCCAAAATAAATTGCATAATTGTAATAAGTGACTACATATGAAACCAAAAATGTCAAAAAATAATTTTGTCCCGCTAGCTTGTTCTAATCGAACCGCTGTGCATCTTTTAAAAGCTGGAGTAGGGCCAACTGATTCCTGATTGTATCGAGCGAGTATCAATAAGATTCTGTAGGTGTGCTATGTGTTTCAGGTTTTCCACATTAATTCTTTGCAGGTATGGAAGTGATAGTAACTCGATATGTTCGGTGAAGTTAACGTGCTGTGTGGGTACTGCTTCCGTTTTTTGATTGAGTCCTGAGATAAACACACGAAGAGCGTCTTCGCGATACTTGTTGTTGAGGGAATCTATTAGGGTGGCATTTCCACTATGGGTCATAATGGTTTTGTTAATTATAAGGGTCAGCTTCCTTTCAACCTCATCGTAGAATCCTATTACTGATAGTTTACCCTGCCTCAAAGTGGAGAGCTCCTGTTCTATCAAATGGATAGGCCTATTATCGGTGTAGGCAAAATCTAGTCGTGAAATAATTGCATGGAAATTTAAAACGGTGTTGAAGGACGATAGAACACCATCTGCTGCGCCTACCACCTAATTCCTGATGATGCCTACGGCTTGGTTGTGCTTAGAGCTACCCTGGAAATTCTCAAAAACCTTATAGGCAGTGTGCGCGGCTTGCCTCCAAGATACATAGCGGGTAGGGTCGCCCTTGAATTCTGGCATGGTTTTTACCAGGTCCAAAGATTCGTCACACGCTACGTTTTCTTGGATTGTGACTGGTTCATATTGGACAACCTGAGTTGGAGTTTCAATTCTGGCTAGCCTGCTTGTCAACTCATCTATACGGGTCTGGAATTCCTGCCTGGAATGTTCCGTTGCCGTACGGATGGCGGTATTAAGAAGGGTCTGGAGAGTTTGGGCGTCCATCGTTTAGGGGAAATCTCAAATTCAAGCACTGCCTTTTAAAAATTTACTTCTCAAATTCAAGTACTATCTTCGTTTATTAATTGATTTAATTTTAATTTGGAGTCGGAATTTTTACTTTTTACAAATTACACCCTATGCTTTCATACAGCTGCTGAGTTTTCGACTTACATGAATAATTTCATTTTTATTGTGGTACTGATGGTGGTGGATGGTTGGGGCGTGAATACCTTAACTCCTTGCCCTTTTGTGTGTTTAAAATCAAATTGAGTAGTCGGTTCTTTAGCTATTCAGATTCTTGTATGTTGGTGGCGGTGGATTAAAGTTGATTATGATATTAAAGTTGAATGTCCAGCGATGGCAACGCCTGTGGCGTGCAATGCTTTAACTCTTTCCTTTTTGTGTGTTTAAGATCAAATTGAGTAATTGTCTTGTGGCACTTTTACGGTGGCACTTGTGCTTTTGTGGCACTTTGAAAAAATTATTTTAAACTGTCTTGTGGCACTTTTACGGTGGCACTTGTGCTTTTGTGGCACTTTGAAAAAATTATTTTAAATTGTCTTGTGGCACTTTTACGGTGGCACTTGTGCTTTTGTGGCACTTTGAAAAAATTATTTTAAATTGTCTTGTGGCACTTTTACGGTGGCACTTTGAAAATATTTATTTTAGTTATTAGGAGGTGGGTTCGAACCCACGGCCAAACTCGCGTTCGCGTGTCCTTTTACGGGGATTTTTCTTCGCGTGTCCTTTTATAAGGATTTTCTCTGGCTTGGCCCCACGTTGGGCGCCAGTAATATGAACCACTTGGTTTTTTTTAATTCTTTATTTTCCTTGGATTACCAAGGGCAGCCGGTCTCAGCGGATGAGTTGAAATAATTAAATACATGAAAGTGACGCTAGTGTCTAAATACCTACACTATTGCCCTAATTCTAGTTACTGCACGTTATTTGTTGTTGTCACGCGCAAGACTATAACTGCCCCGTCGGCAGAATGGCCGGATGAGCTATTAAAGCAGCATTTAACTATTTCTTGCTATTACGCACATAGCTATAGGCGTGCCGTCAGCAAATTCGGTGTAAGCGGTGTTTTGGCCGGATGGGTTTATAAAGCGGTATTGAACTTTTGCTTGCTGTTAAATGTAAGGCTATAGACGCGCCGTCAGTAAATTCGGTGGAAGTGGTGTTTTGGCCGGTTGAATGTTCACCTGTGTTAACTTATACAGACTTTATTGGCGCACCACATTTTGATGCAATGTGACGTCTGCTTGGCTATCAGGGTATAGCTGTTGTTATGGATATCATATTAAAAGACATCGTTAAGCCACTCATACAAGGCACATTGTTACAATTTACAAGAACCTTAATGGGTGCAATGCCAAAATCTTGCTAATCTATGCTAATTCTAATTGTAATTATCTAAATGTGAAATGGAACTTTTTAAATATAAAATGGAGATTCTGAATATTAATTGTAATTTGTTAAATGTGAAGTGTAATTTCTCACTTTGCACAGACGTTGTAAACATTACAACTGCTAACTATACCTTTTGCAGTTTATATTCAGAAGATTACAATTGACATTCCATTTGATACTCACAAAATTACAATTGATATTCAGAAGGCCAAATTCATATTGATTCTGAATATGAACTGTAACTTTCTGAATATCAATTGTAATTATGTGAATATCAAATGGAAGTTCTGAATATGAAATGAAAATTCTGAATTTTAGTTTAAAATATTATTTGTAATTTTCTTAACTGAGTCGAGTAGTAAACAGTAATAGGGCCTTACGTTACTACAACAATGTAAAAGAACTACATCCCTGGGATATCCTAAAAGAATAATAAACCGTAATAAAATTAACATAAAGGGTTTGGTTTTCATTTTATTTCAAGTTTTTATTGATTTTTAATTTTTTATTAATGAAACCTCTACATACTACATCACAACGCGTCCGAGACCAACAAATTGGTTGAGATTTATGGAAAGTAAATTGAATGTAAAAGAACTGACTACATTAAATACTAATTATAATTACATTAAGAAAAAATGACGTTGGGAAAAAGATTGCCCAAGAGTGCAACGGTACAAGTGCAATTTACCGCCAAGGAAGAATAAAAAATACAAAAATATAAAATATGTCATTATGGTTTGCCTTCATATAGTTTTTTCAACTCTAATTTTTCTTTTTCCAGCCGAGTGCCAAGAATTTCCATTTCAATGGCATGGCGTTCCCTACACTGCAGCACTTCCACCTCCTGCCTTTCGCGCATTAGCTGCATTTGCAGCTCCACCCTCTCCTCTTCCTTTTTAGCCAAGGAAGCTTCTGCTAAAAGTGTTTCTGTCATTGAAAATTGTTTTTATTTTTTATATATTTTTATATTTCTAATCTTGACTTTTTAAAATTTTTATAAACAATATTTTTATGTTTGTGATCTCTATTTTCGAGAAAAAAAATTTGGTGTGAATATTTTTATTTTTGAAATAATAATTTTAGATCATAAATATACATACATACCACCCATTATAGAAATGCTATAACCGCTTATACAATTTCTTTTTTTTTTTTGGTAAATTTTTCAAAAAATTACTATTAATATAAGTCTGACTGCTCTAATTTTTGAAGATGTAAGCTGCAATTTGCGAATTTTTTTCAAACATAGTGGTCTGTTTATTCAATTTCGGTAGATGATTTCGATAAATTTCACGATTTCTATCGATTGAGATAGAGTATAAAAATCGACAACATATTTTATGGATACTTAAATTTTGAACTAAACCAAGTGATAAGCGGAAATCTTAAATTTTACTGAAGACAACAAATAATTTATTTTCATATGTATATATGTATTAACTTTTAAAACGGCAGATTTGCAACCCAAGCCCCAAACAAGTCTAGACCAAATTGAATAGAATGTTTTTAAAAATCAATATACATTTTTTTCTTTAAATCAAAAGAAAAGTCCATATAAAGTGTCTTTTAAATATTGCTAAGTTATGGTTAAAGCAAAAAGCTAGAAAACCCTCAGAATTTGTAATTTACCCCCACTAAAAAGTTTTAAAAACACGCCATGTATACTACATTTTTAATTACAACCCATACTTCTCTAAATTGAATATGTAACTATTTTCGTTCTCTCGCTCATTAATACTCTTTAACATTACACGAACTCATATTTCCAAATTTCCACCCCTTCAAAATAAACATCAAGCCAATTTCATACTCATATCTATTTATAAACACATATACATATATGCGTAAACACTCCAATTCTCTCGCTCATTGAGTTCAAACAGTAGATTCGGCGTTGAACTCATATGTATATTGAAATGTTACACTCCAAATAGATGGCGTCGGCGCGAATAGCCAATTTGTTTCCGCATGAGAGTTGCCCCAATATGTGTTGTTATGTACCACGCTTTATTATAAAATTATTGAAAATTGTTTTTATTTTTTATATTTCTAAACTTTATGTACTTAAACGAAGGCAACAACTGATTTCTATTCACATGTACAAATGTATTAACTTTTAAAAGGGCAGATTTTTAACCCGAGCCCCAAACAAGTCTAGACCAAATTGAATAGAAAAATCAATATATATTTTTTCTTTAAATCAAATAAAAAATCCATATAAAGTGTCTTAAATATTGCTAAGTTATGGTTAAAGATAAAAGCTACAAAATCCTCGAAACTTTTTTTTGACCTAACCAGAATTTGTAATTTACCAACACTAAAAAGATGAAAAAAAGCCATATATAATAAATTTCTATAAATAGAACTCATATTTCTACATAATGAAACTTATTCTTTCACTCTATAAGCTCCTCCTATTATTAGAGAAATTATTTTCACTCCCTCGCTCATTGAGTACTTGGGTCCAAGATTTATAAATAAAGGTTGAGTCGTCGTGTTTTTAGTGTGTTTGCTGTTGTTGTTGACATTTTCTTCCGCTGTCAAATGAGTGTCAAATCGCATTGGTTTGTTTACAAATAAACAGAAGCAAAACAGAATAATTTTACTAACTGATTGCTGCTGGAAAAAAATTGATAAAATTATATTATATTATTCTTTTTTTTGTTGGAGTGTAATGGGGTGTGGTTGCTGAGTGACCTTGCTCAATCCCGACTCTTGCGTCCTCGTTCGTGCACTCTGGGCAATGTCCGGACCCTTTCAAGGGATGGTACCGCTGCCCGACTGGTTGATGTCCTCGTTAACGCAAAGGCTGACATCACCGCCCTGCAGGAAATGCGATGGACGGGACAAGGAAAGACGACCATCGGACCTTGTGACGTATACTACAGTGGCCAGACACGCGGCAAAGCGCGTGGTGTAGGATTCGTGGTGGGAAAGAGACTTCGCCGCCAAGTACTAGCGTTCACCCCCGTGGACGAGCGTCTCGCTGCGATCCGCATCAAAGCGAAATTTTTCAACATAACATTTATCTGCGCCTATGCGCCGACTGAGGAGACGGACGACGCAGAGAAGGACTCCTTCTACGATAAACTTGAACAGACTTATGATCGCTGCCCCCAACATGATATCAAAATCGTGCTCGGCGACTTTAATGCGACGGTGGGCAAGGAAGGAGTCTTTGGTCCAACAGTTGGAAAATTTAGTCTCCATGATATAACATCCCCCAACGGCACTAGGTTGATTGATTTCGCCGCTGCTCGCAATATGGGCATCAGTAGTACCAGGTTCCAGCATAAACGAATACACCAAGCCACATGGCTGTCTCCTGATCAAAGAACAAGAAACCAGATTGATCATGTCATGATCGACGGCAGACATAGCTCCACCGTTCTGGACGTGCGTACCCTTCGTGGTCCCAATATCGACTCGGACCATTATCTTGTTGCAGCCAAGATACGCACACGCCTCTGTGTAGCAAAGAAAGTGCGCACAGTAACGGAAGGAAAGTTTGACGTCGAGAAGCTGCGCACGACACAGACAGCTGACAATTTCTCCACTCGACTCTCACACCTGCTATCGGAGAGCAATCCTCGACCTAACGATGCAACCGAGCAATGGAAGCATATTCTCACTCATTACGTACTGCCGCTGAGGCCACTATAGGGTTCCAGCGAGCCCGCAAAAACAACTGGTACGATGAGGAATGCAGCACTGCCTCGGACAAAAAGGACGCTGCCTACAGGGAGACGTTGCGAACGGGCGCAACCCGCAGTGTATGGCAACGCTATCGTGAGGCAAAGAAGGAAGAGAGACGCCTTTTCAGAAAAAAGAAACGTGAGGCCGAAAGGCGTGAGTGTGAGGAGCTTGAGATGCTGGCTGACAGGAATGATGCCCGAAAATTCTATGAAAAGATCCGGCGGATGACGGAAGGTTTTAAGACCGGGGCAAGTTCCTGTAAGGACAATAATGGCGACCTGGTAACCGACGTACAGAGTGTACTTAAATTATGGAGGGATCACTTCTCCTCACTGCTAAATTGCGAGGGAGACGTCGAACCCGATACCCCAATCCCTGACGATGAAAAAGTCGTCCCACCACCTGACTATGATGAAGTGAGGATAGCTATATCCCGGCTCAAAAACAACAAAGCGCCTGGAAAAGACGGACTACCCGCCGAGCTGTTCAAACACGGAGGCGAAGAGCTGGTAAAAAGCATGCATCAGCTCTTATGCAGAATATGGTCAGACGAGTGCATGCCTCCAGATTGGAATTTAAGTGTGCTCTGCCCAATCCACAAGAAAGGCGATCCCGCTAACCGCACCAACTACCGCGGAATCAGCCTTCTTAATATCGCATATAAGGTTCTTTCTAGCGTATTGTGTGAAAGACTGAAGCCCATCGTAGACAAGCTGATTGGACCTTATCAGTGTGGCTTTAGACCTGGTAAGTCTACCATCGACCAGATTTTCATGATACGCCAAATCCTGGAGAAGACCCATGATAAAAGAATCGACACACACCATCTCTTTGTCGATTTCAAAGCCGCTTTTGACAGCGCAAAAAGGAGTTGCCTGTATGCCGCCATGTCTGAATTTGACTTCCCTGCAAAGCTTATACGGCTTTGCCAAATGACGTTGAGCAATACTAACAGCTCCGTCAGAGTCGGGAAGGACCTCTCTGAGCCATTTGAAACCAAACGAGGCTTCAGACAGGGCGACTCCCTTTCGTGCGATTTCTTCAACCTGATGCTGGAGAAGATAATTCGAGCAGCAGAGCTAAACCGCAATGGTACAATCTATTACAAGAGCGTGCAATTGCTGGCGTATGCCGATGATATTGATATCATTGGCCTTAACAACCGCGCCGTAAGCGCTGCCTTCTCTGGACTGGATAAAGAAGCGAAAAAAGTGGGTCTTGCGGTCAACGAGGACAAGACGAAGTATTTGCTGTCATCAAAGAAAGAATCGGCGCACCTGCGCCTTGGCAGCCACGTCACTGTTGATAGTTACAAATTTGAAACTGTGAGGGACTTCGTCTATTTGGGAACCAGCATTAACACCGAAAATAATATCAGTCTAGAAATCCAACGGAGAATCACTCTTGCGAACAAGTGCTACTTTGGACTGAGTAGGCAATTGAGAAGTAAAGTCCTCTCTCGAAGAACAAAGATCACGCTCTATAAGTCTCTCATCATACCTGTCCTGATGTATGGCTCAGATTCATGGACAATGTCAAGAGAAGATGAGATGGCCCTTGGAGTATTTGAGAGAAAAGTTCTCCGGAAGATTTATGGTCCTTCCCGTGATGCCGACGGCGAGTATCGAAGGAGATTTAACGATGAGCTGTACGAGCTTTACGCAGATCTGACCATAGTCCAGCGAATTAAATCCCAAAGGCTCCGCTGGCTGGGTCACGTCATGCGAATGGACAAAGAAGCTCCAGCCCAGAAGGTTTTCCAATCTTCACCCGAATTCGGCAGCAGAGGAAGGGGGAGGCCTCGACTGAGATGGAAACAACAGGTGGAGGATGACTTGAACTCCCTTGGGGTTTCCAATTGGCGTCAGTTATCGCTAAAAAGGAATGACTGGCGTGCTTTGATAGGCGACGGCCAAAATCGCTTAGGCGGTTAAGCGCCAATAAATGATGAATGATGATATCCATGCATTGAACGCAAAGAAGTTGGGCCGCGTATTTGCTAGGCCATTCTTGATAATATAAGTGAACACCGCTTTGAAGTTGCAGGCTTTGCATCCCAAACGCAGACTAAGTGGACACTGAAGTTGCAGCCTTGTTAAGCTTCCCTTAGTGCACATTCAGGAGCTGTCTAATCTGGTTGCTTCGGCTAGCAAGGATCGTAAGGTCAAAATTTGGGAACCAAAAATTAGTGAAGTATCTGGTGAATTTGAGTGTTTGAAAAAAACATAATGGCTGTTGGCTTTGACACCAATTTGACACCAGAAAGTCAATAAAAATCAGAAAAAAAATTAAACAGCTGTTCACCTGCCGTCACCTTTCTTATTTCATGATGCTTGGGTCCATTATTTATATTAATAGTCTAACTTTGTTGTTGGTATATTGTTAATTTTTAAAATTCCAATTCTCATAAAGCCGAATTGCAGAATTTGATAACTGCTTTGTGCATAAGGTAATGGCGCGGCGGTGAGCGTATGGAATACGGTGTGCACAGGTGCAAGACCCGGTTTTCTAAAATTATGTTTTTTTTAATATATAAAAAGCTTTGCCAAATCTTAACTATTACAATTTATTTAACCTAATATTTTTTTGTTCTGCACCTACTCAAAACGATCGCATAAATTAGTAGCTATTTGTTAAACACAATCTCATCATTCCATTAATCAAGCGCAACATAAAATCTCGAAAACCGAATATTGTTTGCCATAAATAATTTTGGAAAGGGCTGCTATAATTTAATATTTTTATTATATAATAACAGCCACTATTTTTTTCTATGATGGCCTCATTTTGACTATATATGAGTGTTTAAGGTATACATACATTTAAGTTGGTCGAGGACGGCCACGGGCCTAAAGGCAGCTATTGACAAAAAGTTGATCAGATGTTTGAATAAGTTCAACTATTTTAAATTGGTCGAATTTCGACCAGGGGATATACTAGTAAAAATAAAACTTCTGAAGTTAGGCTGCCGAATCTTTTCTTTGGTATTTCTCTAAAACTGTTTACTAAGGGATCAGATGTTATAAGCAACATATTCATGAGATCTCTATTCGTGGCTTCACGTGAGTGCTTTTGTGTGTTATCCAATCTGAATCCGCGCTAACCTCAGAACTTTCAAAAAACCTACGAGCAGTATTGCCATCATTTGGATTGCCGAATCCTGGTTTTGGTTTGTCTACTATCAATCCAAGCTCACTTTTGAATTTATTCTGAATTTCTTGGGAACGACGTTTTACACTTTCTTTATCTGATTCATTCCTAAGTTGCCATTTTTTTACTTCGAGTCGATAACTAATATGAAGCAAGCATTCAAAGCATCTTATCCATGCAAGGAGAGTCGACAAACCAAAACCAAGATTGTCTATATTAGGTATAAAACACCGCGTGTCATCGTTCATCTCTTTTTATAACACTTTTGTGCAGAAGAAGTTTCAGTCAAAGCATTTCAAACTTTTCCGTCAATCATTGTTAGGAGCATATTGTGATTTACAGAAACCTCTCCTTCTCCGAGCAAGCACTTTGTAGGCAATAGAGCATTTATTTCTTCTAAAACTTTGTTAGTTTCGGAAACCGTAAAATCTCTTGTTTCCTTAGAAAAAATAAATTTAATTGCAATTCATCGTGGAAGAAGGTCGAGGATTCTGCCAAACAACGTTACCTTTTTCGTCTCGTAACTGAAGAGGAACGAAGGAAAATATAAACAAAAACTCATCATAGTTATCACTGCACGTGAACTTTTGTTTATAAGTGCTGTGGCCCGAACTTCCATCGCCACCCCACTTGCTAATTAAAAAAAAAAGACTTCTTGGTTCGCTAAAACTAACCGCTCAACAGTTTTATCTAACACGGCTTTAACTTTTATTTCAGCCCTTGTTTCACTCACAACAATTGTGTTTGGATATACTTCTTCTTTAGCTTTTCTTAAACTGTAAAGAGACGGATACACCTTATGACCTGTTTTGATAGCCCACTTGCGAGTAGTTTTGTAACTATGACTCGTCGACTTACTTTCTACATAGTATGCTAAAGCTTCGACTCTACTCAAGCATCTAGCATCTTTGTCACATATAGCCTTGTCCGACAATAACTGAGGTGCATTTTTTATAATATTTGCGATATTCCTGTTACCGGAATTACGCGTTTATACTTACGCCGCATAAACTCGCTCATCAGTACTTCTGGATTGCAGTAGGTTTTCCACTCGACGAAGTTTGGTCTTTCGACTGCAATCGACAAAGTTATTTTTTGGTCTTCCGGGGCCTGGGTTACTTGAAGCAGGAGAAGTATCCACGGAGTTAATATGTCGAAAGCGCTCTTGATTTCTTCCACAGCTGTCCCATTTTTCGCTAAACTTCGCCGAATATTTTGAAATCTGCTTACCTAAGTCCTTCAAGGAACTTAATATCACTTCGCCTACACAAATTTTTGCTTCAATAAATTTAAGTAGCTCCTCCTTCTTGGATTCTTTGGACCTTTGGACCAGACTTCAAAAAATTCCACTTTTGTTATAGTTATAATTAAATCTGAAAAAAATTTAATTTTGAACTGAGAGTTAGCGTTAAATAACTGGTAACCCATATGTTTTAGACATGTTTTCATATTAACTCAGAGTTAAAAAGTCGTGCGTGTTAAAAAAATTTAACTTACCTTCGAGCTTATAATTCATCACAACAATTTTGTAAAGTGCTTTCTTAAAGGGAATAATTATAATAATAATTCGGGTTTGTCCTGCTTGCTTTTATGAAAATTGTGAATAACAAGACCGTTATTTGTGTTACTTACATTTGATATTTGAAAATTGCAAAAATAAAAATGACGTTTTTGTCGAGCTTGCTTGTTCTACACTATGCGTCGTCTATTTATAGGGTATGTTTTTTATATAAAAATCGGAGGGTGTACACCGAGTAAATGCCGTTATAAAAATTTAAGTTGACATCATCTTTTATCAAATTGTGAGCGTTTTTATGAACCGATTTAGATTATTTTTTCCGGGAACTAGTAATATTCTATGAGTTAAATAAGTAGCTTTTTTCGCCATATGCTAATTATCTATTACCCGAGTTGCAGGCTCCGACTGCTTTTACAAAGAGGCGGTGCCACGCCCATTTTCCGATTTTTGTTTAATTTTCTTATTATCAACGTCAATTCTAATCTAAATATAAAATTTAATCATTAGATGTAGGATAATCCAAAATTTTGTACGGGGGTCCAGGTTTTCCGTCCAAAGCCTGGAACCGGGATACCGGATGATAAAACTTTTAGGCAGGCCTTGTGGTACGTGTCTCTGTCTACAACTTTGTCAAAGACGAGAAATGTGATAAGGTCTCAGAAAGCGAGATAATGGCAAAAAAGTGATTTTCGGGGCCTTTGACCCCCAAAAAGAACAAAAAAAAACCTCTGCCCAAAATAAATTGCATAATTGTAATAAGTGACTACATATGAAACCAAAAATGTCAAAAAATAATTTTGTCCCGCTAGCTTGTTCTAATCGAACCGCTGTGCATCTTTTAAAAGCTGGAGTAGGGCCAACTGTTAAATCCTACCTGAGGGGTTGGATATCTTTTGCGTGATACATTCCTAATAATTTACCGGACAAGTCCTCTAAAACATAGCATGATTTCCCTACTTTTTCTCGAACTCTAGCTTTTGCAAATGTTTTAGCCAACTTGCTATTAAATTTCTCTGAACCTTTACTTTGGGTGAAATTTCGGTGCATCACTTCTTGACCTTGTTTCGTACGACTTTTGTATATTTTTGCGTACGAAACTCCTCACAAGGTCTAAGCTATCATGCCTATTTTCAAGAGTTGAAACCTTGCCTTGTTTCTTAGCAACTTATAGTCGTTACCATGTGTTATCATATGTTGTCCGAATAATACAAAATATGGGGATTGACAGATGGTCTGATGAATGGAGTTCCTCAAAGCACAATTTATACTATTCAAATGTAGGTCCCAATCGCGTTGGTCGCTTTTTATATAAGCACGTAGTGCTGCATTAATAGAGCGATTAACTCGCTCTGAGCTGTTGCTTTGGGGTGAGTAAATCGCAGTAAAAATATGTTTAATACCATATTTCTTAAGAAAACTTTCAAAATCTCGAGACCGGAACTGGCTACGATTATCACTTACGATACATTCAGGAACTCCAAACGTGTCAAATAAATGTTTCAGAAAATTCGTAATGGGAAAAGTGGTGAACTTCTTAAGTGGACATAAAAATGTGTACTTCGACATATGATCAAGAACAATTAATATTCCAATATGTCCACTCTTTGACCGCGGAAATGGTCCTATCTAATCTCCGTATAGGCGTTGGAAAATACGTTCGGTTGGAGTAAAGTTACCCATGGGTGGTCTGAGAACTTTGGTAGAGTATTTGGTTGTTTTACAAACCTCACAACCTGAAACATACTCCCTTACAGAGCGATAAAGACCTGCACAATAAAAATATCTCCTCACCCTTTCCAGAGTTTTAGCTACTCCGCCATGGGCAGCTGAATAAAATCTGATTCCTCAATCCTTCCGGTACAACAAGCTTCCATGCGGCTTCTTGTTGATCTGCATTTCCACTATAAAACTCGGTTCTATGATAAATATATTTATCATCAACCTTGAAGTCAGGATATTGGGTTTCTTTGTCTTTTATCTTTTCCCTCAGCTTAAAATACTCCTCAGAATCAAATTCGGGCGAATTTAAGTCAACTTCGGGAACATTTTCAGGCTAGCATATCTAAGTTTTCGGTATTTACTCGAGACAGGTCATCTGGTACCACATTGACTGATCCTTTTCGATGCTCGATCGTAAAATCAAAGGCTTGCAATTTTAATGCCCACCGCGCCAAACGACCGTTGAGATCAGCTTGCTTCATCAACCATCGAAGACTAGCATGATCGGTTATGATACGAAATGCCTGGCCTTCGATGTAAGGTCTAAACTTTTTCACAGCCAAAACTGCCGCCAGACATTCCTGTTCTGTTACGGGGTAATTTCGCTGTGCTAAGTTTTTGGCTCATGTAGGCAATAGGTACTTCTTCTCCATTCTCATTTACTTGGGCAAGAACCGCACCAACCCCACATTGACTTGCATCACACTGTATAAGGAATGGCATGTTAAAATCGGGATTCGCTAATACAGGTGCAGAGGTTAAGCATATGTGTATGGTGTATGTGAGATTCAAAGTCTTCTGATATCAACAAAAGGTCGTCTAAGTAGACAAAAACTCGTTCTTATAGGTAGTACGGGATAACCTTATCCATTAGACGGCACTTAGTTTGGGGCGCATTACATAGACAGAATGGCATCACTTTGAATTGGTATAACGGCCTGTTTGGCACAATAAAGGCCGTTTTTTCGCGAGACGCAATCTGAAGTGGAATTTGCCAGAATGCGTCCTTTAGGTCTAAGATAGAAATGTACTCTACCCGGGGCAATCGGCTAAGTATGCCCTCTATGTGCGGTAATGGATAGGCATCCTTCACTGTCAATGAGTTGATTTTACGGCTGTCTAAACATAAACGAACTTTCCCTGGTTTCCTAATTAAGACTACAGGTGAGGACCCGGAGCTATTCGACTCTTTGATTAACCCAAGAGCTATCATCCGACCTATCTCATGGCCCATCAGCCGGAGAAATCGGGAAATGACGTTGTTTTATTGGAGAAGCCTCCCCAACATCAATGACATGCTCTACCAGGGTTGTTTTTCCTAGGCCCTTTTCTTCAAATGAAGGGTAACTGCGTATAGCAGCAGCCAGTTTTTCCTTTTGAATTGCCGAGAGATCATGGGCATTTTCATCTTTTCACATACATGCAGTTCGCTGACAAGGTTTGGAGAAATTTGGAAACTTTTCCAAAAATTTATTCCCAAATACACATCTTGTTTCAAGCTAGGAACGAAGTAAAAGTCAATAGGAAGTGTTTTACCGTGATAGAGGACATCTAGGGTTGCAATACCAAGAACTGACTGATTCGAGCCGTCTGCGGTACAAAGTGTTGTGTTTAGTTTCTTAATTTTCAGGTTTTGTGAAAGCACATCCGTAACCCATTTCGAACCCAGACAACTAACCGAAGCTCCTGAGTCTAGCGACCCGAAAACTTGTTTCCCTAATATCTCAACCGATGCATATGGCCGAACATCTCCTGGTTTACAGACTATTGTACCCGTTAAGTGTTGCTGTTTTGTCCTTATGCTTTTCCAATATGCCCTCGAGCGAGCAGTCGACCGAGGTTCAGAAAATATTTTTTGTCATTTGAATGCGTACTCCTCAAGCCTTCGGTGAAGTGGGCGAATAGGGTGAACTGGTATATGTGTTGACGCCTTACTAGTGGTATTTTGGAGTATTTTAACTGGTATATGTGTTGACGCCTTACTAGTGGTATTTTGGAGTATTTTAATTTTTTGCTCTAATTCGAGGTCGGATTGGGATGCCTCCTGGTGGAGTTATCGACACCCCGTTGCCTGTTTTCCGGATTATTGCAATTCGGACAGTTGGGTAAGAAAAAAGCAAGTAAACCACAACCGTAGCAGAATACTCTACGAGGTTTGAGGCACTGCTTGTAACTGTGGCCAGACACATCGCAGTTCCAGCACTTATGTTCAACTGCTTCTACGTTTGGCAGCTCTACATGCTCAGTCCAATCTCTTTCCGAAATCGGACTCTGATCAGCTTTCAGTACTTCCGCAAGCTGTCTTTTTTGTGATATTTGAGGTCTCGAAATATTACCCTTAATCGTTTCGAAAAAGCTTTCGCGGCGCCTACATGCGCGTCTTAATTCAAAAATAGAGGATATGTTCAAATGGAGCAACTCCAAACGTATATCCGGAAGTAGGTTTCGAATGAGAGTTTCGACTACTTCCTGTTCGGACATTGCTACTCTCAAATTATCGTTCAACTTCATAACCGTTTCCAAATAGTGCTCAAAGGTTTCCCCTTGTTTCTGCTTCCTGTTCCTTATACTTTCTTTGATATCTTAATCTGTTCGAATATCCTTGAAGTTGCTTCGCATAAGTCGAACCAATCTACGGATCGCACAGAATGGTGGTACCTCCAGTACCAATTCTTTGCCTTTCCTTCAAAAAGTATATGAGCACTTTGGCAAAGAGCATTGAAGTTGCCTCGCAAAGAGGAAATAGTCAGTGCGTTTACTCTATAAATGAACTCTAAACAGGTTTTCTCACCAAGCCTCATTCAATATGTTCTAGGTATGTTCTCTTTTTTTTTTTAAAGGTAATGAAAAAAACTTAGCATTAAAATTAAGTTAGGCGTGCAAAACCAAAAACTTTATGAATGACTTATCTTTACTCTACTCATTCATCGTTATGTATTTAGGTATGTTTGCAAAATTAATATTCAATGGAAATCAAAATTCAAAATATCAATAACTGTGTCATGAGTACAACTCATAGTATCTTTCTTTAAATGACAAAATTGAGAACTAAGTATAAATACGCATATTATTTCTGGATGAATAGTTGTTGTGTTTTTTTTTCTTTTTACTTACATTGCATTAGGGTGCTCCAACGGTGTTTGCGCAAACAGGTTGTACTCCAAGAATAATGTTTCTAGAGGTGACATCGGAATATTTTCTTAATAAATATGCGTATGAACATATGTAGTTTTCATCGCACTGGTGGCTTTAATCCTACTTTTTGAATATAATTACGCTTACTTTTTCCTTTTTCATTATCTAAATTTTTCTTAACCTTTTTTTTTATTTTTTTTATATCTTTTCGAAGTATCTTTACGTCTGTGGCAGCGGTCTCACGACCTGGCCTCGGAGTTTCGAAGGAGAAGGAAGCTGCAACTGAGATTTCGGCAAGGAGAGCGACCGCGATGGCAACTACGGGTCCGCACTCCCAGGAGACATCTCCCCGCCGCTTCACATACCACGAGAAAAGATTGGCTGCAAAGATCCTGAAGAGGTATGAAGGGGTACCGCAGGAGTCGCTGTCGCCGAATTCCAGTAAATCGGTAGAGCTAGCGAAAGCTGTGATACCGGATTTCCAAAATTCGTACATGCCAAAGAGGTTAAAAGTTAACCCTTTCAAGCGCCAGAGATCGGACCTGGAGTTAAATCCCCCTCCCAAGCGGCATCAGAAGACCCCTGGAGCGGGCAAACTAAGCTTTGCTGAGGTAACCAAGGACAGGATCCTTATAGGCGTCCTTGACCGAGGCAATGACCGTCTGGCCATCCCTAAGGACCGGTGGCGTTACGTGCGAAATGAACTCGGCAACATTCTTCTCAATGTTGCTCCAGAGTTTCCGGGTAGTTCGGCGCGAGTAACGGATGCGGGTTGGCACCAGGGTCAGATTAAATTACTCGCATGCGGGGATGCAAAAACCGTAGCACTGTACAAGGCAGCAGCTGCTAAGCTGGGTGAAGTCTACTAGGGTGCAAGGATAGAGGTCGTCGACTGGAAGGACATTCCAGCTCGTCCAAGGGCAAGGGCGTGGATTCCGGCCATCCCTGACGAACCCGAGAGAATTCTCGGGATGCTACGGCTAATGAATCCGTCCCTGCCAACGCATGACTGGAGTGTCAATCTGGTCGGGGATGCGGTAGGGCCCGACAGACAGGTGGTGTTCACCATGAATAAAGAGTCAATCCAGCCCCTCAAAAGGTGCAATGGCCTAGTACATTACAGCGTAGGCCAGATCGTTATCCACGTATATCGTGGTGATGCTCAGCGCGCTGCCTTCTCGGCTGCTCCGGGGGAACCGGAAAACGAATTACCAGAAGAGGAAGCGGAGGATTCCGATGCGGAAAGCATGTTATCCGCCACGCCCCTTGGCGATAGTGCTGCGAACAACTCGGAGATGGACGGCAGCCTACAGGACGAGGAAGCCCTCGACGTCACGGTGGTAGCAGCCAACGCTGAGCGATTAACATCTAACGCTACAGACAGCAAGACACCTGCAACGCCATATCGGGCAGTTAATCGGAACAACTCGTCGTTGATAGGCAACCTCCGGGATGGGGCAAACCTCGACGATATGGGGACGGCAGGGAAGTCTGTGCGCTCTCATGTTGGTGGTGCTTCAGATTAATCTGCACAAATCTAAAGTAGCTTCGGCTGCTTTAAGTAGTCGTCTTTCTAAAGGCGACGTGGATGTGGTCCTCATCCAAGAACCCTGGGTCAATAGCTCGAGAATCTGCGGATTGGGGACTAAGGGCTTCAAGCTCATTCGAGCCAGCGAGGAGAGCAAAGTCAGAACGTGTATTCTGGTCAAGTCTGAGTTGAACTCCTTTCTCCTACCTAATTACACCAATGGGGATATTACCGCTATCAGTCTAACGGTCGACAGCACCCGCCTGACGGTGGCTTCGGTCTATATGCCCTACGACGCCGAAGAACCCCCACCACAAACGGAGGTGAAAGACCTGGTGTCAAATTTCTGCACGGGTAATCTTATTATTGGAGCGGACGCTAATGCTCACCATGTCCAATGGGGGAGCTCCGACATCAATGCCAGGGGCGAGTCTCTGTTTGATTACCTCTTAACAACCAACCTGGTGATTTGCAACGTGGGTAATGAGCCTACTTTTATCACTAAGACCCGCAGGGAGGTCATAGACCTCACTATCTGTAGTGAAGGCGCTTACGAGTGGGTCAGAAAATGGCGGCTTCTGGAAGAACATTCTTTCTCCGACCACCGTTACATAGAAATGGTTTTAGACTTTATTGTAGAACAACCAATCATGAAGCGCAATCCACGTAACACTGATTGGCAATGAAATATTAGACAGAGACCTACCAGTACTGCCCTCACAAGCCCCCTCATCAGTAGAGGAGCTGGAGGATCTTGTTACTACATTTACATCGGCGCTCTCAAATGCTCTAGGACAGGCTTGTCCAGTGCCAAAACCACGCGGTAAACACAGGCCACATTGGTGGTCCTACGATTTGGACTCGCTCCGAATATCATGCCGGAAACAATTTAACAAGGCCAAGAGCTTCGGCTCTGAGCCTCATTGGCACGAATATAAAGCTAAACTAAGGGCCTACAAAAAAGCTCTGAGACAGGCGAAGAGAACCTCGTGGAGAAATTTCTGCACTGGCGTCGAAAAGGTCGACGACACAGCGAGACTTAGACGAGTCCTCTCGAAAAGTCAAACAACCATCAGCTATCTGCGAAAACCTGACGCATCCTGGACCAGCACGGAAGAGGAAACCCTTGAGCTGCTCTTGAATACACATTTTCCGGGGAATCTGCATGATGCACCACTAGCACCTGCAACAAACCTGGCAGTAAATATACCCATCACTGAGGAAAGAGTAAGGTGGGCAGTTAAGAGCTTTGAACCGTATAAGGCTGCCGGACCGGACGGGATTATCCCCGCGCAACTTATAAACACGTTGGAGACATCAGCTAAATGGCTGGTATTTCTCTTCACAGCCTGCCTGGCTCTCAACCACATTCCGGGCTCCTGGAGAAGCGCCACGGTAGTGTTTATCCCTAAGGCTGGGAAGGCATCCCACTACGAGCCAAAAGACTACAGACCGATCAGTCTCTCGTCCTTTGTACTAAAAACCTTTGAGAGGATACTAAGCGACTACCTCTTAACAACTATTGATAGCAACCTTATCTCTAGCTATCAGCATGCATACACCAAGGGTAAATCAACAGAAACCGCTCTGCACAGCCTAGTGTCTGTCATTGAGAAATCGCTGTGTGAAAAGGACTACTGTCTCGTGGCCCTCCTAGACATTGAGGGGGCTTTCAACAATATAAGCCCGGAGGCTATCAACTCCGCTCTAGCTAATCTGGGCGTAGATAGACCTCTAACTGATTTAATTGACCAACTTTTAAGGGGAAGGAAAATAGCTTCTTCACTTGGTACGGTTGAGTTATCACGTTATGTCACAAGGGGAACACCCCAGGGTGGTGTTCTTTCCCCGCTTTTATGGAACCTCACAGTCAGCTCGTTGCTACGTGACACAAGCTGGGGGGGCGGGAAGATAGTGGCATACGCAGACGATTTAGCTATTGCATTCAGAGGCAAGTTCCCACAAACTCTGTGTGACCTGATGCAAGTAGCACTGCGAGAAGTTTCGACGTGGTCCTCTCGCTGCGGACTTAGTATCAACCCAGGGAAGGTGGAACTTGTCCTCTTCACCAACCGGTACAAAATACCGCCACTAAGCCTACCAGAACTAGATGGCACGCGCCTGGGCTTGTCGGATAAGGCCAAGTTTCTAGGCATAGTTCTGGACAGGAAATTGAATTGGAAGGAGAATGTTCTTCAGCGCCAGAAGAAAGCTTGCATCGCTCTTTACAGATGCAAAAGAGCCATTGGCAAAAAATGGGGCCTCAGCCCTACAGTATGCAGTTGGATCTACACGGCCATCATTCGCCCAATCATGCTTTATGGAGTCGTCGTATGGTGGCCTGCGCTGAGCAAGGCAACATACCTGAATCTGTTGCGGAAAGTCCATAGATCCAATATGATCTGCATAAGCGGTGCGCTAAGGACAACGCCCAACGAAGCCCTCCAGGTCATTCTGGGCATTTTGCCACTTGATCTGGAAGGGTTTCGGTCAGCGGCGGCATCAGCTCTGCGCCTAAGAGAAACCTCCAGTTGGGCTGCGGGTACTATTGGACACTCCAGTATTCTGGAATCTTACAGCTTTCTCCCTCTAAGCACAGATCGCTGTGCGACTACTACAGTCGGGGATAGCTGTTTCAAAATAAACATTCCCAGCAGAGAAGACTGGGAGAGGACGGATTGGTGTCCCGAAACAAATGGTGGCACTTCCATATACACCGACGGCTCGAAGTTGGACGGCAGAGTTGGAGGAGGAGTTTATTCAAGGGATTTGGACTTTGAGCTCTCCTTCAGACTACCTGATCATTGTAGCGTCTTCCAGGCGGAAGTCTCGGCAATCCTGGACGCCGCGGCCTGGTTAAGCAAACGTGTTATCGGAGAAGATATCGCTATTTTCAGCGATAGCCAAGCGGCCATCAAATCCCTTGGCTCATACACGTTCAACTCTAAACTAACGCTCAGCTGTCGTCGATCTCTTCAGGAGATGGCCCAACAGAACCGCGTAAACCTCATATGGGTCCCGGGACATAGGGACATTGAGGGAAACTGTAAGGCAGACGAGCTTGCCAGGCAGGGCACGACCAAGCAGGTTCTTCAGGATAAAGAGCGCTTAGGTATGCCGTTTGCCACATGCAAACTAATGCTGAAGGAGCACACACTCCGTGAAGCCAACGAAAGATGGCTGCTATCCCCAGGGTGTCGCATATCGAAACAAACCTGGCCAAAATGGGATCTTAAAAGGTCTAGACGCATTTATGCCCTAACTAGGAGGGAAATCTGCATATTGATAGGGGTATTAACCGGTCACTGCCTCATTGGTAGGCATGCAGAAAGGCTAGGTGTGCCCTACCGACGATGCTGCAGGAGTTGCAAAGATGATGAGGAGGAGGAAACAGTGGAGCACCTCATCTGCAACTGTCCGGCTTTAAGCGGCGCGAGAACGCGCTTTTTGGGAGTTCCGTTCCTGGATAGCCTAAGCCAGATCGCGGAAATGGACATAAAGGACTTGATGGGCTTCATAAAGTCATTTAAGTGGTTCGAGGAGGAGTAACGGTGTCGGTTTAGGAGTGTCAGTCCCGGGATTCTGCTATGTGGAAAATCCCAACAACTCAGGGATTTTCCATATGGCTGGGTCCCGGGACTGACTTTCCTTGTGTTGGTGGTATCACAACGGGCCTTTCAAAACTGGCCTAAGTGTGCCTCTGCGGCAGCCACTTGAACCTAACCTAACCTAAGTTATGCTCGCATTTTTATATTCGTAGATTTTACTTATTGTTTTTTTTTCCAAGTTTCACTAAATTTGCATTTTTCTGTACTTTTATATTTTGTAAATGAGATTATTATACAAAATTTTAAAAAAAGAGAGAAGAAATTAAAAACGAAAGGTTTTGATTTTGCAAAACGCGTTAACAAGCTAAATCGAATGTCGAGAAGACCATATGTTTTTTTCGAAGAATGTATCTAAAATGCTTGCAAAGTACTACAATCACTGTTTTTTTTTCTTTATGCCACTATACCATTCTCGCGGGGCCGTCGGGGGATCCCTCCTATGGGTTTTTGCACAATTTTCTTGAGTTTACGTAGATGGGAAATTATCCACGCCTAGTACGCTGTTTAAGGTGACATCGAATGCGAGTTCACAATGGTCGTTTATCGAGGCTTTGAGGTGCCCTCTTCCTAACATGCCACCCACGTGGAAGAACCTGGTCGCCTATGGATATATTAAAATCCTGTTTTACCAAAAACACAAAGCTATTGTGGGGTGAAAGCTAACATACCTCTTCGTGGTAAAAAGTCTCGTGTTCACTGCAAGATGCCTAGGATTTCCTCGGGAGCAACACAGTTGTGTTTTTTTTATACTGTGAGATAATAATAATAATAATAATAATTCCCAGACGGATTACCCACCATATCCCGCCCAACCGGCACGAGGGGCGCATCCGCATAACGCGCGGATTTTTTAAAGTTGCCGAGCCGTTGAAAGGCATTGGTTTGTTAATCGTCGAGATCTAAAACTGCTCATCTACCGAGAAAGACTCATCCGCCAAGTTAAATACTTAGATATAGAAAAAGTTACACAGTTATAAATAATTGGTTAACGAAAGATTGAGAGCCGACTGTAGAGATAGACAGAGATAATGAAATAAACAAACAAAGTGAAAGAAATATAATAAATATAAATATATATAATAAATACTAATAAAAAGAATTCAAACCAGGATTAAAGGCTACAACATAGTTTCTATGTATTAAGGGCAGAAAGAATGGATTCTTTTATGCGGAGAAGCGAGTCCGAAATGTCAAATGTATCGGCATGAGAGTTATAATCCTGACATAAACAGCGAAATGGTTCATTTAACTCATAGTTAGTTCTACACTGTTTCAAGACAAGTGGTTTATAATGACGTGATGGTCGAGAGGGTACATTGAAATTCACCTCGCTTAGAAGAAACGGGCTTGAGAGAGATCCATTTAGTAACTTAATCATAAAAACAATTCCTAGCATTTCCCTCCGACTAGAAAGGGTGGGAAGATTTATGAGTTTGAAACGACTAGTATAAGGTGGTAGATTACACAAAGGGTCCCAATGAAAATCTCTTAGAGAAAAAAGTAAAAATTGTTTTTGGACTGATTCTAACCTATCTATATGGACTTAGTAGCGCGGGTTCCAGACGATTGAGCCGTATTCTAGTATCGGTCTGACTAATGCAGTAAAAAGAGCTTTAGTTACATAAGGGTCGCTAAATTCGTTAGACCATCGTTTGACAAAAGCTAAAACCTCTCTAGCATTACTGGCTGTTGCGTTAATATGGTGGTTGAAACTAAGCTTGCTATCCATAGTAACCCCCAGGTCAACAAAGTCGTGCACCTGCTCGAGACTATAATTGTTAATTGTGTAGGAGGCTGGCTGAAAAGTTCTTCGCGATGAAGAGAATAGTAACTATTTTCTCAAATATCCTTATTTTTCTTCCAAACAAACGATTTTGCGAAACGCGTAGCGCTATTGCAGTGCCAATGGATTTAGAAACTTGCTCACGTTACTGTTTTGTAAAATTTTGTCGCGATTTCAATAAAAACTTTGGATATATAATTTCACTTGTACAAATTAATGTTGCCTGGTATAGAAGCATGGACGAAATGGCAGAGGAAAAGAAATTTTCCCAGTATCTCACCTACCATTTACTGTTCTCTTTGTTACTCTGACAAGGCACATGTAGTGTTGAACAACGTGAAAAAATGTATGCTGTGGAAGTTAATTACTTAGTATGGTGAATTTTAATGTTACCAAGATCATTTCTGCCCTATTGATGATGTATGTATAGAGAGTTAAAAATTTGAAACAGTACTTGAAAAACGAATCTATGGTAGTATCTAAGCCAGTACCAATGGACAGATATTCAAGAGGCCATAACAACATTTGCAATGTCCGATTCTAAATTTGTAGAAACAGACGGTAATTTTGTTCTCAAAACTCAAAAAACACATTTTCACTCAATTTTATTGACATTAAAACTTCTGCTGGACTAGGCGCATTCTTTTTTGATGTAGTTCGATAATGCAGCAACAGGGCTATATAATAATCAACTCCTAACACTTGGCATTTTTTCAAAATACGTTTCGCTGTTTGTATAGATCTTTCAGCAAGACCGTTCGACCTAGGCAGATATGGACTTGAAGAATTATGCTCGATGCACCAGTCTTTGCAAAAATTACCAAACTCTTTTGAACTGAATGGAGGACCATTATCTGAAATTAAAATGGTCGGAATTCCATGTCTCGCAAATATACTTTTTAGCTTTGTGACTACTGACGTATTAAAGCAACCCGAGCTCAGCCACTCTATTCCTATGTATTTCGAGAAATAATCGACTACTAAAAGAAACCACTTTTTATTAAATTCAAACAAATCGATACCCACTTTGTACCATGGAATCGAAAAGACTTCATGGACTAAGCAAAACTTTTTTTGGATTTGAGTTTCTGTATTTGGTACAAGTTTCACAACTTGACACAACATTGTACGTTACAGTTAGGTTATACGCTAGAAGTCTCAACATAAATCTTTGAAGACGCGGTGGAACTTTATGCAGTGGTTTATTAAAAAGGTTTATAAACGGCTTATGATTTGTTTCGACTATAATGTTATGACCGCAGACATATTGGTGAAAACGTGTACATCCAAAAAGTATAGCAAATAGTTCCTTCTCTATTTGCGCATAATTTACCTGACAAGTCGTTAAAGGAAGCCGATGCATAAGCTATTGGATTTTTGCAATGTCTTATAACTGCACCCATTGCAAACTTTGAAGCATCAGTTGACAAAACTAATTTTTTGTTGGGATCATAATAAGTTAGAACAGGAGCATTCGAAATTACTTTTTTCAAGTTATTGAATTCTTTTTCGTGAACATTGTACCAATGCCACAAAGTTTCATTTTTTATCAAGTCTCTCAAATGTTTGTTTGTTTACCATCCCAGGAAAACGTTGAAGCTCTTTCACATTAGTTGGAAGTGGCATATTAACAATCGATTTGATTTTCCTGTCGTCTGGTCTTACACCTCTTTCACAAAAAATATGGCCTATAAATCTCAATTCACTTTTTAATATATTAGACTTAGCTTTATTGAAGCGAATACTTACGCGTTTAGCCCTGTCTAGGACTTTCGATAAAATTGCATTGTGCTGCTCAACATTTGGCGCATGAATTAAGAAGTCTTCCATGTATATGATAAGACCCTTTATATCACTAAATAGGCGTACCATTTCCGCGTGAAAAATTTCTGGGGCAGCGTTTATGCCAAATGGTAATCGTAGAAACTTATATCTGCCGAAAGGTGTATTAAATGTACAGAGTTTAGATGATTCTTCATCTAATTAGCATCCCGTGTTCTAAAAAATTTCGATTCACTAATTTGTGACTTGCATTCATCTATGTTCGGAAAAGAAAAACGCGGCCCTAGTACCACTTTATTAAGGTTTCGGGGATCTAGACATATTCGTAGACTACCATTTGGCGGCCGCCGAGGTGTAGCGGTTAAGTGTTCGGCCTTCTACACGAAGTCGTGTCGGTTCGATGCCCGGCAAAAGTAACATCACAAATTATTTAGAAAAAAAAATTTTTTCTAAACGGGGTCGCCCCTCGGCAGTAGTTTGGCAAACTCTCCGGGTGTAATTCTGCCATGAGAAGCTTCTCAGCAAAAAAAACTCAGTTGCTTTGCAAGTGCCGTTCGGAGTCGGCAAAAAACTGTAGGTCCCGCCAACTTGTAGGAAAAACTCAAAAGCAACACACCACAAGTTGGAAAGAGAAGCTCGGCAAAAATCTCGTTAGAGGTTATGATAACCTGATAACCATTTGATTTTGTGACCAATACTATGGAATTGACTCACTCTGCTGGTTCTTGTACCTCCTCAATAACATTTAACTTTTCCATTCGATTTATTTGAACTTTTAGTGGCTCTAACAAACTAAACGGTGTGCGACGTAGAGGTTCGATTTGGGGCTGACTATTTTCTTTTAATTCAAGGTGACACTTATTTTTTAACTGACCTAAGCCGTTGAACACTTCTGAATATGTTTTCAATATATGCTCACATTCACATTTTATTGACTTTACAATATTTACCAAGTTCATTTTTACTGCCAAATCTTAACCAATAATGCTTCTACAGTTCATCTCTAGGATATAAAATTTTGCTGAGTAAGTGATGCTATTGTATTGCAAATTAATATCGACATACCCAAGTACCTTTAGTTTTTAGCCGCTAAAAGTAATTATATTATTAAAGACATTATTATTAATATTAGATATATTCAGCATTTTAACGTTTTTACCGACATGAAATTTGCCTGCCAGCCCGTGTCTACTTGACAATTGACTTTATGCCCATTTACATCCACATTTACGTTCCACTCTTTTGTTTCTCCGTTTTTGCTTGTTTTCTTCAGTAGACCAATAAATAAGTCATCGTAGTCATAATTGTGTTCTTCATTACAAGTTTCTTCCTCGTTTATTGTTTTTACAAATTGGTTCTTTTCTTTTTGTTGCGTTTGTTGTTTTTGCACATTTTAGTAAAATGATTCCGTTTCTTGCAAATGTGACAAATAGCGTCTTCGGCTGGACATTAGAAACGATGAATTTCGCCACTTTTTGTGCACCGATCACGCGATGTCTATTTCTTTTGTTGTTGTACGCCCGACGGTTTTGTAAACGACTTGCTCTTTCGTTTGATTGCTCCTACCATGTCGTCAGTGGTATTTGCTGTTGTTGTTGCTGTTTGCGTTGCTGCTGCGTTTTCTTTCGCCATTTCCATGCTTCTGGTAATTTCGAAAGCTCTTTGCCATTTGACTTCACTCAAAAGACGTTCTTTTATGTTCTTGTAATTTGGTGATAAACCGCAAACAAAGATGTGCTTTACAGGACCTTCCCGCAAAGTACCAAATTCATATGTCACGCTTAAATTTTGTAGCGCTGTTGCATATTGACTTAGCATTTCAGCAGGTGCTTGCCGTCTCACAAAAAAGTTTTACCGTTCAATTGCCACGTTGGTTTTTGGAATTAAATAATTATTGAATTTTTGCCAGAGGTCGTCTTACTTCACGCTCTCTGTATCCACATTAAGCGAATTGAATATTTCGAAGCAGTCTGTACCAAGTGATGTAACAAAATCGCTGCTTTTCGTTTATCCGACTGTTCTTCCAAATTGGATGCTAAGAGGAATACCTTGAATTGATTACTCCAATTCTTCCATTCTTGCGACAGATTAATGGATTTTGTGTTTAAAGGTGGCAAATTTGCCGCCATGGAAATTATTTGTTTTTCCGACAAGACTATATTTTTATTTCAGTCATTTTCTTTTCACACACGACCTGACACCATGTTATATGTTGGACTTGTAGTTCATAACTGTTTTATTATAATGCATTTCTCTTAAGGTATGTATGTTAGAGGTTATGGTTACAGGGATGTATTTTATAGTACTTAGACATTTACATAACAAAAGTTTTGGAAAAAAAGTATAAAAGGCTTAAATTTTTAGCAGCTAACGCTACTAGGAAGTGCGCAATAAGCCTGAATTGCCATTGACGAATCAAAGTAAGTATTTCAAACTATTGAAAATTCAAAATTTTATTTAACTAGCAATTGTTCTCGCTGGAAGGAAGATTCACTCTTACCATACTGCAAACTGTAGCAAAAGAAATACTATGTTTGACTTGGCAGCAATAATGAACGTTCACTGAAAATATGCAAACTAAAGTATGGACTAGGTGATACATTACATAGTGTTATTTTTGAATCAATACCATATAGGAATGTTTATTAAGGCGGGTCGATTTGTATGGAAGAAAGTTAACCCATATCGCGCCATCGATTTTTCGATAGGTTTTGGGTTCAGGAAAAAAAAGTTCCACTACGCCTACCCAAAAAAATAATTTTCGAGCCTGCAAAATTTGAGTTTTTTGAAATTTTTTTTCGTTTATTTTTAAGGTTTTTTTCATGACCTACTTAAAAAACTTTCATTTGACATAAAAATTTGCATACATACCCTGTCCGACTTAAAATTATCCGCTAAAAACTTTGGCGATAACAGTTTTTTGAAAAAAAAAATATTTTTGGGGTTTTGAGGAGTGTTTTGGTACAATTTTTTTAAGGGTTTCTTCAAAAACGTGCAAAAGTGTTGCCGATGAAAACGAATTTATCTCGTAGTTCCTATCCCACTTAAAATTATGCGATTATTATTGTTTTTGAGACTTGTTTTGGTCGAAATCGATTTTTTTCATTTTCAAGGCTCCAAATCATTTTTTATGTATATGTTTCCGTTAGACCCACCAATAAATATACCAAAATGGGCAGAGGACGAGCTGAGTTGATTTAGCCATGTCCGTCCGTCTGTCTGTTTGAACGCAAACTAGTCCCTCAGTTTTTTAGATATCTCGATGAAATTTGGCATGCAGATGTATACTGGGATTATAGGAGATATATGTCGGATCCGGTAGGATCGGACCACTATAGCATATATCACCCATAGAACCGATCGTTCAGATAAAAGGTTTATTGCCATTTCTCCCAAATCATTTTTTATGTATATGTTTCCGTTATAACCAATTGTTCATATAAGATATTTTTTTTCATAACTCCCCATTGTTGATTGTTTAACAGCCTTTTTTTAATGAATGCTAGAGGCAAGGGGTAGGCGTCTCTTAGCATAATTGTTATATATCTGCAATATGTTGAGACAAATTAATTTATATTTTTGTGAATGTTTAAAGCCTGCCTCCAACACAGTTGAAAACTGTTTTGCGTTTGTAATAATGATGACCTTGAAACCACGAGTACATAATCGGCTTGTCAACGAAAAAACGTTCTATCTGCTTGTAAAAAGATGAACTCACCATTACTGTCGATTTACTGCAGCGCATGCATATGTGCCCCAGTGGCGAATGTGCCCCCTTCTACCCTACATCCCTCGTTTAGGTAGCACAATAAAAACTGAAGATTGTAGGCAAAAACTATTTCTACCTGACTCTTAGCCTTATTGAGATATTGTAGGAAGTTGCTTCATTTGATATTGCGAGTTCAAAGCTTAACTTCACTTAAATTTTAAAATTGCACGTTTTTGAAGAAACCCTTAAAAAATGGCGGAAAAGTTATTTTTTTCACCAAAACACTCCTCAAAACCCCAAAAATATTTTTTTTTTAAAAAACTGTTATCGCCAAAATTTTTAGCGGACAATTTTGAGTCGGATAGGGTAACCTATCGAAAAATCGATGGCGCGATATAGGTTAATAAATCGACCCTCCGTAATGTTTATACTATTAATCATATAGACTAAAAGAAAGCAAATGATTGAGTACAAAATGCATTTCTTTTGAGTGTGGAACTTATTACAACCCATCCCTAAGGTAAACTTTTGTAACCCGTTTTCGATACTGCTTTAGACACTTTCTCGATAGCAAATCGCCATGTATTCGTTTGCGATTCGTGGAGCAAATTCGAGGTCTGAAATAAAAATTTGGAACCATAGGTATTTTTGTACTGAACAAACCGGTATATTTTTTTTTTGGGCAAACAACAACAAAAGTTATTAAAGGTCAAAGTTCATAGGAAGCATTTCTTGAAATAAAAATTCCTCAAAAACTGTTGAACCGATTTTCATTTTTTTGTTTGCATTGGATGGGTAAATTGAATTACCTTTAATCTCAGGTACCATTTCTTTGGGTGCAAAACCCCGTATGTGTAAATTTAAAGCATTTTATTAAAACAAAATTCCTTAAAAGAAAATTTCTTAAAAACGAATGAACCAATTTGCTATTGAAAATGGTCGAAATCAGATGATACCCACGCCCCCTTTTGCAATATCGAAAATTTCGAAAATCACGTAAATTGACATATCTCGGTAGATGAATTGGCTAAAATGAAATAATTTTATATGTGGGCGTGGCACCGCCCACTTTTAAAGAGGGCATTTTTGGTCGTAACTTTTAAACTGATTACGATAGAAAGATGGAATTTGGCACAAAGCATACTAGTTTCGTTGGGAGTATACCTGACGAAATTGGATAAAATCGCTCACCAACCACGCCCACTCTTGATATCGAAAGTTCGAAAATCACCTAAATTGGTATAATTCAGTAACGAAAATTGCTAAAATTATATAAATTGGTAGGATGAACCTCCTAGTCATTCCGTTATGATTTTTTGATACATTGTTTAAACATAACTTTTAAACTGATTACGGTAGAACGATGAAATTGGTACTAGGTATACTAACATAATAGGGAGTATACCTTATGAATTGGACGAAATCGCTTCCCGACCACGCCCACTTTCGATATGGAAAATTTCGAAAATCACATAGTTAGGTAAGATAAATAGCTAAGATAGTAAAAACTTAAGGTAAATCCTCCTAGGGCCTATATCATTGTTATGCCGTTCTGAAAATTACCGCTGGGTATTCAATGTTCGGTTCACCCGAACTTAGGCTTCCTTACTTGTTTGTTATTATTTTCGGTCCATGTTTGAAAAATGTAATGCAACGGTACATCAAATGAAAGGTAATTCCATTACCTATCCAATACAAAAAATTTGAAAATCGGTTGGTTAGTTTGCGAGAAATTTTGATTTAGAAAAATGCTTCAAATGAACTTTGAACCTAAATAATTTTCGTTGTTGGTGTTTGGCCGAAAAAAAATTTACATATTATACTCACGTTACTTATATCTCTCCATCCCAATACACTGCATTTATGCCCGATTCGTTTTCAACATCTAAAGTGAAAAGTGAGCTCTGCTGCCACAAACTGGGCGAAATGTATATCTTTTACGACAGTTTTGCGGAATCCTTTGTCGGAAAATTTTTTGCTAAAGCTTTGAAAACTTAAGCGTTCTCGTGAGCGTTGGTCGGGTGGGTTGTGACTGACAGTAGCTTCAAAATGCATTTTGTTTTGGCAATCAATTCGTTAATTTACAATAAACTGGCAAAATGCTGATCTATTAAAGTTTTTCTCAAATGATGATTTCGGTCAGTGCTGGTTCAATGGTTAAGGGCTGGAAATTCTAAATTGCTTCTGATTAAATCTTCAACATTATCAGGTCGCGTCTAATTCACTTTCCACTTTGTTTATATTTATTCGCAAACCTAATGATAGAACTGGGAATCTACGTTTCCATACGCCATATTTACGCTCAACACAGTTTCTTGTTGTTGTTGTTGTTGTAGCGAGGTGTATCCCTGCCTAAATGTCAGACAGGGTCACCCCGAGTGTATTGCTCCTGGCCGGGCCGTCTCGGCACGATGGGTGCAGCACAAGTACTGGTACCGTTCTCGTAGAACCGGCAATACAAGAAACTAGCCATGTAGGTCATTTAGCGTTACCCAGGGTGCACCAACGGGGAGGCGACCTACTCTTACACCCAGTTTCTTGTTCTTATTATTGACTCGTTGTATAGGTTTTCTTCTGGGCTGTTACATTGGGACAAAGGTGTTAATACCCAATCAGTATTTTCATAGCCACTATCAGCCACAACAATTTCATTTTGGAACTCTCCGTTTTCAAGGCGTGCGCATATACGCGAATTTCGGAATATGGTAGAATCATGCACAGATCCTAGCCAACGCGCAACAATGTCCAGTATTTTAAGAGTGATATCGCAAAGTGTTTGAACATTAAAAGAAAATCACCCTTTGCGATTCCGATAAAGTTCATTTCCACCTGAAAGAAGTCCTTTATAACTATTGAAAATCCCACTGTGTATCAAGTTGATTTACCTGGCGAACTAATTTTGATATGTTTGCAGGCCATAGCTGCTATAACACGAGGAAATTTCGCTATCATGTAAAATTGTTTTTTAACACTTGGAAGTTCATCATTCGAAGGAAAGCAAATAAATTCTTTGGCCAGAAGAGCTAAGTTGTGTGATACAAGCGTAACAATGCGTGAAGTTGTTGATGTGGCCACCTCACACAGGTCACCCACTGTTTGCAGAAAACTTCCAGTTGCATAAAAGCGCAGAGTAACTAGCAGCATGGTTTCAGCCGTTAAAGCACAATTCTAAACGTTGTGAAAAATACTGTGATTTGCACACTTATTAAAAGGGACTACTTAGCATTTAGTTTGGTGTTCTAGCTTGTCTTAATTCTAACTAATACAGACCAAGCGACTTGCTTAGTGAGCCTAAAACGGTCACGAAAATCCTTCTCGTCGTAATTTGAAAACAAAGTTCGCGCATGAATTAATTTGCTCCTACGGACAATTACTCTTCTGGCGCCAATGCAGTCTTCTGCCTCCTGTAAGTCCTGATAATCACTATGATTCATTTTGTTTTTCAAATTTACACAAAACAAACTAATAATTAATTTTTTGTTGCTGTCACAGTTGAAAATTGCTGACAAACAAAAAAATCATTCCGTTATGATTTTTTGATACATTGTTTAAACATAACTTTTAAACTGATTACGGTAGAACGATGAAATTGGTACTAGGTATACTAACATAATAGGGAGTATACCTTATGAATTGGACGAAATCGCTTCCCGACCACGCCCACTTTCGATATGGAAAATTTCGAAAATCACATAGTTAGGTAAGATAAATAGCTAAGATAGTAAAAACTTAAGGTAAATCCTCCTAGGGCCTATATCATTGTTATGCCGTTCTGAAAATTACCGCTGGGTATTCAATGTTCGGTTCACCCGAACTTAGGCTTCCTTACTTGTTTGTTATTATTTTCGGTCCATGTTTGAAAAATGTAATGCAACGGTACATCAAATGAAAGGTAATTCCATTACCTATCCAATACAAAAAATTTGAAAATCGGTTGGTTAGTTTGCGAGAAATTTTGATTTAGAAAAATGCTTCAAATGAACTTTGAACCTAAATAATTTTCGTTGTTGGTGTTTGGCCGAAAAAAAATTTACATATTATACTCACGTTACTTATATCTCTCCATCCCAATACACTGCATGTAGGTCATTTAGCGTTACCCAGGGTGCACCAACGGGGAGGCGACCTACTCTTACACCCAGTTTCTTGTTCTTATTATTGACTCGTTGTATAGGTTTTCTTCTGGGCTGTTACATTGGGACAAAGGTGTTAATACCCAATCAGTATTTTCATAGCCACTATCAGCCACAACAATTTCATTTTGGAACTCTCCGTTTTCAAGGCGTGCGCATATACGCGAATTTCGGAATATGGTAGAATCATGCACAGATCCTGGCCAACGCGCAACAATGTCCAGTATTTTAAGAGTGATATCGCAAAGTGTTTGAACATTAAAAGAAAATCACCCTTTGCGATTCCGATAAAGTTCATTTCCACCTGAAAGAAGTCCTTTATAACTATTGAAAATCCCACTGTGTATCAAGTTGATTTACCTGGCGAACTAATTTTGATATGTTTGCAGGCCATAGCTGCTATAACACGAGGAAATTTCGCTATCATGTAAAATTGTTTTTTAACACTTGGAAGTTCATCATTCGAAGGAAAGCAAATAAATTCTTTGGCCAGAAGAGCTAAGTTGTGTGATACAAGCGTAACAATGCGTGAAGTTGTTGATGTGGCCACCTCACACAGGTCACCCACTGTTTGCAGAAAACTTCCAGTTGCATAAAAGCGCAGAGTAACTAGCAGCATGGTTTCAGCCGTTAAAGCACAATTCTAAACGTTGTGAAAAATACTGTGATTTGCACACTTATTAAAAGGGACTACTTAGCATTTAGTTTGGTGTTCTAGCTTGTCTTAATTCTAACTAATACAGACCAAGCGACTTGCTTAGTGAGCCTAAAACGGTCACGAAAATCCTTCTCGTCGTAATTTGAAAACAAAGTTCGCGCATGAATTAATTTGCTCCTACGGACAATTACTCTTCTGGCGCCAATGCAGTCTTCTGCCTCCTGTAAGTCCTGATAATCACTATGATTCATTTTGTTTTTCAAATTTACACAAAACAAACTAATAATTAATTTTTTGTTGCTGTCACAGTTGAAAATTGCTGACAAACAAAAAAATCAGCTGATTTCCAACCAAAGGTTAACGTTGGGCAGTAAACCTTTAGTTAACTAGCTACTGTGAAATCGAGTATTGATAGTTAACATTCGGGTCGCTCATGTGGAGACATATATGCGCGCTCCTGTTGCATCAGCTCCTCCACCAAATACGTCCACCCCAGGGCAAGATAGGGATGCCACAATGAACCAGCGCAGCACCGCGAACCACACTGATGCAGGCAACGGCCACTCCAGCTATACCGCAAGAAAGAAAATTTACTTGGACAAGTGGCACCTTAAATTCGACGGGTCGACAAAGGGTGTGACGGTGGAGTTTTGTTTTTAGGCTGGAACGTATGCGGATTCAATACCAGCTGTCGTACCAGCAACTGTTTTCTGATTTTCACTGCTTAGTGACAGGGCCAGCTCTCAAGTAGTATTGGCAGGTACTGGATGATCACGCCGACGATGAGCCTTTTGATTACTTCGGCTTAAAAAGGGAGATTTTCTCGCAGTTCAAGTCGGCAGAGTCAAATTATGAGGTTATCAGGGAGATTATGGAGCGAAAGCAACAGCCCCAAGAGAGCTTTGACGAGTTCTACGCCGACGTCCACGAACTAACGTTCCGACTGAGCCAAAGAATCCCGGAGAACGAGCTGGTCAAAATTATAAAGGGCAACCTAAAGCCGTACCTGGCAAATCTAACTTTTGCCACAAAAACTGAAACTTTGGCAGAGTTGAAAGCCGAATGTAAGAGGGCGGAAAATCTAATTAAACAAAATAGGTCGTAGGGCGAAGCCAGGGAACGAAGTAGAAGTGAGTAGGGAGGTTTGGGCAGAGGTTATCGGAGTAGTGACTCTTCCAGTGCTCTGAGACAGTGCCACTCGAGAGCTGGAATTTCTGATAGTGCCGGGGTTGCAGCAGGAGGTCTATCTAGGGATCGACTTCTGGAAAGCCTTCCAGCTTAATGTAGTCTGTAGGGGGCCCAACTCCACTCAAAGGCTAATGTCGTGTCAGAGCTTACGCCTGTCGAAGGAGACTTACCATTCGATGCGGTACAACACGAGCTGAGTCCCGAGGAGACAGTAGCTCTAGAACGCGTAAAAGCACAGTACCCGTCGTTTGCAGTACTTGGGTTGGGCAAAACGGACGTAGAGGAGCACATCATCGAGGTAACTGATGAATACCTCCCAGTGAAACAGCGCCATCACCCTATCTCTCCGGCAATACAGAAATTGATCTTCGCAGAACTAGATAGGATGTTGGAAATGGGCGTCATCGAGGAAAGCAACAGCTGCTGGAACTTACCCGTATCATTTATCAAATTAAACGATCGCACCATCAAAGATGCTTACCCACTCCCACACATCGATGGTATTCTAAGTTTGGACGCCCGAAAATTAAACGATCGCACCATCAAAGATGCTTACCCACTCCCACACATCGATGGTATTCTAAGTTTGGACGCCCGAAAATTAAACGATCGCACCATCAAAGATGCTTACCCACTCCCACACATCGATGGTATTCTAAGTCGGCTTCAAAATACCAGGTACATATCTGCCATTGATTTAAAAGACGCGTTTTGGCAGATACTTTTAGAGCGACAGTCCAGGGAGAAAACTGCTTTCACTGTACCTGGTAGACCTTTGTACCATTTCACAGTCATGCCTTTTGGACTGTGCAATGCGGCACAACGTATGTGTCCGACAATCCATCCCCGCTTCCCTTCGTGATTCTCTGTTTTTTTTATTTAGATGATCTACTTGTTTGTTCTGAGCATTTTTCGTCTCATTTAGATTTGTTGTCCCGTGTTGCAAAATGTCTTCGTGATGCAAAACTGACAATAAACGTTGAAAGAGCAAATTTTGTTTTAAAGAAGTTAGGTATTTGGGTTATGGTGTAGGGTTAGCTTAAACCCGGCGGACCAATCCCTCAAATTCTCACGCAAGTTAGCTCAGCTCTTGGAGATGTCGGACACTGAGGAGGGAGCTGTTGGGGGTGAAGGAAGAGCGGCGGCGAATGGCGGGAGCAATGGCGGTAATAGGCGCACTCAGGCAACGGTGGATGAACGGATTGACCACCTTGGACGTATGATGGAGGTGATGATGCAGCAGAACGCTGAAATGAATCATCACATGAGCGAAGTACGAAAGGTAAGGGTGGATATATCTATTCGCGCTCCTGTTGCATCAGCTCCTCCACCAAATACGTCCACCCCAGGGCAAGATAAGGATGCCACAACGAACCGGAAGAAAGAAGGTTGACTTGGACAAGTGGCACCTTAAATTCGACGGGTCGACAAAGGGTATGACGGTGGAGAGTTTTGTTTTTAGGCTGGAACGTATGCGGATTCAATACCAGCTGTCGTACCAGCAACTGTTTTCTGATTTTCACTGCTTAGTGACAGCGCCAGCTCTCAAGTGGTATTGGCAGGTACTGGAGGATCACGCCGACGATGCGTCTTTTGATTACTTCGGCTTAAAAAGGGAGATTTTGTTCAAGTCGGCAGAGTCAGATTATGGAGCGAAAGCAACAGCCCCAAGAGAGCTTTGACGAGTTCTAAGCCGACGTCCACGATCTCACGTTCCAACCGAGGCAAAGAATCCCGGAGAACGTGCTGGTCAAAACTATAAAGCGCAACCTACAGCCGTACCTGGCAAATCTAACTTTTGCCACAAAAACTGAAACTTTGGCAGAGTTGAAAGCCGAATGTAAGAGGGCGGAAAAGCTAATTAAAGAAAATAGGTCCAGGGCGAAGCCAGTGAGCGAAGTAGAAGTGAGTAGCGAGGTTTGGGCAGATAGTCAGTAGAACGATTTGTGTGAAAGCGTTCAGTAGGGACAATACGAATGTTAATGTTAGTAGAAATACGTCTCTTGCCCCTGTCACCCAAAACCCTCCTAAGCCCCCTATCCCTACAAACTTCCCTAGTCCTGTTGCAAGTTCGTCATCAAATGTCCATTGTCAAAATGTAAGTCCTGTCCAAAATCAAATGTTTTGTCCATCCCCATTCCACCTCATGTTGCGCTATGCTTGTGGCATGCCGGTTGACTTTTATACAAAGCCAGAGGCGGGAAACCGGGCAGAGATGTCGAGTGCTCTGCGTCAAACCAGGATCGCCCGGAGAGTGTGAAGAGAGTAGGAAAATAGAAATTTTAAGAAGAGATAAAGAAAACAGGGTAGGTAGGTAGGTTCAAGTGGCTACCGTAGAGGCACACCTAGGCCAGTATTAAAAGGCCCGTTGTGATACCACCAACACTAGGAAAGTCAGTTCCGGGACCCTGCCATATGGAAAATCCCGGTATTAGCGGAATTCTCCACATAGCAGAATCCCGGGACTGACGTTCCTATACCGACACCGTTACTCCTCCTCGAACCATTTAGATGACTTGATGAAGGCCATCAGGTCCTTTATGTCCAGCTCCGTGACCTGGCGTAGGCTAACCAGGAAGGGAACTCCCAAAAAGCGCATTCTCGCGCCACTTGCAGTTGCAGATGAGGTGCTCCACCGTTTCCTCCTCCTCATCATCCTTACAACTCCTACAGCATCGTCGGTAGGGCACACCAAGTCTTTCTGCGTGCCTACCAATGAGGCAGTGCCCAGTCAATACGCCTATTAATATGGAGATTTCTCTTCTCCTTAGGGCATAAATTTGTCTCGATCTTTTATGATCCCATTTCGGCCAGGTTTCTTTGGATATCCGGCATCCTGGAGATTGCAGCCATCTTTCGTTGGCTTGGCGGAGTGTGTACTCCTTCAGCATAAGCTTGCAAGTGGCAAACGGCATACCTAAGCGCTCTTTATCCCGAAGAACCTGCTTGGTCGTGCCCTGCCTCGCAAGTTCGTCTGCCCTACAATTTCCCTCAATGTCCCTATGCCCCGGGACCCATGTGAGGTTCACGCGATTCTGTTGGGCCATCTCCTGTAGAGATCGACGACAGCTGAGCGTCAGTTCAGAGTTGAACGAATAAGAGCCAAGGGATTTGATGGCCGCCTGGCTGTCGCTGAATATAAAAATGTCGTGTCCGATAGTGTGTTGGCCTATCCAGGCCGCGGCGTCCATGATTGCTGAAACTTCAGCCTGGAAGACACTGCAGTGATCAGGTAGTCTGAAGGAGAGCTCAAGGTTCAGATCCTTTGAATAAACCCCTCCTCCAACTCTGCCGTCTAACTTCGAGCCATCAGTATAAATGGAAGTGCCGCCATGAGTGGCGGGACTCCGATCCGTGCTCTCCCATTCTTCCCTGCTGGGAATGTTGATTTTAAAACAGCTATCTCCGACTGTTGTGGTCGCACAACGATCCGTGCTCAACGGAAGAAAGCTATAGGATCCCAAAATACAGGCGTGTCCAGTAGTGCTTGCGCCCCAGCCGGACGTTTCCCTTAGACGTAGAGCCGATGCTGCTGCTACCCGGTGCCCTTCCAGATCGAGTGGCAAAATGCCAAGAATGGCCTGGAGTGCTTCATTGGGCGTTGTTCTTAACGCACCGCTTATACAGATCATGCAAGATCTGTGTACTTTACCTAGCAGATTAAGGTTTGTTGCCTTGCTCAGCGCAGGCCACCATACCACAACTCCATAGAGCATGATTGGTCGAATGATTGCGGTGTAGATCCATTTGCATATTTTGGGGCTGAGCCCCCATTTCTTTCCAATGGCTCTTTTGCATGTGTAGAGTGCAATACACGCTTTCTTCTGGCGCTGAAGAACATTCTCCTTCCAGGTTAGTTTCCTGTCCAGAACTGTGCCTAAGAACTTGGCTTTGTCAGCCAACGTGCACCTGACGTCATTCAGTTTTGGTAGTGTTAGCGGTGGTATTTTATAGCGGTTGGTGAAAAGAACCAGTTCTACTTTTCCCGGGTTGATGCTCAGTCCGCAGCGCGAGCACCATGAGGAAACCTCTCGCAGTGCTGCTTGCATCAAGTCGCACAGGGTTTGTGGGAATTTGCCCCTATATACTATAGCTAAGTCGTCTGCATATGCCACTACCTTCCCGCCCCCCCAGCTTGTGTCTCGCAGCATCGAGTTGACAGTGAGGTTCCATAGAAGCGGGGAGAGAACACCACCCTGAGGCGTTCCCCTTGTGACATAGCGTGATATGTCAACCGAGCCCAGTGATGAAACTATTCGTCTACCCCTTAGCAGTTGATCAATAAGTCCAATAAGAGACCTGCTTATGCCCAGACTTGTTAAAGCGGTGTTTATAGCATCAGGGCTTATGTTGTTGAAGGCTCCTTCAATATCTAAAAAGGCCGCAAGACAGTACTCCTTCTCATACAGCGATTTTTCAATAACAGAAACTAGGCTGTGAAGCGCAGTTTCTGTAGATTTCCCTTTGGTGTATGCATGCTGATAGCTACAGATCAGGTTGCTATCAATAGTAGAGGAGAGGTAGTCATTTATTATCCTCTCGAAGGTTTTGAGCACAAAGGATGAGAGACTGATCGGCCTGTAGTCCTTCGGCTCGTAATGAGACGCCTTCCCCGCCTTAGGAATAAACACTACCGTGGCACTTCTCCAGGAGCACGGAATGTAGCTAAGAGCCAGGCAGGCTGTATAGAGAAATACCAGCCATTTGGCTGATGTCTCCAGCGTGTTTATGAGTTGTGCGGGAATAATCCCGTCTGGCCCGGCAGCCTTGAACGGTTCGAAGCTCTTAACCGCCCACCTAACCTTTTCCTCCGTGATGGGTATGTATACAGCCAGGTTTGTTGTAGGTGCTACGGGTTCCTCATGCAAGTTCCCTGGGAAGTGCGTATTCAAGAGCAGCTCTAGGGTTTCCCTCTCCGTGCTGGTCGAGGATCCGTCAGGTTTGCGCAAATAGCTTGTGGCTGTTTGAGTTTTTGAGAGCACTCGTCTAAGTCTCGCTGTATCGTCGACATTTTCGACCCCAGTGCAGAAATTTCTCCACGATACTCTCTTCGCCTGCCTCAGAGCTTTTTTGTAGGCCCTGAGTTCAACTTTATATTCGAGCCATTGAGTCTCCGTGCCAAGGCTCTTGGCCTTATTAAATTGTGTCCTACATGATTTTCGGAGCGAGTCCAGGTCGTAGGACCACCAATGCGGCCTATGTTTACCGCGTGGTTTTGGCACTGGGCAAGCCTGCTCTAAGGCATTCGAGAGCGCCGTTGTAAAGGTCTTTACCAGATCCTCCAACTCCCCTACTGATGAGGGGACTTGTGGGGGCAGTGCTGGTAAGTCCCTAGATAGTATTTCATTGTGTAGCTGCCAGTTAGTGTTACGTGGGTTGCGTTTCATAACCGGCTGCTCAACAGAAAAGTCTAGAACTATTTCTACGTACCGGTGGTCGGAGAATGAGTGCTCATCGAGAACGCGCCATTTTCTGACCCACTCATAAGCGCCTTCGCTGCAAATAGTGAGATCTATTACCTCCCTACGGGTTTTAGTAATAAACGTAGGTTCGTTACCCACGTTGCAAACTACCAGGTTAGTTGTTAACAAATAGTCAAACAACGACTCTCCTCTAGCATTGATATCGGAGCTTCCCCACTGGACGTGATGAGCATTGGCGTCAGTTCCGATAATAAGATGACCCATGGAAAAATTTGCCACCAGGTCTTTTACCTCCCTCTGTGGCGGAGGTTCTTCGGCGTCGTAGGGCATATAGACCGACGCAATCGTCAGACTGGTACTGTCGACTGTTAAACTGGCAGCTGTAACGTCACCATTGGTATAGTTGGGCAAGAGAAATGCATTCAGCTCAGACTTAACTAAAATACAGGCTCTAACCCGGCCCCCCTCGCTGGCTCGAATAAGCTTATAACCCTTAGTCCCCAAACCGCAAATCCTTGAGCTGTTGACCCAGGGTTCTTGGATGAGGACCACATCTACGTCGCCTTTAGAGAGACGACTGATTAAAGCAGCCGAGGCTGCTTTAGATTTGTGCAGGTTTATCTGAATCACCACCAACATGAGAGTGCTCAGACTTCCCTGCCACCGCCGTATCGTCGAGTTCCACCTCGTCTGGAGGCTTATCTTTCAACGACGATTTCTTCAGACCACGGTTTGGCGTGGCAGAGATCCTCCTAACTGTGGCAGTGTCAACTGTGGTGCGCTCAGGACTAGCTGCTATCACTGTGACGTTGAGGTCCTCCCCGTCCAGCAGGCTGTCTCCCATCTCCGAGCTGTTCACTGCTCCTTCGCCATTTGACGTGGCAGATACCATACTTTCCGAGTCGGACATCTCCGACTCCCCTTCCGGCACTGCGATGTCCGAGTCCTCCGGTGCAGCCGAAATAGCAGCGCGCTGTGCATCGCCGCGGTATACGTGGATCACGATCTGACCCATGCCGTAGTGCACTCGTCCATTGCACCGTTTAAGGGGCTCGAGTGCCTCCTTATTCAAGGTGAAGACCACTTGCCTATCAGGCCCTACCGCGTCCTCGACCAGATTTACACCCCAGTCCTGCGTCGGGAGAGACGGGTTCATGATCCTCAGCATCCTGAGAATTCTCTCAGGTTCAGCAGGGATAGCAGGAATCCACGCTCTTGCCCTTGGCCGAGCCGGGATGTCCTTCCAGTCGACAACCTCGATTCTTGCCCCTTGGTAGATCTCACCTAGTCTTGCAGCTGCTGCCTTGTACAGTGCAACAGTTTTTGCATCCTCGCAAGCGAATACCTTGATTCGGCCCTGGTGCCATCCCGCATCAGAACCCATCGGAGTGGCACCCGGAGACTCATCCATAATGTCGAGAAGGGCATTACCGATAGCGTTCCGGACGAACCGCCACTGGTCCCTAGGGATGGCCCAGTTTTCATTACCTCGGTCAATGACGCCTATGAGGATCCTATCCTTAGTCACTTCAGCAAAGCTGAGTTTACCCATTACGTGAGCGTGTTGCTGCCGCTTCGGGTGAGGTTTTAAATCCACGTCCGATCTCTGGCGTTTGAAGGGATTTATATTAACCTTCTTTGGCGCGTAATCGCTTTGGAAGTTCGGTAAGATAGTTTCAGCCATCTCCACCGTCTTCCTAGCATTCGGCGATAGCGTCTCTTGTGAAATACCCTCGTATTTCTTCAGTATCCTCGCGGCCGCTCTTTTGTCCAAGTACTCAGAGCGACTGGGAGATGTCTTTTGGGGTAAATTTCGACCCGTAGTTGCCATCGCGGTCGTTCCCTTATTTGGATCTCTGGGGCCAGGTCGTGAGACCACTGCCACAGACGTTAAAGACTTGGTTTCGGTACCGGCACTTACTAGGGCTCTAGCATCAGCCGTTGTTGGCTTCACCGTGTTTGTACCGGTACTTACTTTGGGGATTGCCCCCTTATTATCCAGAGCTGATCGACTCGTAGTTGCCATCGCTGTCGACCTCTCGGCTGATGAAGAAATGGAGTTTGTCCTCCGACGTTGCGTTCTCGCTTGCTCCAGCATTTTCCTCCTCTGCTGGGCAGTATACATGGTTGTATCATTATTTTTAAGGTTTTTATTACTTTTTTTCATCTTGTTCGTACGACCCCTTGCCGGGCAAGGCCAGTTTAGGGTCAAAGGAAGAGTATGGGGAATGTGTCGTCCGCCGCGGCAGAGCCCCATGCCGCGGTAAGGCCATAGTTACTCTCCGAGGCGGCCCGGTATCAGAGAGGCTCCGTTCGATTACAGCCACGATTTGCCTCCCGGCTGCAAACGTCCAATGGGTAAAGGAAAGGATTTTATTTATTTTATTTATTTATTGAATAGTCTACAGATTAAAAAAAAACTTACAGACTAATTTTGAAAATATACATAATAACGGAAAAGTAAACAGAAAATGTAAGTAAAGTACAACCAATTGATTACAGTTTACAAATTAAATCTAGACAAAGCATGATATAAAATATTAGGTAAAAGCATTTGAACTCAACTTTACTAACATAATAGTTTATAAAGAGTATCAGTATATTATAGGCATAATTAAGATAAATAAGCTCAGTAGGGAGCTGATGCGTGGTGCCCAGAAGGGGGCACTTGAGCCAGGAAGGACTCTATAGAATAGGCTCAGTAGGGAGCTGATGCGCGGTGCCCAGAAGGGGGCATTTGAGCCAGGAAGGACTCAGTAGAATAAGCTCAGTAGGGAGCTGATATGTTGTGCCTAGAAGAGGAAATATATTAATACTAATATCGTTACGTATTTAAGACCGTAAGTAGATATTTTTGAATACAAAGCAGCGAGTCGCAGACATCAATATTCTTACAGTGCTTGTTGAAATCATAACTCAAGATTCGGAGAGGTTCATGCAACTCAAAATTGGTTCTGCATATGTTTAAGTAAATTGGTTGGAAATGTCTGGAGGGTCTTATGGGGACATTAAAGAAAAGTTCGCCAAGCAAGAATGGGCTATCTATTATCCCTTTTGTGAGTTTCACCATAAATAACACTCCAAGCATTTCCCTACGACTTTGCAAAGTAGGAAGCTGTATAAGTTTCAATCGACTACAGTAGGAAGGAAGATTCATAGACGGGTCCCATGGTAAATTTCTTAACGCAAAGAGCAAAAATTGTTTTTGAACCGACTCCAGCTTATCACAATGAATTTGGTACTGTGGGTTCCAGATTATGGAAGCGAATTCCAGTAACGGCCTTACCAAAGAAGTAAAAAGAGCTTTAGTAACATAAGAGTCATTAAATTCTTTAGACCACCGTTTAACGAACGCCAGGGTACCTTTGGCTCTTTTCACGCACGATTCGATATGTGATTTAAAGTCCAGTCTAGGATCCATTGTAACGCCTAAGTCAACAAAACTAGTGACTTGTCTAATAGTATAATCATCAATAGAGTACTCATATGATTGGTAGGATTTTCCGGTGAAGCACATATACTTGCACTTAGGTAAGTTCAATGACATATGTAGCATTCACATTGCACCATTCAACTAGCCTGCACAGATCTGATTGAAGATGTACCCTATCATCTAGTGCACGGATAGGCATAATCAGTTTAACATCATCGGCATACATTAAGGGCTTGCAAAACTTGAAAACATTAGGGAGGTCATTAATGAACAAAAGAAAAAGAACAGGACCAAGGTGACTTCCCTGTGGAACGCCAGAAGTCACATCTATAAATTGAGACTTGCAATTATTAAATATAACTTGTTGCTTTCTCTCATTTAAGTAAGACGATATCCATTCGAGAAATAAAGGTGGAAACCCCAGCTGGTCAAGTTTGAACAGCAGGATAGAATGAGACACTTTATCAAATGCCTTACTAAAATCTGTATATATGACATCCGTTTCACAGTTGGCCCTAAGGCTTTTGAAAACATGTGTTGTGAACTCGAGCAAGTTTGTCACAGTAGACTTACCCTTGCGAAACCCGTGTTGTGATAGGTCCAAACCCGAAGAGACCGAGAAGGCTAATTGCTTAGTGACAATAGATTCGAAAAGTTTGGGAATAACACTGAGCTTTGCTATTCCTCTATAGTTCATGATATTTGATCTACCTCCATTTTTATATAAAGGAATTATAAATGACTCCTTCCACTTTTTAGGAAATATTCCTTGCTTCAAAGACGTTAAAGGTCGACAAAGGAACTGAGCACAAGTCTTCAGCACAACTGAGGGAATTTCATCAGGACCGCTGGAATACGAGCTTTTCAGATTTACAAGATCCACTAGTACCTCGTTATAAGAAATAACAGGAACCGGTGTTGAATTAAGGGAAGACAATTTGTAAGGATAATCCAAAGGTCTTGAATCCAATGAAGTTGAGTAGTTAGATTTGAAGAAGGTTGCAAACATATTGGCAATTTCATCGCCTTCTTGAGAAACTAGATCATTAAACTTCATTACTGAGGGAAACTCTTTTGCCTTCCTTTTCGAATTAACGAAGCTGTAAAACGACTTGGGGTTAGAGAGCAGTTGATTCTTAATATTTTTCAAATAATTCCTGTAACACTTTCTGTTTAGGCTATTATACTTATGACGCAAAACAGAATAAGCCGAATAGTCAGTAATTAATCCAGACAATTTTTATCGCTTAAAACAGCGCGACTTTTGATTTTTTAGGTGATTCAGTTCTTTTGAGCCCCATGAACTATTAAAGGAAACCTTAGAGCGCTTCACAAAAGGTACGCATTTAAGAAATATTGAATGCAAAATTTTATTAAAATGGAGAATACTTTCTTCAATATCACCAGAGTATTCTGGCCACGTTATTTTTGAGACTTCCATGATAAGCTCAGAAAAATTTGCTTTTTTAAACAGAAATCTGCCAGCAGGAGCTTTTCCTGTGGTAAAACTTTGTCTCGAAGGACAAAACGATTCAATACTCATCAAGAGTGCAGGGTGAAATACATCTTCAGGCAAAACCAATGGGTCACATCTGGTTATTGAGCAATTTGACGAGTCGTCTGTAAAAATGAGATCAAGGTTATTTAATCTAGGAGGGATTCTGTCGCACTTACGTATATTCCGGGGGGTTGCTAGCGTGGATGCTCTTCTTTGAAGTCCGGCGATCAGCAATCAGAAGTGGCCTTATGCTGCTGGTGCACCTGGAATCTATGGGTCTAAGCCTTTTCACACTGTTGATAGGGTACTTGCTAGTAGTGATGTTCAATCACAATAAAATATACTTTCACTTTAATTATAGAATAGTTATATGGTTTATTTATTTCCAGCAGTTATAAAAGAACGTTTGGTTTCACAAAATGCAAAAAGATGAGTAAAAATGAAAAGAATAATAATAAAGAAAGAGCCGGTTTTGACAGATAGCGATCATGCCAGATCGCTGCAGTTCAGTTGCGGCGAATTCAGCTTGGTGGGTTTTACGCGGTGTAGGTTGCCACACGTCCTGGCTTTTCCCAAGTGGAGAACTTAAAACTAAGTGGAATTCATGGGTTGAGGGAAATATGTGTATTAGTGATTATTAAATTCATTTAGATATATATGTACAATGGGTGATGGGGACGTGTAGCAACCTTTGCCGCGTAAACAAAGGTATTTACCAAGACTATTATGAATGCTGTTTAGTTGACTAAGACCACTATCAGATAGATCATTTAAAAACTCATAAAATATATCACGGGAGGAATTAGGTACGAGGAGCCCATCCGTGAGGCTCCACGTCACACAAGGTAGGTTAAAGTCGCCAAGCACTACGATAGAATCGGAAGAACCAAGCATAGAAGAAACAGATTTCACTACAGAAGAGTGTTTCATATAAACGGAAATATGAGATTGAGGTGGAATATAACTTACCACAAAGTACTTGTAATTTGTGAAAAGTTTTATCCGAACGCAAAGAAGTTCAACGTCATCACAGTCAGCAAAGGATATTTCTTCAGCAGAAAAACTGGTGTCGACAGCAATAAGTACGCCTCCGATAACAACTCTGCATTAAACACACTTGAAGAGCAAATTTTCACCCCTATTGCGAGTGTCGATCAACAGTAGAATAGAATACGATCGAAACAACAACAAACACCAACGTATACACACCAACAACCCATTTGAAGGAACTTGCATTTGGCCAAGAAGACAACCAGGAAGGGTTAATTTGGCCAAAATCATTGGCAGATATTCCCAAGGGTGGTCCTTATGATCGAATGTGCGACTTTTTCCAGTCTCACCCCCTAGATCGGTTCCATTATGGTAAAATATAACGCATATAAATTTTTATCCCGATTGGATACGGTTAAAGAGTGCCGCACGGAGGTCAAAGTTTAGATTACCCTATGGAGACTCCAAAAATAAAAATTTTTTTTTTTAAATCTAACACCCAAAATCGATAGCACAATAGTCGAAAATATTATATTTAAATTTTGGTCCCGATTGGACACCGTTAAGGCATGTCGCAGCAGGGTCAAAATTTAGATTAGCCTATAAGGTCTAAAAAAATACAAATTATTTTTGCTTTTATTTCATACCGTAAATTGATAGCACTAAAGTCAAAGTAATCACATATAAAATTTGGCTCCGATTGGACCCCGCTTAGGCGTGTCGCACGGGGGTCAAAGCTCTGACTAGGTCTAAAAAAATTAAAATTCCTTTTATTTCATACTTTAAATTGATAGCACTAAAATAGAAGTAATCACATATAAAATTTGGGTCCGATTGCACACCGCTAAGGTGTAAAAATTCAAATTTCTTTTATTTCATACTGACTTGAATTTTGTGAACTGAGCCACCTACAAGTTTTTCGACGGCAATGTATTTTAATGAAATTTGGTAGTATGGCTCACAACGATTAAACAAAAATACGTATGGGTAAAGCCATGTGAAGTGTGCACAGGTAAAATCACTTTATCGACGATTTTGAAGACTATCGTTTCATTGGATAGTGGGCCAGACTCAAACCTCGTGCTAAAAATATTTCGTCAAAATTCGTGCCCTTGTTATTGTTATTGGAGGTTGAATTTTTGATAATTTTCAGATCATGATAATATTGAAAAATTATTTTCTTATAAACTGCTGCAGAACAATCAATGAATTTTTTTTTTTACTTACAGATAATTGTTTTTGCTATATTATAAGTATTTTTAGGCGATCTTATTGTTTAAACTATTATACTTTAAATATTTTTTTTTTAAACAAATAATTTTTTTTTTCGTTCTGTACGATCAAAAAAATTTCAAAATATGAAAAATAACGCGTAAAACAGTCACCTTTAATAATCAAAAAAAAAATTTTTGTCCATTCATACCATTCCAAAGATATTGCATTTTTTTGTCACCCCTTGCGATCAAATTGTTAAAATAATGATATTTAAAAATTTTTTTTTAAACAAATAACATTTTTTTCGTTCTGCATGCTCAAAAAAATTGAAAATATGTCAAATAGTGCGAAAAACGGTCATCTTTGGTAATAAACAAATTTTTGTCCTTTCATACCAATCCACAGATTTCTTATTTTTTTGTCACCCTTTGCGCTCTCCCAATGCGAAAAATTATGCAATTCAGATTCAAGATGAAATCCAGGCACACCATTGGTCAAACACTCAAGTAACCATACACCCTTACGTAATTTACTTTACTTGTTCAATACAAGACTTGCAAATTATATGAAAAAAAAATTTGGGTCCAGGAATGTAAAAAAATTGTTCTATTACTCTGACGGAGCAGCAGCGCAATACAAAAATAAATTTAGCTTTTTAAATTTATATAATCACGAAGAAGACTTTGCAATTGCAGCTGAGTGGAACTTTTTCGCGAGATACCACGGTAAGGGAGCTTGCGATGGGGTGGGGGGCACTGTCAAAAGGCTGGCACGAAAAGCAAGTATGCAGCGTATTGCGGAAAATCACATCCGCGACGCTCGAAGTCTTTTTGAATGGGCAGAAAATGCGTTTCAGGCAATAGATTTCGATTTTTGCTCCCAAGTGGATCACGACGCTCATGAAAAGAAATTTCAAAATCGCACAAGTAAAGCCATAGCAATAAAAAACACACGGCAATTCCATCATTCTCAACCAATGTTTAACAAAAAGATTCGAAGTCAAATTTTCTCAAGTGATGAATCAAGTGTGGAAAATATTATTTGCATGTAGGCAACGTAAAACAAAAAATTACTCTGAACAATTTTGAATCCATTTTGTACAAGTTATGGTGGAATATGTCAGGTTAATTTGTAACAAACATATTGTTAAATATGTATGTATGTACCTATGTATTGAATATGTAGGTTTACGTATTGTGAAACAATTACCTTTTTTCCTAATATCCTACAACTAATAAAGATATAAAATATAGACTTAAAAACGTTATCCCTTTTTATTATTTCCTATGCTCATACATTCTGCTAAATGTAGATATGTATGTATGTTATAATTGAAAATAGCTTGATAACAACGACCAATGCAGAACACTATTGTTCAGCACACCACCTAACGGTCTATGTGCAACGCATTGGGAGAGCGCAAAGGGTGACAAAAAATAAGAAATGTGTGGATTGGTATGAAAGGACAAACATTTTTTTATTACCAAAGATGACCGTTTTTCGCACTATTTGACATATTTTAAATTTTTTTTGAGCATGCAGAACGAAAAAAAAAATGTTATTTCTTTAAAAAAAATTTTTTTAAATATAATTATTTTAACAATTTGATCGCAAGGGGTGACAAAAAAATGCAATATCTTTGGAATGGTATGAATGGACAAAAATTTGTTTTTTGATTATTAAAGGTGACTGTTTTACGCGTTATTTTTCATATTTTAAAATTTTTTTGATCGTACAGAACGAAAAAAAAAAATTATTTGTGTTGGTTAGCTTACCGTTTTCCGAGTCCGAAATAACAAGAAGACGAGCGAAAACAGGTTTACACTTTGAGTAATTTATTCAGACTAAATATATCAGAAAACAGGAATAAGAAAATAGGAGAAAGAGAATATACATATATGTATAACTGGGTTGCCAGATTTTAACATTCTCCCCCTCAACCCAGAAACATTTTTATATAGATAACATTAGCATTTTTCATCATGGATGTAGGTTTAATATCTTTTGAATTATACATTTCAACAATATTTTATATTTTTAATTTTAACAGTTTACATCCATTTTCATGTTTAATTTTCTTTAAAGATTTGGTCATCACGTCTGCAGCATTGTTTTCAGTGTTGATATAATCCACTTCGATTTTGCCTTCTGCAAAAACTTCTCTGACGTAATGAAATCGTAAATCTATATGTTTACTGCGCTTGTGAACCATTGGATTCTTAAGTAAATACTGCGCACTCTGGTTATCGCAATACATCGTTGTTGGTTCGTTAACATAGTCGCTATAGCCCATTTCACTCAGTAAACCTCGTAGAAAAACGACGTCTTTGGCACCTTGACATAGAGCTATGTATTCAGCTTCCATCGTACTGAGAGCAACGGTTCACTGCTTTTTGGATTCCCACGATATCGGACCATTTGACATAAACACCACGTAGCCGGTATAGGACTTTCTGTCTTCTACGTCACCAGCCCAGTCGGAATCAGTATAACACACCAAGTTGCTGTTTGTGCCGGTATAAGTAATCTTCAGCTCCAAACTATGCTTTAAATAGCGTAGCACATGTTTAGCTGCAGTAAAATGATCATCATGTGGGTGATTATTGAACTGGGACAATTTAGATACGACGTGGGTGATATCTGGCCTAGACAGTACAGACAAATACATCAACCCACCAATGAGGCTTTGATATTTCTTTGCATCGATATCATTACATTCTTTCTCGCACTTTTTCAATAAAGTCCCATCGACCCACGGTGTAGCTGCCGGTTTACAATTCTCCATGCCCCATAATTTCAGCAATTGCTGAATATAACACGTCTGGTGAATTGATATTGAGTCTGTAGAAGGGTTTCTATCTACCTCTAAGCCCAAGTAAAATGACACTGGTCCTCGATCCACAGTCTCGACGTGACTATTTAGTTCAATCAAAATATCTCTAATTTGAGTTGCATTCGAGCAAGCCAGTAGAATATCGTCGACATAGAGACCAATAATACAGATTTTGTTGTTGTGCTCCCTCTTAACGTAGACACAACTGTCAGCCTTGCACCGTTGAAAACCCATGATTGTTAGAATATCGGAAACCTTTTTATTCCACTCACGGCCTGCTTGTTTTAAGCCGTACAACGGTTTTTTCAAATGACACACTTTATTAGGGTATTTCGAATCTTCGAACGCAAATGGCTGCGTCATATATACCTCGTCGTTCAAATCTCCATTAAGATATGCTGCCACCACATCAACGTGATTAATCGAAAGATTATACTTTGCTGCCAAGGCTAACATCAGCCGAATTGTTGAATGACGCACCACTGGTGCATAGGTTTCACTAAAATCGACATTAAGTTTTTGCGCACATCCTTGCGCAACCAACCTTGCTTTGAACTTCTCAATACCACCACTTGGGTTTTGTTTCACAGCAAACACCCATCTGCACCCTATAACATTTTTATTTTTTGGTCGGTCTGTAAGAACCCATGTTTTATTTTTAGCCAACGAATCGATTTCGGCTTGCATGGCGTTTTTCCAGTGATCTGCCTGAGGCGAATTTAGGGCTTCAGTTACTGTTTGTGGGCTTTCGATTAAGCAATTTAAAGTTTCTGCCGGCCTATACTGCTTCCGCGGCCTACCCACACTGCCATCTCGAACAATCTGGGGTCTACCACGCCCTCTTTTTCGAGAAACTACTGGCACATCAACCTCTAAATAATCCGACGAAGCCTCGCCATCATCCCTTTCCGGAGGTAATTCCCCATCGCCGTTTTCTTCAATTTTTTCGCTTTCGACGTAGGTTTCGACCTCACGCTCATTGTTTATTTCGGGTTCTGGTGATATTTCTATTTCATAGTGGAAGGGCTCTTCCCCACCACAGTTTACCTCTTTTATTCTTTCCAAAGGATTTTCAAAAAACACAACGTCTCTAGCAACTACAATACTGCGTGTAGTTGAATTGAAAAGTCTATAACCTTTAGCACCAGCGTAACCCACAAACTTAAGCTTTGTACCCCTTGGGTCCAACTTTCCGCCCTTCTGTGCACCTTTATTTAATGCCACCGCATCGCAACCAAAAATTTTCATATGCGACACTGAAGGCATTTTACCGTACCACGCCTGATATGGCGTTGAGTCACTTAATACTTTTGTCACACATCTATTTCGCAGATACACAGATGTATTAAGGGCTTCACCCCACAAATAATGAGGCATTCCTGAAGTTTGTAGTAAACAACGTGTCATTTCCTGTAGTGTTCTGTTGGCTCTTTCAGCCACACCATTTTGTTGTGGCGTATATGGCACTGTTGTTTGGTGAATGATACCTTTTTCACTAAAATATCGTTCGAAGGAGCTATTTTTGAACTCCCTACCATTATCACTTCGCACAGCTTTTATTTTGCGGCCTGTCTGTGTCTCCGCGGTCACAGCAAAATTTTTAAATGCGTTAAAAGCATCAGACTTATTTTTTAGAAAATATACCATTGTAAAACGCGAAAAGTCATCAATGAAAGTTATAAAGTAGGATGCACAACCTAACGATTTAACTCGCATTGGGCCACATAGGTCGGTATGTACTAAATCCAGTACACCTTTTGATAAAACATTGCCATAATTTTTATATGGCAAGCTGTGCATTTTACACATAACACAAGTAACGCACTGCACATTTGACGATGCACTCACATTCAAACCACGTACTAGGTTTTTACTTGACAATGCTTTAAGATCAGTCATATTTACATGGCCAAATCTTTTATGCCATATGGCATCACTGTTATTTTCCACCAGTCATATTCGCAACAAACACTCCACCGGTTAGCTCTGCTTTAATTATGTTTTCTCCGTTAACCGTTTTCATGATCGCACTATTCTTAGAAAACGTCACCGAATAGCCGTATTTTAAGGCTTTGCCTATTGAAAAAAAATTTGCCGTTAATTCAGGTACATACCATACATTATGTAACCTTAAATCTGTGTAATCTAAACCTTCGGCATATATTTTCTTTCCAGAAGCTAACACTATTTCTTGCCTTTTAGATTCGATGTTCATAAAGTAATTTTTATTTTTGCACATATGTGAGCTGGCGCCACTATCCATGATCCACACATCACAATTGTCACTGGATTTTTCTAGCAAACCACATGCTTTTTCCGTCGAATTTCCCTTTGACATTGACACCTTGCACTATCTTTCTGAAACTTTTTTGTATGGTTCACAACAAAAAGAAAAAAATACGTTAGTACAACTTCGAAAAAAAGTGGCTCACTTCCCAAAATTCAAGTCTACTTTAAATTGATAGCAATAAAATCGAAGTAGTCACATGTAAAATTTGGATTGGACACATATAAAAATTTTATTGACGAGGGTCAAAATTCAAAATTATATCAAATCGATAATACTACGAGTATAGTCGAAGATATCACATATAAAATTACTTTCGATTGAAAACCGCTCAGCGGTATCGGAAGGGGGTCAAAGTTAAAAGAAAAAATGACAATATTTTTAATTACATAACCTTCGAGACCACCTGAACCTATGGAGGGAAATAATACTGAGTGATATCTTCGACTATAGTATTATCGATTTGGGTTATAAAAAGCTAATTGTGAGCCCCCGTGCGACATGCCTTAGTGGTGTCCAATCGGACCCAAATTTTATATGTGGTTACTTCTATTTTATTGCTATCAATTTAAAGTATGAAATAAAAGAAATTTGAATCTTTTTAGACCTAGTATGAACTTCGACCCCCATGCGTCATGCCTTAGCGGTGTCCAATCGGACCCAAATTTTACGTGGGATTACTTCGATTTTATTGCTATCAATTAAAAGTATGAAATTAAACAAATTTGAATTTTTTAGACCTAGTCTGAACTTTGACCCCCGTACGACATGCCTTAGCGGTGTCCAATCGGACCCAAATTTTATATGTGATTACTTCTATTTTATTGCCATCAATTTAAAGTATGAAATAAAAGAAATTTGAATTTTTTAGTCCTAGTCAGAGCTTTGACCCCCGTGCGACACGCCTAAGCGATGTCCAATCGGACCCAAATTTTATATGTGATTACTTTGACTTTAGTGCTATCAATTTACGGTATGAAATAAAAGAAAAAATAATTTGTATTTTTTTTTATACCTCATAGGCTAATCTGCACTTTGACCCTTCTGCGACATGCCTTAACGGTGTCCAATCGGGACCAAAATTTAAATATAATATTTTCGACTATTGTGCTATCGATTTTGGGTGTTAGATTAAAAAAAGTATCCTTTTTATTTTTGGAGTCTCCATAGGGTAATTTAAACTTTAACCGCCGTGCGGCACCCCTTTATGTCTCCAATCGTGCTAAAAATTTATATGTGATATCTTTGGCTATATTACTATTGATTTAGGGGGCCAGACTAAGGCTATCTCATGTTCGGTTTGTCTCCATAGAAATAAGGACCACCCTAAAATTCCCATTAGAAACTAGCACACACACACACACATGCACACAGAACATAACCAACACTTCACCAACGATCAAACACCGAACAGTTGTCACAAACCTACCAAACAAAGAGTGGAACACAACATTTCCGTGTAGCAACACGGCAGCAACATAAGGAACAGCTCTTGCTGAGAAACAGCGTCCTCGGCATCATCAACGTGTTGCTCAACATTTAGTGGCGCAACCACCGACGCATCATCAACATCAACATACTTTGGCAACAGTACCAGCAACATTGGGCGGCAACACCAATCACCCCCTTCAACATCTTTTCTTCAACATTTACTCATCACCATTCACTCATCAATATTTCTCACCACCAATATCACAAAACACCACACAACACTAATATCATCACCACACAGCAGAGAGGAGAGAGAGAGTAGCTAAGCGCGGCTCAGCGATAGCGCGCTCACCGACTTCGACTTTGAAGTTTTGCTACCACTACCATCACACACACTATTTTGTTGAATTTATTAGGGTGCACCACCCAACAATTTTTCAGAATTTGTAAAGTTTATTTTGAAATTTTTTTAAACTCTTGGATTCATTGATTTTTCTAGTTTAGTTAGCTATAATTGTAATTTAGCAATTTAATTAGTTAAGGTTGCTTGAACTATGTGAATTTTTTTACCTTTAATTACCTTTACCGCACGGGCAGTTAACTGCCCCACTTTAAATTTTGCATTTCTTTTCTTTTTGATCTTTTTTTGCTCTTGGTGCTATTTTTAAATTTTTGTTTTTAACTTATATAATTTTTATCCACTGAGCACTACTATCGGCTTCAATTTCCACACAATAGTCAACTTTTTTTGTTGTTTTTTTATTTTTTTTATTTTTTTATCCGATTTTTTTATTTTCACTTATAAGGTTTCGTAATTTTCTTGACACTTATCGTTTTAAATTCTTTTTTTTTTTGTTCGATTCCGCGATTTTCGTTTAATTACAAAATTTTTATTCTTTAAAAATATCCACGTTAACTTCGCTTTTCTTTTTTTTTTACTTTTCGCTATTTTTTTTTATTCGTAATTGCATATGCATAAAATAATGCAAATGCACCGAGACACCTAACATAACTAAAAAGATCAAAAGACAGTAGTTAGTAAAAATTAACTTTGACCAAGATCAAGCGGTCAAAGACCTATAACTGCACCACTGTCTTTTGTATAGCATATGTTGTTTGTTTTCCTTTTCCTTTATTTTTCAGCTCTCCGATTTTGGTACCGAATTCTGGCTGCTGAGTAAGATGAGTCTCATAAGAAAAAACCACATATGCACACACCATCATATACACATATATAAAGAGATTTTTTTCCTGAGTCAAGCATATACACATACTTTCGATCCTACTGAGATTTTTTTTTTGAAAGGGAGCGTACACTCACACACACACACATTCACACTTAGATAATTTTGTTTCAAAAATTAGAGTTCACACTCACATACACACATTAACGAATTTCTCATTTAAAAACTTTTTTTGTATTTCAATTTTAGAGAGAGTGAGCGCACACACTCTCATACATATTTAATTATATTTATAGGTGTGCTTGAACACAAATAGTTAGATACCTATTAGGCCGGTTGAATTCTAAGATTTTTGTTGAAGTTTTTGGTCGCCAATAAAAATTTGAATACCTTTTAAGCATTAAGATTAGAAAATAATTAATGGTAATTTTTTGTATTAGAAATAAATTTTCAATTAGCGTAAGGGTTTTTCTGTTTTGGAATATTTTGAATAAAGTTTGTTAAGTATTGGATATTGTAAATTCCAAGAAAATTTCCTTTGAAGTATATGGGTTGAGGATTTGAATTTTTTTGTGCAGATTAACTGGTGAAATGTCTGGCTAAGGACATATATTTGTTGGTGCAGGTGTTGCCGTCGTGGAAACTGATGGCAAGTCGGAGTAGTTGAGGCAAGTATGGAAAGCAAGGAAGTACACATAGACGGACATTAGTCAGGTTTAAGGGGACTCTACTCGGAAAGCGGAGCCATAGTAGAGTCCAAAGGCTGTTCACATCTCGTGAACAGGAGGGGTGGGAAGGCTCCACCTGACTCGGGCAGGTTTTCTCCCGCTCAAGTTGATTAGATTAGTGATGACGGAGGGAGTTCGGAGCGAAAATCGACGTGCATCAGATTAGGTTTTGCAAACATATTTGTTATTAGTGCCGGTATAATAATCCAAATCTGCGCGGGAAACACCCACACAGTCCAAATGGAAGAATTCGATGCAATTGGCACATTGAATCTTCTCGTTATCTTGGCGATCGACTTTGGAATCACAAACACACGGCATTATAATCAAATATAAATATATGTAAATATGTCACTTGTTGAATTGTTTAATTATTTTGCAAAAGAGATTTTGGAAAATCACATGCACTAAATAAAATGATATAACATATATATATTATATAGTATATAGTTTAGTATTTTATATAGTTTAGTATTTTTCAGAAAAAGTGCGAGTTATAGTGTACTTTGTAATAATTAAAACAGAGCGACATTTAACACGTCCGTAAAGTTCAACGATTTTAATTAGATAAAAAAGAAAAAAAAACGCATTTTAGTTTTCAGATATGTTATCTGTATTGAATAGACCTTTCTAAAATAAAAATTTATTTTTCAAAATCGCTTGATATTTGAAGTGTTTTTTCAGTTTCAAATTTTATTTTGGAAAACATTTTTTTTTTTCAGTGTTCCAAAAAAAATTTTAGTGTATTTTTTTGAAAGCTTTTTTCAATACCTTTCTAATGGTATGATGATCATTGAAATCGGTAAAGCCATTCCGTAGTAATCACACTTTAAAAGTACCAATTATCGTAATTTTTCGAATATTTCCATACCTTGCCACGATCACAAATTTTGAAAATGCAATTTCTAAAAATTGGGTTGTGCTTGGGTAGGTAAGATGTACCTCTATGCAAAATTTCATCAAATTCTGTGGGGGTTGGGTTCAAAATGTACTTAATTCCTAAATCAAAATATTCACACCATATTTGTAGTATCTACACTAAAACGAGTCATTTTTGGAATCTTAACCCATTAACGGTCATGAATTAACCCTTTGGTGACCAATTGTTTTTTTAAGATCTATAACCAAATTATTTAAATCACCTTTTGTATGTCTGTACAAAAATAGCCAATGTGTATTATATTAACTCATTAGCGGCTATGTATTAACCCATTGATAGCATATGTTTTTTTCTTTAAATTCTGAAATCAAGTTATTTGAATAAGAATCGTTATGCCTCTACAAGATTTGTAGATGTGTAGCACTTTACCCCATTCACGGCCATACTGCAACACATTGATAACTTTTTTAAACCTGAAATCAATTTGTTTACGGAGCCTGAATGGCTCGAATATAAAGCTAAACTGAGGGCCTATAAAAAGGCTCTAAGGCAAGCGAAGAGAACTTCGTGGAGAAATTTCTGCACCGGGGTCGAAAAAGTCGATGATACAGCGAGACTTAGACGAGTGCTATCAAAAACTCAAACAGCCATTAGCTATTTACGGAAGCCTGACGGATCTTGGACCAGCACGGAAGGGGAAACCCTGGAGCTGCTCCTGAACACACACTTTCCGGGGAACTTGTATGATGCACCTGTAGCATCTGCAACAAACCTGGCGGTAAACATACCCATTACGGAGGAAAGGGTAAGGTGGGCAATCAAAAGCTTTGAGCCGTTCAAGGCAGCTGGGCCAGGCGGGATTTTCCCCGCACAACTCATAAACACGCTGGAAATATCAGCTAAATGGCTGGTAGTTCTCTATTCAGCCTGCCTGGCTCTTAATTACATTCCGTGCTCCTGGAGAAGCGCCACGGTAGTCTTTATTCCAAAGGCTGGGAAGGCCTCACACTATGAGCCTAAAGACTACAGACCGATCAGTCTCTCGTCTTTTGCACTTAAAACCTTCGAGAGGATAATTAGCGATTATCTCTCCTCTACTATTGATAGCAACCTTATTTCTAGCTATCAACATGCATACACCAAAGGTAAATCAACGGAAACTGCGCTCCACAGCCTAGTCTCTATTGTTGAAAAATCATTGCATGAAAAGGAGTACTGTCTCGTGGCCTTTCTGGACATCGAAGGGGCTTTCAACAATATAAGGCCGGAGGCTATTAACACTGCTTTAACAAACCTGGGCATAAATAGGTCTCTTATTGGACTAATTGATCAACTACTAAAGGGAAGGAAAATAGTTTCTTCACTGGGAACAGTTGATCTTTCACGCTATGTCACAAGAGGAACGCCTCAGGGTGGTGTTCTCTCCCCGCTCCTATGGAACCTCACCGTAAACTCGCTGCTACGAGACACAAGGTGGGGGGGCGGGAAGATAGTGGCATATGCAGACGATTTAGCTATTGCATATAGGGGCAAATTCCCACAAACCTTGTGTGACTTGATGCAAGTAGCACTGCGAGAAGTTTCTTCATATTCCTCTCGCTGCGGACTTAGCATCAACCCGGGAAAGGTGGAGCTTGTCCTTTATACCAGGCGGTACAAGATACCACCGTTGAACCTACCAGAACTAGATGGCGTGCGCCTGAACTTAGCTGACAAAGCCAAATTCCTAGGCACAGTTCTAGATAGAAAGCTTAACTGGAAGGAGAATGTCATCCAGCGCCAGAGGAAAGCGTGCATTGCACTTTACACGTGTAAAAGAGCCATTGGCAAAAAATGGGGGCTCAGCCCCAAAATTTGCAGATGGATCTACACTGCGATAATCCAGCCAATTATGCTGTATGGAGTCGTGGTATGGTGGCCTGCGCTAAGAAAGGCAACAAACCTAAATCTGTTAGGGAAAGTCCACAGATCGAGCATGATCTGTATAAGCGGGGCGTTAAGAACAACGCCCAATGAAGCTCTCCAGGCCATTCTTGGCTTTTTGCCACTCGATCTGGAAGGGTACCGGGCAGCAGCAGCATCGGCTGTGCGTCTAAGGGAAACGTCCGTCTGGGCGCAAGCACTATTGGACACTCCTGTATTCTAAGATCTTACAGCTTTCTCCCTCTGAGCACAGATCGGTGTGCGACCACAACAGTCGGAGATTGTTGTTTTAGAATAAACATTCCCAGCAGGGAAGACTGGGAGAACATAGATCGGTGTCCCGCTACTAATGGCGGCACTTTTATATACACCGACGGCTCGAAGTTAGACGGCAGAGTCGGAGGAGGGGTTTACTCAAGGGATTTGGACCTAGAACTCTCCTTTAGACTACCTGATCACTGCAGCGTCTTCCAGGCTGAAGTTTCAGCAATCATGGACGCCGTGACTTGGATAGGTGAACGCACCATCGGACAGGATATCTGTATTTTCAGCGACAGCCAAGCGGCCATCAAATCCCTTGGCTCTTACTCGTTCAACTCTGAACTGACGCTCAGCTGTCGTCGATCTCTTCAAGAGATGGTCCAACAGAACCGCGTGAACCTCACATGGGTCCCGGGACACAGGGACATTGAGGGAAACTGTAGGGCAGACGAACTTGAAAGGCAGGGCACGACCAAGCAGATTCTTCAAGATAAAGAGCGCATAGGTATGCCGTTTGCCACGTGCAAGCTAATGCTGAAGGAGCATACACTCCGCGAAACCAACGAAAGATGGCTACAAGCCCCAGGGTGCCGGATATCCAAGAAAACCTGGCCAAAATGCGATCTTAAAAGATCTAGACACATATACGCCCTAAAAAGGAAGGAAATCTCCATATTAATAGGTGTTTTAACCGGGCACTGCCTTATTGGTAGGCACGCAGCAAGGCTAGGCGTTCCCTACCGACGATGCTGCAGGAGTTGCAAAGATGATGAGGAAGAGGAAACGGTGGAGCACCTCATCTGCAACTGACCGGCCTTAAGCGGAGCGAGAAGGCGCTCTCTGGGAGTTCCCTTCCTGGTTAGCTTAAGCCAGGTCGCGGAGCTAGACATAAAGGACTTGATGGCCTTCATCAAGTTATCAAAATGGTTCGAGGAGGGGTAGCGGTGTCGGTTAGGAGTGTCAGTCCCGGGTTTCGGCTATATGGAGAGTCCCGAAAGCACTGGGATTTTCCATATGGCCGGGCCCCGGGACTGACTTTCCTAGTGTTTGGTGGTATCACAACGGGCCTTTTATTACTGGCCTAGGTGTGCCTTTGCGGCAGCCACTTCTACCTACCTACCTACCATGTCTGTACAAAAATAGCCAATGTGTATTTTATTAACCCATTAGCGGCTATGTATTAACCCATTGATAGCATATTTTTTTTCTTTAAATTCTGAAATCCAGTTATTTGAATAAGAATCGTTATGTAGATGTGTAGCACTTTACCCCATTCACGGCCATACTGCAACACATTGATAACTTTTTTAAACCTGAAATCAATTTGTTTGCATCAGAATCGCCATAACTAATAAAAAACTGCGTTTTAACTCGTTAGTGAAATTTTTTCTCTTTTCTCTTTATACTGAATCTGAAAACTAAGTTAACAGTGATAAAACGTAGTAAAATATGCAGGTGCAGGTACATACTTATGTATACAAAAATGGTCTTCTCCAATTTTCTTGTTTCGAGATATTAAAAGTTTTCTGTTGACACAAGTATGTATGTTTATATGGGAATTAGCAGCTTCAGCGTTAGCGTTTTAAGCAGAATCCATATTCCCCACACATTCAGGCTTAACATAAGAAAAAACAAAACTGGAGCTACACAACTTGTGCTTCAAAGAACTCATATTAGGTTTGTTTACTGATAAAAAAAAGTTCAGAGCAGGTTAGAGCAGGTTAGAGCAGAGCAGAGCAGAGCAGGGCAGCTGTCAAAATAGAAATAGAGCAACTTAGAGCAACTCAGAGCAGAAATGCCATGAAACACATCAGTCTCGATAGTTTCTTTTTATTTGGTTTTTTTGTTTAAATCTTCAAAATTAATGCAAATTCACGTACACAAAAACATTGATTTTCTTGCAAGCTAATTTTTTTGAAGTTTCCAAAAATTTATTTTTTCCTGACTGACAATTGCTTCTCTGCTCTAACTTACTCCTTACAAAAAGCTAAACTAGAAATTTGTGATCTGGATTACTGTAGTTTTGTTTTGAGCGTACCCATGAAACAAAGGATAGAACAACCTAGAGCAAAAAAAGTGTTCGTTAAACACAATTTTGTGAAATATCTCAATCTGGCGTAAGCTAGAGCAGCACAATAAACAAACCTAATATAATACAGCTTGCAAGTCTAAATTAAAGAAACCTGGCTTGACAAGTTACCTTAACCACAATTTGTAACTAAAGTAACCAGTAAATAATGGATCAACTAAATTTGAGATAGAACAGAATCAAATTCAACCAGATATATGTGTTTTTTTTTTTTATAACTAAAATTGGAATGCAATTTCTAAACTCACTTTTTTTTCAAATGCGCACTTTATTTTTGGTTCTGAACTCGGATTCCTCGTCACAAAGGATCTTATTTTACTGCTGCATGTTTACATTTGCAACGTTTTTGCGCAAATTAAAAAAAATCAATTTTGCAAAAAAAAAAATTTAAAAAAAGAGGCACGTTTAGTTTTATACTAAAATTAATTTTTTAAAACATCTAGTTCCAAAAAAAACACTAATCGTTTATATTAGCTTCACTTAATGTTATGGAAAAAGCAGAATAATAAAATTGTATATCCTTCTCTTAAACCAACTATTCCAAATACACATAAAAATTTCTCACTTTGAAAAAAATTACTTTTTGGAAAATTTGCCATGTTTGTGTATGGATAACTCCCAACTGAAAAACGATAGAATGCTTAAAATTGGGCCAGAAATGTAGAATTTTATAGGGAACAATACTGCCTTTTCATTTTTTTGCAAGTCATTATTTAAAACTGAATTTTGAGTTCGGCCCAGTGTACGCCGGTTCCAAAGTATACAGAAGTATTTCAAAATTTAAATTGTTTTTGAAACGGCATTCAAAATTTCATTTTTACAATGGAGTTCTATGAAAAAATAAAAGTTTGAAAAGCTGTTTTCCAAAAAATTTTAAAAAGTAAATACATCTGTATACTTTGGAACCGGCGATATATACGTTTTCTGAATCATCTACTACTATCTTTCTTTCCTACCCCTCCTTACCACTATTTTAGGTTACTGCACTATTTTTACATATTTTATGCATTTTACCCTAATTGTTAGTAGGTACTTGTTATCAATGTTATTATTCTTATTTTAACTTTAAATATTCCCAGTTAGAAATATATGCATACAACATCAGTATTCCAGGCATGGTTGCAGCTTTGTATAAATGCCATTTTACACGTGTTGGTTCTCAGAAGGCATGCATACTCTATCCCTTCTTTTGTACTACTTTTGTATGCATGGATATGTATTAATGCTGGACGCATACAGAAGCACTAGTACGTACACATTATTTAGCGAGTCTGCATATGGAGCTAATCGTCATAGACGCCTATTAGACGCTACATTCGATTTGTGTACGCTTTGTTGCTGAACACATATATTTGTATGAAGAGCTGCACACGAATCGGCAGCTGCACGAAAGCGGCAAAGCATTAAAGCAACATGGCGCTCAGCGTATGACAATGCTGGTCGCCAGGCGTCGTATGCTTAGAAAAGAGGAAGAAGTATTTGGTTTCGATTTTTGTGTGCCGTGGCTTAGCTTTCTTTTTTCAAACAAAATTAATTGTTTCTTTTGAAAGAAAACATAGAAAATTTTCCAAATTTGCACAATCGGAAGAAATACATCTCCGGAAAATGTGTTATTTAATTAAAATTGCGATTTTGACAGTTCTTTGTGTGCTTTTTTTCTGCAGCATCGTGTGCAGATCTTGGGACGCAGGGAAATTCGTGCTCAGTGAAAGAACAAGTACGCGTCTATGACGATGCGCCTCGTCTGCGGACTGCCTTATACATACAAAATCACAAATTCTGCATGCAAATAATAGAATGGACTTTTCATACATATGTTGTATGTAGTATGCACATTAGGGTGAGTCAAATAAAAAAATTTGGTTTTTTTTGTGTCTTACCCCCTGAAACTTTAGGTATTGATTAGGGCTCTTGATAATCGACAAATCGACTAGTCGAATAATCGATTTCGACTAATCGTTTCAAAAAATATTCGATTATCACTAATCGACTAGTCGAATAGTTGCTTTTGACTAGTCGATTAGCTGGTCTGAAGACCAGGGTAATAAGGCGGCAAATTTCTACTGTAATTCGCATGCAGGTTTAAGTGGTGCCATTTTGGCCAATTTATTTGCTTCATTTCTTTGAAATTTAAAAAAAATGTAACAGGAGCACAGAATATTTGTGTAGGTAGATATACAAAAAAGAAATTTTGAAAAATGTATGTATGTTTGTAGCAATATTAGTATGTATGTATACAAAAAAAAGTTTGAAAATTTTTTTTTTCATACTGCAAAACGTTCTATGTCAAGACTATTCTTTCAGGTTTAGGTGCACAATGAATGCATCTTTCTCTTATTCTACGTTGCCGTTTGAAATAAGTTAGGTGAAAGATTGATTTGTAGGGCAAAAGAAATGTAAAAGTACATTAAATCACACCTAATTTTCCAAAGAACTCAAAAATTACAAACCTTACATAGAGAGTTTTGATGTATTACCAAAAATATACGCAAACATTGGAGTGCCAAAAAATGTTCCACACTTTCTATCGGAATGGTTAAGCTTGAGAATTTATTTTTTTTGTAGCAAAATTGCTTCTGCACGCCAATGAAAGATTTCCAATGAAAATAAAAAACAAATTTGACATGTGAGAAATTGTAAGCACCTGCAACTCTAGTGTCTTGGTTTCTGTTTGAAAACTTTAGATTTGTACCAAACTTTTCAAATTTTTATTTGTTTCATGCGCTGCTAAGCGCTCTCCAATGCTGCTGTTATGTCAGGCCGAGTTAAAATACAGGAGATGATTGAAACACGAGCTTTTAATCCAATTTAAGATTGTATAATTTCCCATTTAAAAGCTGATGTGGTTTCTTAATATAAAAGTCACTGGGAATTACACTATCCGACAAATTTTCAAAAATTTACAACTCCACGACATTTGATACATGATTCCTGCTGATTCCAAATATGTAAACATTTGATTTAAAAGTAGAACAGTTTTTGAGATATTTTGAAATTTCAGTTTTTGAGATAAAAAAAAGTAGGACTACTAATTCGTCAATATCTCCGCTAATACTGCTTCGATTTTTATGCTGTTTCACTTTATCAGGAGAGGATAAAATACTGTTTTTACCTTGTAAAATTTATTTTAATCGGTTTTGAAGTGACGAAGTTATAGCGAATACAAAAAAAATTTTGTGCAAATTTTCGCTTTTTTTTCTATATTCATTGTATGTAATTTTTCTAAGTGAAATATTCCATTAATTCCTGTTTTTACACCGTGAGTCAATAGCCTGTTCATTACGGAACATTTTGACACTTACCAGATTATAATCAGTAGAAAAATGACAATGTTATAAGAGATTTAGTGAAAAAACCCATATATGATTTTTCATTGAACCTCTAATGGCGATATGTTGCTTAATTACACTATTCGACAAATTTTCAAAAATTTACATTTCCACGACATTTGATACGTGATTCCTATGTAAAATTTCCTGCTGATTCCAAATATGTAAACATTTGATTTAAAAGTGGAACAGTTTTCGAGATATTCTCAAATTTCAGTTTTTGAGATAAAAAAAAGTAGGACTATTAATTCGTCAATATCTCCGCTAATACTGCTTCGATTTTTATGCTGTTTCACTTTATCAGGAGAGGATAAAATACTGTTTTTACCTTGTAAAATTTATCTTAATGGGTTTTGAAGTGACGAAGTTATCGCGTGCGAAGATGCTACAACTGTTGAACTGTACACGGCAGCAGTTGGAAGACTGGGTGAAGTCTACTCAGGGGCAAGAATCGAGGTCGTCGACTGGAAGGACATCCCAGATCGGCCAAGGGCAAGGGCATGGATTCCTGAAATCCCTGCGGAACCTGAGAGAATTCTCACAATGCTGCGGGTCCTGAAACCGTCCCTCCCTACGCAGGACTGGTGTCAATCTCGTCGGGGGTGCGGTAGGGCCTGATAGGCAGGTAATCTTCACCTTGAATAAGGAAGCACTCGAGTCCCTTAAAAGGTGCAATGGACGAGTGCAGTACGGTGCGGGTGAAATCGCGATCCATGTATACCGTGGCGATGCACAGCGCGCTGCCATTCCAGCCACTCCGGAGGACTCGGAAATCGGGGCACCGGAAGTGGAAGCGGAGGAGTCCGATGCGGAAAGCATGTTATCTGCCATGTCAAATTTCGGGGGTGGTGCCAAAAACTTGGCGATGGAAGAAAACCTGTCGGACGGGGAAGACCTCGACGTCACGGTGGTGGCAGCCAATCCTGAGCGCACCAATGTTGATGCTACCATAGATAGTAGGGTTTCCGCTACGCCAAATCGTGCAGGTGGTCTGAACAACTCGTCGATGGAAAACAGCCTCCTAGACCAGGCAGACCTCGACGATACGCCGGTGGCAGGGAAGTCTGAGCTCTCTCATGTTGGTGTTGATTCAGATAAACCTGCATAAATCTAAGGCAGCGTCGGCTGTTTTAAGCAGTCGTCTTTCTAAAGGCGACATAGACGTTGTCCTCATCCAAGATCCCTGGGTCAATAGCTCAAGGATCTGTGGATTGGGAACAAAGGGGTACAAGCTTATCCAAGCTAATGAGGAGGGCAAGGTCAAAAACTGTATTTTGGTCAAGTCTGAGCTGAACACCTTTCTCTTACCCAACTATTCAAATGGTGAAGTTACAGCTGCCAACTTAACGGTCGGCAGCACCAGCCTTACGATGGCGTCGGTCTACATACCCTACGACGGCGAAGAATCTCCTCCACAAAAGGAGGTGAAAGAACTGGTGGAAAATTTCTGCACGGGTCATGTTATTATTGAAGCTGAAGCTAATGCTTATCACGTCCTGTGGGGAAGCTCCGATTATAACGCTAGGGCCGAGTCTCTGTTTGACTACCCACTAACAATGAACCTGGTGGTTTGCAAAGTGGGTAATTCGTTGAAGAAAATTTGTTTTCGCTGCAGAGATTTTTATGCTAAACCATTAACGGCCAGCGGTCGATTTTTCGACCACTCCATATTAAGGAAACGGAAGGACGGAATTTTTTTAAATTTATTTTTTTTCTTGATTCATCATCATCATTTATTGGCGCTTAACCGCCTAAGCGATTTTGGCCGTTGCATATCAAAGCACGCCAGTCATTCCTTTTTAGCGATAACTGACGCCAATTGGAAACCCCAAGGGAGTTCAAGTCATCCTCCACCTGTTGTTTCCATCTCAGTCGAGGCCTCCCCCTTCCTCTGCTGCCGAATTCAGGCGACGATAGGAAAACCTTCTGTGCTGGAGCTTCTTTGTCCATTCGCATAACATGGCCCAGCCAGCGGAGTCTTTGGGCTTTAATTCGCTGGACTATGGTCAGATCTGCGTAGAGCTCGTACAGCTCATCGTTAAATTTCCTTCGATACTCGCCGTTGGCATCACGGGAAGGACCATAAATCTTCCGGAGAACTTTTCTCTCAAATACTCCAAGGGCCATCTCATCTTCTCTTGACATTGTCCATGAATCTGAGCCATACATCAGGACAGGTATGATGAGAGACTTATAGAGCGTGATCTTTGTTCTTCGAGAGAGGACTTTACTTCTCAATTGCCTACTCAGTCCAAAGTAGCACTTGTTGGCAAGAGTGATTCTCCGCTGGATTTCTAGACTGATATTATTTTCGGTGTTGATACTGGTTCCCAAATAGACGAAGTCCCTCACAGTTTCAAATTTGTAACTATCAACAGTGACATGGCTGCCAAGGCGCAGGTGCGCCGATTCTTTCTTTGATGACAGCAAATACTTCGTCTTGTCCTCGTTCACGGCAAGACCCACTTTTTTCGCTTCCTTATCCAGTCCAGAGAAGGCAGCGCTTACGGCGCGGTTGTTAAGGCCAATGATATCAATATCATCGGCATACGCCAGCAATTGCACGCTCTTGTAAAAGATTGTACCATTGCGGTTTAGCTCTGCTGCTCGAATTATCTTCTCCAGCATCAGATTGAAGAAATCGCACGAAAGGGAGTCGCCTTGTCTGAAGCCTCGTTTGGTTTCAAATGGCTCAGAGAGGTCCTTCCCGATTCTGACGGAGCTGTTGGTATTGCTCAACGTCATTTGGCAAAGCCGTATAAGCTTTGCAGGGAAGTCAAATTCAGACATGGCGGCATACAGGCAACTCCTTTTTGCGCTGTCAAAAGCGGCTTTGAAATCGACAAAGAGATGGTGTGTGTCGATTCTTTTATCATGGGTCTTCTCCAGGATTTGGCGTATCGTGAAAACCTGGTCGATGGTAGACTTACCAGGTCTAAAGCCACACTGATAAGGTCCAATCAGTTTGTCTACGATGGGCTTCAGCCTTTCACACAACACGCTAGAAAGAACCTTATATGCAATATTAAGAAGACTAATTCCGCGGTAGTTGGTGCGGTTAGCGGGATCGCCTTTCTTGTGGATTGGGCAAAGCACACTTAAATTCCAATCCGGAGGCATGCATTCGTCTGACCATATTCTGCATAAGAGCTGATGCATGCTTTTTACCAGCTCTTCGCCTCCGTGTTTGAACAGCTCGGCGGGTAGTCCGTCTTTTCCAGGCGCTTTGTTGTTTTTGAGCCGGGATATAGCTATCCTCACTTCATCATAGTCAGGTGGTGGGACGACTTTTCCATCGTCAGGGATTGGGGTATCGGGTTCGACGTCTCCCTCGCAATTTAGCAGTGAGGAGAAGTGCTCCCTCCATAATTTAAGTACACTTTGTACGTCGGTTACCAGGTCGCCATTATTGTCCTTACAGGAGCTTGCCCCGGTCTTAAAACCTTCCGTCATCCGCCGGATCTTTTCATAGAATTTTCGGGCATCACTCCTGCCAGCCAGCATCTCAAGCTCCTCACACTCACGCCTTTCGGCCTCACTTTTCGTTTTTTTTTTTTTTTTTTTTTTTTTTTTTTTTTTTTTTTCTGAAAAGGCGTCTCTCTTCCTTCTTTGCCTCACGATATTGTTGCCATACACTGCGGGTTGCGCCCGTTCGCAACGTCTCCTTGTAGGCAGCGTCCTTTTTTTTCGAGGCAGTTTTGCATTCCTCATCGTACCAGTTGTTCTTGCGGGCTCGCTGGAACCCTATAGTGGCCTCAGCGGCGGTACGCAATGAGTGAGAGATATGCAGACCTGCAAAGTGGGTAATTCGTTGAAGAAAATTTGTTTTCGCTGCAGAGATTTTTATGCTAAACCATTAACGGCCAGCGGTCGATTTTTCGACCACTCCATATTAAGGAAACGGAAGGACGGAATTTTTTTAAATTTATTTTTTTTCTTGATTAGGGCCCAATAAACGCTGTCTTAAAAGGAAAATAAAAAATTATGGCTATTTCTTGTAGCGGCCGAAAATGGGTTAAAAAGTATACAAAGCCTAATGACAAAGATGCAGTTCGGCGCTTTGTCGCTTTTGCAAATTATTGCAGGCGATTTATTCCCAATTTCGCGTCACTGGCAGCACCTCTCAACCGTTTAAGTAGCAAAAAAGTAGAATTTGTTTGGGATGAAGCATGTGAAACAGCTTTTAATAAACTTCGTTCTGCTCTAATGTCCCCTCAACTACTACAATACCCTGATTTCAATAAAGAGTTTATAATTATTTATAATGTTACGTGCGGCCAATGGCAATGGCGGGATGCTCGCACGTAATAAGTATGGAAAGAAAGTGCAACGAGCGAGTAAATAAACTATACAATTATAATTGGTTTATTCAAAGTGGAAATTAATAAACAATATGGAATGTTATATGGAAATCACTTAAGAATTTTTAATTGGACTTATATACAAATGTATTTTACCTGGATTTGGCTGCTGGTGCTCCTCGTATAATCGGAAAAGAAGTAATTAAAAATCTGGATTGGCAAATTATGTTCCTTGGTTGATTCGTTAAATTAAAATTATTTCCTCGATAGAGCAGTGGGTTTTTGTTATTTAATGTTTAGGAAGCCAGTTCAAATTCCCGGTGAGATGGAACGCATACACTGAACCAAAAAAGTTCATGTATCCAATGAAAAAGTACATAGATTTTAAGAATTGTTCGTTAAAACCTCTCCAAAGAACTTTTTCGTAGAAATTTAAGAACATTTCCTAGAATATACGTACTTTTTCGTAAAATATGTAAACAAATCCACAGAAAGCATGTATTCATTCATAAATTGTAAGAAAATTTTCTTAGATTCTATGAATTTTTTCTTATATTTTAAGAAAAACCAGCGTGAACTTCTATGAAACTTTGTTCGTAAAAAACATGTACGTTTTTGGTTCAGTGTAATAATAAAAAAAGCATGCTCGTAAAATTTCTGGAATTAGCGCTTTTCGAAATTGATGATTCAATAAATATTTTATAAATTTTAAGGAAACATTTAAGCACACGCTAATAAGTTGTTTTTAATATTTGACAAGTGGGGCAATTACTCCCACTGTTAAATTGCATTTCGAAAATATCGTTGTGTATAAGAAAAGCACTGAAAGCTAGTAGAATGCGTGTTTTTGAAGTTATTAACGTTAATATTATTATCAATATTACTGCAGTATTGCAGTCAAGATACTTCATTGATGCTCTGATGCTGATACTTAAGAGATAATGGGGTCTATCAGCTAGATAAAGATAACATCGAATTTATCGAAACATACCGCCAAATTCCCTTAAAATCGTTGGAATTCCCTCAAGATCTGTTACATTTTCTCCCGCCGGGAGCTCCGTCGGAATAGCTGATAGACCCCAATATGCAACAATAATTGCATACTTCATTTTCATGTAGCGAATGATGAGCTTGTGATGAGCAACAGATTGTCAACATTTTATTCAACACACCCCATATTTTTTATACGGACGCTACTGAAATTTTTTTTTCAAATTTTCGACAAGCGGCCATGTTTTTTTCAATACTTACATACTTACATAAAGAAATTCTGTCTCCAAACCCTGTAGGGAATTCATATAAAACCAAGTCAACTATTATTATTTATTTTCATCCTAGCTGTTCATAGTACCATTGGTATAAATTAATAAAAAAGAGCAATTGCCTTTTCGAAACCTTTTCCCAATTACCAAATATCTACAAAATTCTATACATATAAGTACTTGTTTTAGTTAACTAATCAAATTTAGTTATGAGATATTAATAATAATTTATTTACGTTTTTGGTTTGGTTTATCTTGCATTCATACGTAGCTGTCCAGGCCTCAGTTAAGGTCGAAACCGGTGTTCTAAGCCAGATCAATGCTGACATCATACAAATTTTCAATGAAATTAAAAGCTGACTTAAAAAAGATGCTTTTTTATCTGAAATTCTAATCTTGGCTTTCGTCATAATGACGACAACCCGCCTAAGCGGGTTTTTGCCGTTTCGTATCAGAGCACGCCAATCATTCCTTTTTAGCGATAACTGGCGCCAATTGGAAACCCCAAGGAAGTTCAAGTCATCCTCCACCTGTTGTTTCCATCTCAGTCGAGTGTGGTACCACAACGAAACGCATGAGCTCAATGAACTTTCTTGAGAAAAAACCTCCTCTTTGAGACGAAAAAATTTATGTGGCAAACTTTAAAATCCGACAACAAATGCCAAAGATTTGAAGAAAATTGTAATTGGGCGACATCTAGGCTTGCCACAAAAAAAATAATTTTTTTTTAATGTTTTTCAAAAACACTTTGTATGAGGGGACGTACGGCCGACTTTTTTTTTTTGCCTGTAAGCCCAAGACGCTCTAATAAAAGTGCTATGAACACTGAAAAATAAAGAACTAATAGTTGACTTGGAGTTATATCGACGTGCCATACGAAAACTAACACTTTTAAAATTTTTTACGAAAACTAACACTTTTCAAATTCTGTAAGAAGACTAACACTTTTATTTTGTGTCTGACGAAAAATAACACTTTTAATTTGTGTCTGACGAAAACTAACACTTTTATTTTCTGTCTGACGAAAACTAACACTTTTGGCTAGTACATTTTCTTCAGAGAAAACCTGAAAGTGTTACTTTTCGTCAGACACAAAATAAAAGTGTTAGTTTTCGTCAGACACAAATTGAAAGTGTTAGTTTTCGTCAGACACAAAATAAAAGTGTTAGTTTTCTTCAGACACAAAATTTTTGGTGTTAGTTTTCGTATGGCACGGCGATATGAATTCCCTACAGGGTTTGGTGTGAGAATTTTTTTATGTGAGTAAGTCTGTATTGTACGTTTGAAGAAAAACATGGCCGCTTGTCAAAAATTTTAAAAAATTATTCCAGTAGCGTCCCGCAAAAAAAAATTGGGGTGTGTTCGAGCCGCGTTGGTTGTAGCAGTGCTACTTTTTATGACAGAGCATCATGTTCTTCGGCGAAATTTCGCGCTTTCGTTTAACCCTGCTTTCATAACGTTATTTTTTATCGTTACTGCATTGAGAAACTGCTTGCTTCCTTGTTGTTGTTGTTGTTGTTAACAATGCATTGCCCTGTCTAGAGTGTATGATCATTCCGAAGATCTTCATCAAGCTCTTCTAAGGGGAGTCCAAGGAAACGTGCAGTTTCAACAGGGTTTGTCCAGAGGGACAGAGGGGTTAGAAGAGTAGGTTCAAATGAACAATTGAAGAGATGTAGAGTATCATGGGGGGTCCTACCACATGCAGGGCATGTGTTTGAGATTGTGTCATTAAGTCTGGACAAGTAGGAGTTTAACCTTACACTATATCCAGACCTAAGCTGTGCCAGGGTAACTCTTGTCTCCCTTGGTAAGGTGCGTTCTTCTTCAGCAATATCCGGTGGAGGACTGTTCAGAACGGGGTTCACAGGTAGAGATCCGACAAAAGTATCTACCGACTCGGTGTGGATGTCGGTTAGAGCCCGCTTATGATTCTGCAGATCAAACGGCAAGGTAATATGATGCCGGATCTCATCATAATGTTTACGGAGATGTTTCCTTATGTCTCTCGGGGGCGGATCTATGTCCAAAAGATGACGGTTTGGATGTGCTGGCTTGTGGCAGTTCAGAAGGAATTGCTTGCTCAGCATTTCCGCATGCTCTTTTACATTGAGCAGTTTTGCCTCCTGATGGAGGTGAGACTCGGAAGACATGAGGAGACATCCCGTAGCAGTTCTGATGGCAGTATTTTGGCAGACTTGTAACTTCGTCCAGTTGGTGTTATGTACATTAGGCGACCATATGGGTGCGGCATAGTCAAAGACTGGTCGGCCAATGGCCTTATATGTAGTCAACAACGTTTCTTTGTCTTTTCCCCAAGTACTGCCGGCAAGTGACTTGAGGATCTTGTTGCGACCACGTACCTTTGAGACCATTGCAGACACATGACCAGCAAATGAGAAAGTATTATCCAATGTCATCCCTAATAACTTTGGGTGGCTGACAGTTGGTAGCTTAGTGCCGTCAACGAAAATGTCTAATTCATTTCTCACCTGTTGCGTCCACGTCGTAAAAAGCGTCGCCGTTGATTTAGTCGGAGATATCGTCAGATCTCGCTCTGTGAAAAACCTGGAAAGGTCGCAGAGGTAACCGTTGATTTTATTACAGAGTTCATCAGTATAGGGGCCCTTCCCCGTCGCCATTATTGTACAGTCGTCAGCATAAGAAACGACGGAGACACCCTCTGGTGGTGGGGGCATCTTCGATAGATAGAAATTAAACAGTGTCGGGGATAGGACACCACCCTGTGGCACCCCCTGTCTAATTCGTCTTGGTTTTGATGTTGCGTTTCTAAAGTTGACCGACGCCTGCCGCCCATTCAAGTAATTAGCGGTCCATCTCTTTAACCCATCAGGTATTTGTGTTTCTAATAGATCTTGTATGAGAGTGGCATGGTTGACTGTGTCAAAAGCTTTCGACAAGTCAAGTGCCACTAACACAGTCCTGTGATTTGGTTGGTTTTGATTTAGACCGCTATTTATTTGCGTTGTAATGGCATTGAGTGCGGTGGTGGTGCTGTGCAGCTTACGGAAGCCATGTTGATGATTAGCCAGGTGCAGATTTGCGGTGTAATACGGGAGCAAAATGGACTCTAGCGTCTTCACTACCGGCGACAAAAGTGATATAGGGCGATATGAATCGCCTATGTTTGCCGGCTTTCTAGGTTTTAATAATGGAACCACTCTCGCCTTTTTCCATATTTCAGGAATGACGAAAGTGTTCAGTGAAAGATTGAATAGAGCCGCTAAGTATTTGTGTCCCTCCTGGCCTAGATGTTTCAGCATCTTCATGGCAATGCCGTCGGGGCCGATGGATTTTGAGGGCTTAGCCTGTCTGATGGCTTCCTTGACCTCTGAGGCAGTGATGACAATGGGCGTGTTTTGGTTTTTGTGTTTACGCGCCTGTCGCATGGTTCTACGTTTAGCTCTATCGGGTGGGGAATGTAGTACAAATTGTCTACAGAAGGAGTTCGCACATCCCCTAGGGTCCTTCTTCACCCTGTCACCGAAAGTAATATCTACTTTATCCTTGTGTTGTGTTGGATTAGATAGAGCTTTGACCGTAGTCCATAATTTGCCAACACCGTCAGAGAGGTTGCATTGCTCTAGGTGTTGTTTCCATTTGGCCAGTTTGTGTTTATCGACCAACCTACGAATTTCCGCGTTGAGATCCCTTATACGGGGGTCTGCGGGATTGAGACTTCGCACTTCATCTCTTTCTCTAGCCATGGCCGCTGCCTCCGCGGGGAAATTTGGTCTTATTCGAGATATTCGACCCGCAGGAATGAAGCGTCTAGAGGCCAAGTCAATGATGTTGCGGAAGTCTCGTTCGCCTTTGCGTACGTCCGTAGGAATGGATAGAGCAGCCAAGGATTCGTCCGTATATGTCTGAAAACTGTCCCAGTCCGCCTTGGTAAAGTTGATGTATGTACCATGCTCAGGTGTTATAAAGTCCGTCGGTCGTTCGATGGTAATGACTATTGGGAGATGGTCAGACGCCAACGTGAGTATGGGTCGCCAATTGGTGTTGTTCAATAGTCCTGCACTTACGATAGAAATATCTGGCGAACTATAGCAGTTACCCGATACTCTCGTAGGGGCGTCTCCGTTCAATGTACAGAAAGCCGTATCATCTATTTGTTCTGCGAGTACATGCCCCCTACTGTCTGCTGGCAAGTTTGAGTGCCACATATCGTGGTGCGCATTGAAGTCGCCCAGGATCACGCGGTTATCTCCTCGTAATAGCAAGCTAATGTCGGGGTGATAACCGGTGGGGCAACTTGAGACAGGGGGTATGTAGATGTTTATGATTTGCAGATCGACATCTCCTGTACGGATGGTAATACCTTGGCTTTCTAAGATATCATCCGTTCCTTCGATGTCGGTATCAAATAGATGATACTGTACAGAGTTGTGCGTTATGAACGCTAGACCACCTCCCAGACCTCCTGTTACTCTATGACGGTCCTTCCGGTGAATGTTATATCCACCATAGGTAATGAGGTCCGACCTTGGACTGAGCTTGGTTTCTTGGATTGCGGCAAGTTTTATGTCATATTGCGTCATCAAGTTGGTTATCTCTGCGATCTTACCAGTTAATCCGTTACAGTTGTGCTGTAAGATTTGGAAGTGCGCCGGTGGGGTCGATGTCGAGTTAACCAAAGGCGTGAGAGACGGATGTGTTCGCCCAGGTGTTGGTAGGCGAAGACCAAGGCTGTGCCTCAGCCTAGTTAGCTGTGGACCTGGTGTAACCGGGTTGGCTGGCGTCGTAGGCTGAGGCGTGTTACAGCATGGTGCAATGAACGCATCCGTCCAAAGATTCCTGTTCGCGAGCCCAGAGCATAGATGCACGTGGCATTGGCCTAAGCAGTTATTGCATTTGACCGATGACGCGAGCGTGTATAATCTTTGCCGACAAACAGTACACGTCGAGACAGGTGCAAGAAGATGTTGATCCTGACTCACGTGTAAACGGGAGGGGGGGTGTAACGAAACAGACAGAGACTGATGCTCGGAGTTGCTCATGTCTAAACTGCTCCGGTGGGAGCAAGAGTGTTGAGCTGCTGCGCGTGATGTTGACGCCATAAGGCACGAGCAACAGTCTGGAATTTGTGTGGCGGGTATAGCAGAAATGCTGCTAGTCGTTAAGACATTATTATTATTAGTATTGCTACTAGAAGGTGGCGGTAGGGGTGCGCTTGAACGGCGCTTACCGCGGGACGCCCGACGGCGCAAACAGCAAGGGGCCACGAAAGTACTAAAGAAAGTACGGGGTCTGTGGATGTTAGGGTTAAGCCCTGAACATCCAGATTTATGGAGCCATCTCTTACACGAGAAGCATTGCACAGAATGCGACCGTTTAACATATATTTTTTTTGCAACAGACACTGCATATCCATTCTTTTGGTCCGGGGTTCGGCTCAACGCCCGCCCGTAACAAAAGAATATCTTGCAGCCCTGCTGCAAGGGGGGAGGATGATAGTTTCGGAATGGGACAAAACATACTAAACAGGGTTACATGCTTGCTTCCTTAGAATGTGCATCTGTTGACATTCTTATATCAAAATAAACGTTGTATGAATAATAATTAGAATACATAGTAACATTACTTTCCCTTCATTGATTGTGGCTGGAATACACAAATATTGTTTCAAAAATAACTTACAAAATAAATAAAGATTCTACGTGATCTTTATTTCTTGTCTAAAACTGTATTTTTTGTTTTAATGTTTTATAATTGTTTTCATTGAAATTCTGTGCTCCTGATATTTGTCAAAAATTAAAAAAAAAAAAAACAAGTAAGGAAAGCTGTCTTCGGCTGTGCCGAAGGCTAAATACCTTTCATGAATAAGCGTCAAGATTTTCACTGTTTGATCCCAGTACAGCCTGTGTGAATTTAACTTAAGCTCATACCGAAATTATCGGAACTATCGATTATATGGGGGCGATGTGTTATATTGGTCCAATCTCATTGATTTTTAACAATGACATTCCACATTCTAAAATAGCAATAGTTACGAAATTTCACGTTCCTACCTATATAACTACAGGAGTTATCTACCAAAATCCGTTTATTGGAACAATCGGTTGTATGGGGGCTATGTGAAATATTTATCCCATCTCGATGATTTTCAACATCGATATTTCAGATATAAAAATAGCAATACGTCCAAAATTTCTCGTTCCTACGTGTTTAATTACAGGAGTTATAGCCCAAAATCCGTTTATCGGAATAATCGATTGTATGGGAGCTATGTGAAATATTTATCCCAGCTCGATGATTTTCAACATCGATACTTCACATATAAAAATAGCGATACGTCCAAAATTTCACGTTCCAACGTGTTTAATTACAGGAGTTATAGCCCAAAATCCGTTTATCGGAACAATCGATTGTATGGGAGCTATGTGAAATATTTATCCCATCTCGATGATTTTCAACATCGATATTTCACATATAAAAATAACAACAGTTACAAAATCTCACGTTCCTACGTGTTTAATTACAGGAGTTATAGCCCAAAATCCGTTTATCGGAACAATCGATTGTATGGGAGCTATATGTAATATCGGTCCGATCTTGCTGATACCGACAAATGATTCCTATATTGGAAAATGGTGGCCGCATACAAAATTTCAGCCAAACATCTCAAAAACTGAGGGACTAGTTTGCGTTCAAACAGACAGACAGACGGACATGGCTAAATCAACTCATCTCGTCATCCTGATCATTTCGGTATACTTATTGATGGGTCTATCTCTTCTTCTTCTCATACTTACAAACATCGGACCAAAGTTATAATACCATTTCATGTTCATGAAAGGTATAAAAATTAATTTCTTAGCGTGTGCTAATATTGATGTTAATAACTTCAAAAACACGCAATCTACTAGCTTTCAGTTCTTTTCGTATACACAACGATATTTTCGAAATGCAATTTAACAGTGGGAGCAGTTGCCCCACCAACCCCCATCAGTACATACCAGTTTATTGATTTTTTTTTTGTATAATTGCTTACATTGAAATGCTGTGCGCCTGATACTTGTCAAATATTAAAAACAACTTATTAGCGTGTGCTTAAATGTTTCCTTAAAATTTATAAAATATTTATTGAATCACCAATTTTGAAAAGCGCTAATTCCAGAAATTTTACGAGCATGTTTTTTAATTATTATGCGTTCCAAATAATTTCCAGTGACTTTTATATTAAAAAACCACATCAGCTTTTAAAGGGGAAATTATACAATCTTAAATTGGATTAAAAGCTCGTGTTTCTATCATCTCCTGTATTTTACCTCGGCCTGACATAACAGCAGCAACAAATCTAAAGTTTTCAAACAGAAACCAAGACACTAGAGTCGCAGGTGCTTATACTTTCTCACATGTCAAATCTGATTTATTTTCATTAGATATCTTTCATTTGCCGGCAGAAGCAATCTTGCTAAAAAAAAAAATTAATTCTCAAGCTTAATCATTCCGATAGAAAGTGTGGAACATTTTTTGGCACTCTAATGTTTCCGTATATTTTTGGTAATACATCAAAACGCTCTATGTAATGTTTGTAATTTTTGAGTTCTTTGGAAAATTAGGTGTGATTTAATGTACTTTTGCTTTTTTTTGCCCCACGAATCAACCTTTCAACTATCTTTTTGCAAACGGCGACGTAGAATAAGAGAAAGATGCGTACATTGCGCACTTAAACCTAAAAGAATAATATTGACATAGAACGTTTTGTAGTATGAAAAAAATTTTCAAATTTTTGTATCTACATTCATACAAACATACATACATTTTTCAAATTTTAATTTTTTATATCTACCTACACAAATATTCTGTGCTCCTGTTACATTTTTTTTTAAATTTCAAAGAAATGAAGCAAATAAATTGGCGAAAATGACAGATACCACTTAATCGTTAGTATTCGATTAGTGACAGCTATCTACCTGCTGGCTTGTGCCAGGGTTCAAATATTTCGTTGTTCATTATCCTGCCGTCAAATGTTTTTAACTTGTATATCTCCATGTTCTCAAGTATTTAAAAAAAAAAAAAAAAAAAACGTAATTTTTCGAATATTTCGATACCTTGCCACGATCACAAATTTCGAAAATGCAATTTCTAAAAATTAGGTTGTGTTTGGGTAGGTAAGATGTACCTCTATGCAAAATTTCATCAAATTCTGAGGAGGACGGGTTCAAAATGTACTTTTTTCAGCCTTTGATATGAAATTCATCATATCGCCGGTTCCAAAGTATACAGAAGTATTTCAAAATTTAAAATGTTTTTCAAACGGCATTCAAAATTTCATTTTTATAATGGAGTTCTATAAAAAAATAAAAGTTTGAAATGCTGTTTTCCCAAAAAAATTTAAAAAGTAAATACATCTGTATACTTTGGAACCGGCGATATATACGTTTTCTGAATCATCTACTGCTCTCTTTCTTTCCTACCCCTCCTTACCACTATTTTAGGTTACTGCTCTATTTTTACATATTTTATGCATTTTACCCTAATTGTTGGTACTTGTTATCAATGTTATTATTCTTATTTTAACTTTAAATATTCCCAGTTAGAAATATATGCATACAACATCAGTATTTCAGGCATGATCTGGAGCTTTGTATACATGCCAGTATAAATGCTTGTTCATTTCCATTTTACAAATGTTGTTTCTCAGAGAGCATGCGTACTCTATCCCTTCTTTTGTACTACTTTTGTATGCATGGATATGTATTAATGCTGGACGCATACAGAAGCATTAGGGTGATTCAAATAAAAACATTTTTTTTTTGTCTTACCCTCTGAAACTTAAGGCATTGATGAAAAAATAAGCCTTGCAAAAAATTAACGCTCTAACTTAACCCTTAGGGGTAGCTATTTTTTTCCTCTTTTCCCATACATTTTGTATGGGGAAAATGGCATTTTTTTTTTCAAAGTGAATTTTCTTTCAATTTTTGAAACTTTTTTCAAAAGATTTTTGCATAGTCTTAAAGTTGAAGCTTTCAAAATGGCTGTAATTATTTTAATAGTTAAGATAATCGCACATGGCATACCATTTTGGAAGCTTCAAAGCTTCAACTATGCAAAATTATTTTGAAAAAAGTTTGAAAAATTGAAAGAAAATTCACTTTGAAAAAAATGCCATTTTTCCCTATACAAAATGTATGAGAAAGGGCGAAAAAAATAGCCACCCCTAAGGGTTAAGTTAGAGCGCTAATTTTTTGCAAGGCTTATTTTCTCATAAACACCTAACTTTTTAGGGGGTAAGACCAAGTCCACATTTTTTTTAATCACCCTAATGTACATAAATATTATTCGCATTCATACATCATGAGGACAGATTGCACAACTTTGAATCAACGAAATAGGGCAATTAGACTCTTTACATATCTTACGGTTAGCTGCGTGTTCTATTGTCCATGTACTCCTTGGTTCAAAATTGTACCATCATCACTGCATTAGGCACTGTCATAGGATTGGCAAAATGCTTTGAGGTTTGCCCAAGGAATCCATTGCAAATAAATATTTCCATAATAATTTTTTCTTTTTCATAAATGTAAATAAAATTTTCAAGTCAATTAAGAAAAAACAAAGATCATTCAACTATGTAAGAAGAATACATTCAGCAAGGTGTATTTTTTCGAATTTCATAACTTTTCACAGACACGGAATGCATTCCCCAAGCAAGACGTATCACTAATTCAACACGCATACTATTTCTGTGAGCAGATATGTGATAATCTTGAAAGTAACGCATTTTACATACTTTTTCATTCATATAGCATTCATGGTCCGTGTTTGGATACAACATTTTTCAACTGGGTTATATCGTCCCAGTTGAAAATATATGCATACAACATCAGTATTTCAGGCATGATTTGGAGCTTTGTATGCATGCCAGTATAAATGCTTGTTCATTTCAATTTTACAAGTGTTGTTCCTCAGAGAGCATGCATACTCTATCCCTTCTTTTATACTACTTTTGTGTGTATTTGTATTAATGCTGGACCCATGCAGAAGCACTAGTACATACACATGAGTTATACATTCAAAATCACTAATTCTGCATGGAAATAATAGAATGGATTTTTCAACTTTGAACTTTGAACCAACGAAATAGGGCAATTACAACTCTTTACATATGTATCTTACGCGTTCTGTTCCATCTCACAATCTTGAAAAATTGCCATTGAGATATCGTTATGCACGATGGGGTCCAAACGGTTAGCTGCGAGTTCAATAGTCCATATACTCCTTGGTTCAAAGTTGTATCATCATCACTGCATTAGGCACTGTCATGAGCTTTGATGTTTGTCCAAGAAATCCATTGAAAAGAAATATTTCCATAAACATCTTTTGTTTTCATAAATGTAAATAAAATTTTCAAGTCAATAAAGAAAAAGCAAAGATCATTCAACTATGCAAGAAAGAAAGTTGTATCCTTAGCACTGTAAAATATTTTTTTTTAAATTGTTGTGTTGGGAAAGTAACAACTAGTTGATTCAGGCTCTCGCTACGCTAGTTCTTAGTTGTTGTGTGTAAAAATATACAATAAAAAATAAACGCGAATATTTTATATTATGTGTTTATTTTTAATAAAAAAAAAAAAAAACACACAATTTATAGTAAGGGCATGTGAAATTAAATAATAACATGCCCACAGTTTGTTTATTAATGACAATTGTACATAAGCAGATACTAACTAATGCAAAGACATTGTTGTTGGTGAGTGATGCGGCGTGTATTTATATGGCGTTTTTAATGTAATTATTTTCCGGTTTCTGTAATTTATTCGCGTTAATAATAAGAAAGAAGCAGTGCGGGTGGTAGGGAAATGTTTGTTTTAATAATATTAATTAGTTTTGCGTGTAAAATTGTAAAATATTGGGGGAATCGGTTAAAGTTATACATTTTGCTCATGAAATTTTGGAACTTTAATAATAATAATTTAATAATAATAATAAAAAATGGAACAAGTAAAGAATATGGACCGTTTAGCGAGAAAAAAACCAAAAAGTGCCCTTTTCCCTGATTCACAAGCAGCAATTTGTTTTTGGGCAAACCATTAGGGAGGGTGTTAGGGAAATTTTCGAAAGCGTATATTTCGGAAAATACTCAACCGATTTTTAATAGTAACATAGTTCGAGATGTAATTGTATTTCCTATGATTTTCTGTGCATATGATATTAATAATAACCCCCACATTTAAATAAAGAAAAACGAAAAAATCAAACTATACCAATGTGGGTAGCAAATATTTAAGTTTTTCTCGATCAAATGCACTATTAATCATATGAAATATTATATTTGTTCTTTTGTTGACAAATAAACAAAAATACCTTTAATTTCATATATCTATTTTTATAATTAAAGCGCCATCCGCAGCAGTTCTGCACAGTACACTTTTCTGCTTTCGGCCGCACTTCAAAAAAATTAACCTGGGCGGAACCACTACCGGCCAGGACATCCACAGTACTTCTGGACAGCACACCCTTCTGCGTGAGCAGCCATCGGCCACGCTTCAAAAAAAAATTACCCTTAGTGGTTCCAACACCGACTACGCCATCCACAGTACTTGTGCACAGTACACCGTTACCTGGATCCAACACATAAAAAAAAAAATAATAAACCCGAATTTTAAGTATATAATGTTACACATCAAATTAAAGGTAATTATATACACTTTCAAATAACAGCGCTGAAAAGAACCGTTAATAATGATTATGACACTTCATTGTAATTGCGAGCTTGAGGCCAAGCAATTATAATTTTTGTTTGTGCAACAAATTTAATTACACTGTACAGCAGCCAGGCGGCATCGCATAGATCATTTTTGCCGAACAAACTTATAGTCCAGCCCGTCTGAGTTTTTTTAATTTGCACTTAAAGTTTAAGGGGTAATTTTGGGAATTTTTGCCATAACCACAAAAACTTGAAGAGCTACAGCTTCGGTGGTTAAGGGAAGGTTGTTGGCAATAAAAAGACTAACATTTTCCTCCTAGACATTGTCCCGCTACGATTCATGTTTATGTAATTTTTTCTTGGGTTTTTGTAAAATTTCTCTAAAAAATGTCTCCCATGAGTCTACTGTTAACAATATCTTTACGACACCTTCGGGAAAAATATTCCTCATAAAAAAATAGGGTAGGTGTCCAAATAACGAAATTTCCGTCGACGACTCCTTTAACCATAAACTAGCAAAAACTAGGGGTGTGTTCGAGCCGCAATTGTTGCGGCAGTGTTACTTTTTATGACAGAGCATCACGTTCTTCGGCAACGTTTTGGCAAAATTTGCAACGTCGCGCGTTCTTTGAATAAAATGTTGAAAATCTGTTGCGCATCACAAGGTCATCATGCGCAACATGAAAATAAAGTATGCAATCATTGTTGCATATAATCATCTAAGTATCAGCATCATTGCAATATTGAGCGGCTCGAACACAGCCTAGAGTTCATCCAAGAAACAACTAAAATACATGAAACATTCCATATGAAAACGTCTAATTCAAAAAGCTGGCTAGTCTCGGATTTCGTTCAAACTTTGAGGGACACTTCTTTAGGGTCCTAACGGATCAAATTTACACACATTTAATTTTTATAACCACTGGTTTCGGACTGTACACATGTTTCTATTACAGATATTCTTTCATTCGATACGGCGTTTCATGGAAAAAGAGAGTAGTTTGTTCAAAAGAAAATAATAAATTATATAGCGTGTACCTGGTATAATAAACCTGGAAGTTAAAATTCATAATTTTTATCCTTTTTTGTCAAATTTAGCTGGCTCTGGCGTCTTCACTGTTTTAAGTAGCCATTCAATTTTGTTCAAAAATTGAGGGTACATATCCTAGAAGAAACTAACCCATTCATCGGCCAAAAAAACTCACTCCTTATTGGTAAATTATTATCGCGGAATTTGTAAGTTTTCAAAAATCGTGTTTTCAGGCTCTAAAACGGACATGTTTCTCAAGAGATAAAAATACGAATTTGTTATGGACTCCAGTCCTGACCTTTAGCTTCTAATACCTCAACATTTTGTTTTGTTATATTCATACTAAAGCGGGCTACCCACCTGCCAAGAAATGCCTCAAGAAAAAAAACGAGCATATATTTCTTATGCCTGGTCAGGAAATTTTGACGTTTACGGTATTTTACAAAAACCCAAGAAAAAATTACATAAACATGAATAGTAGCGGGACAATGTCTAGGAGGAAAATGTTAGTCTTTTTATTGCCAACAACCTTCCCTTAGACACCGAAGCTGTAGCTCTTCAAGTTTATGTGGTTATGGTACAAATACCCAATATGACCCCCTTAACCTTTAAGTGCAAATTAAAAAAAACTCAGACGAACTGGACCAAAGTTTGTTCGGCAAAAATGATCTATGCGATGCCGCCTTTCAGAAAAGTACCATGGTGACTCTGTTGCAAACAAAAATTCAAATTTTGTTGTACTGTGTTATTGCTGTTGGTATTTTTAATTTTAATAATTCATATTCGAACTGACAAAACAAGAAAAGTCCAACACTTAGTGAAACGGTCTATGTATATAGCGCTGCCGCTAAGAAAACAGTTGGCAAGCACAAGGAATAGAAAAGGGTGTTTAAAGCGTACACAAAGATAACACGTAGTTGGCAGGTTGGTTAGGGACGCGTTGCCTGAATCATATTGATGAGTGGAGCTAGCAACTCCCGAAATCGATCTATGAAGCTATGGCGTGTGACCCAAAAATTTACTTTTTGTATTCTAACTATTAAAATTAAAAATACCAACAGCAATAATGAAATTTGTTGAAAAACCAAAATTATCATTGCTTGGCTTCAAGCTCGCAATTACTATGAAGCTTAGTACCAAAACGCCGTAAAACCACAATTGCATTGTTCTAAAGAAATATGTGTATGATGAACAGAGCTCGGAATTGTATGCAAGTGCATATTTTTGTTTGACATCATAGAAACCTCGGACCAAGTTGTAAGTTGGTTATGTCTAAAATAGATTTATTTTTTAGTTAGTATGTTTTACATATTTGCATATTTTCATATTTTATGCATTTTTTTCCTAAATGTGGAATATTTTTATCATATTTTTTTACATATTTTTGACATATTTGATGAGTTTTTTGAGAATATTGCATCGGTTTCACTTCATCATCATTTATTGGCTCTTAACCGCCCCGGAGACTTTGGCTGTTGCATATCTAAGCACGCAGTCATTCCTTTTTAACGACAACTGGGGCCAATTGGAACATACAAAGAAAGTGCAAGTCATCCTCTACCTGCTCTTTCTATCTCAGTTCAGGTATTGTATCTCTTCTTAGTTGTTAACACCGGTTCGCAAATAGACGACGTCGGGCAAGGTTTCCTGGTTTGTAACTATCAAGGTGCAGTTTCGGCGATTTTTTTCCTGGCTCACCGCCAGACTTACTTTTCGGTTGTTTGTCCAGGCCAAAGAAGGCAGAGCTTACGGTGCATACCAAAGTCGAATATGCCTGCAGGGGCACCCCTCAAGGCGATGGGGATACCCCACTACTGTGGAACCTAACGGATAACAGCTTTCTTATAAAATTGGAAAGAACGGGTAGCCATGTCTTCGCGTATGCTGATGATATACCTAGCTCTAACGGCAGCCGGTGAACATCTCCAACTTTATGAGAGCTACTCCAGACCGCACTGCACCTCGAGGAGGAGTGGTCAAGAAAGAGCGGATTCAGTGTTAACCCTGATAATACCAGGCGATACAAAATACTAGTTTTTAGGTCCACACTCTTAAATGGAGTGAGACTCACTTCACATCCGAAGGTAAATACCGTAATTCTAGACAGCAACCTAACCTAGAACAGGTATATCGAGGAGAGATCCAGGAAAGCTATTATTGCTCTTTTTGTCTCTAAAGTGGGAAAAAGGTGGTGCTTAAAGCCACAAATAAGGTATTGGCTGTACGCCGCGGACGTCACCGACCGTCCGGTACTCTCCTACGGTTTTAAGGGTATGGTGCCTAGCACTCGAAACAAACCTTAATGTATTCAGGATAGGTAGAGTGATTTGTCTGATGGCTTGCTTGTTACCCGGGCACTTCCTTCCACGCAGGCCTCCGATATTTTCTCTAGACAACAAATTCTCTATAATGATCACTGAGTCGCACGAATGAGAGAAGGGACAAACTCTAGACCCGCAGGCCACATCCATCTTCAGGGGTGGCTCCAACATGGATGGCAACGTTGGTAGCGGCATACACTCTAAAGCCAATGCAGTGTCTTTCGAACCAAACTTCTGCTTTCGAAAACCACAATATCTGTTTTAATTCACCCTGACAGTCAGTCGGCTATCGATTCTCTTCAAGGCAACAACATAATATCAAGAGGTAGCAATCGACTGCAGCCAGTCGGTAAATGACCTAGCCTCGAGATGCACGACAACAGTTATGCGGCTCCCGGGCCATTGTCCGGTACCAGATATTTCTGCACCACATAAATATTTATACTCCTCTTGCTACGAGTACGATACAAGCTTCTCTCGATTTTCGCCGAAAAGGCTAATACGAGGTGGGAACTGGATCCTAAATGTGAGGTGTCCAGACAGATTTGGCCTCACATAATTAGAAGCGAAACAGGTTCGCCATAAGCCTCAAGCGTCCCTCTATTGTCGTTGTTGTTAAAGACAAAAACACTCCCCGAAAGTCTTGGGGAGTGATGCCGAAATTGATAGTCCTTGGCCGACTGTCATGGTAGCGATTTGGTTTTGAAACATTCTAGGTGATGTCATTCCTCCATCCGTAAGGAGGGAGAAGATGGGTAATGAGAGGCATCTTATCAGCAGATCAACCATCGAGTTAGCACATCATTAACGCGCAGGGGCGCCCCTATCTAGGCTAATTAACTGGAATACTGACGTATGGGTTTCCCGACATATTATTTCTGCCGCAGCTGTAGGGTCGAGCTTGAAAATATGGAACAGTTCATCTGCAGGTGCTCCGCGGTAGCCAAAACTAGAAGGGAATGTCTCAATGATTGTTTCGAAAGGCTTCAGGGTTTTGGGTATTTAGAGAAGGAAGGGCAAGAGACTAAATTTGCCAGCAGGCTTAAGTGAGTATCTGTCATGCAGTGGGGCAGCTAAAACAGCCTAACCTAACCTTCCGGTGTAATAACAGCACAACAGGCTAAATAATAATTATATTTGCTTTTATTGGTATGTAATATCCTGGTAATACTATTTTGACTCAAAAAAGAGTTATTGGGACTCCAGGGTGGCTAAGCTATATCCTATCTCACGTTGACAAAGATATATAAGCTGATACAAACACGAAACAAATACTTGTTATATTATTCCTTATAGTCTAAGATCCCACCGCAAGATCACTACGCTCATCGAGTACACAGTAAAAAACATATATTTATGTTAGTTTACAACGTGGACAAGACGTTTTGGCCATGCTGCCATTTTCAAAATGGCCGCTAATATTTTTAATTCATTTTTGAAAAACCGAATTTGGAAGCGTCACTACGCTCATCCAGTAGCCGAACAAACTCAACTGTGACCTATAGATATCCACCCAGAGAACTCAAAAAGTGATGGCAGCAATCCGGCAGTTGGCCGCAACCCGGTGGCAGCAGCGCCCAAAGAGTTGTTTTTTGGAGGCGTCACTACGCTCATCGAGTAGCCGAACAACTTAAACCGTGACCTATAGATATCCACCCAGTGAACTCAAAAAGTGATGGCAGCAATCGAACAGTTGGCCGCAACCCAGTGGCAGCAGCGCCCTAAGAGGTGGTATTTGGAGGCGTCACTACGCTCATCGAGTAGCCGAACAAACTAAACTGTGACCCATAGATATCCACCCAGTGAACTCAAAAAGTGATGGCAGCAATCGTACAGTTGGCCGCAACCCAGTGGCAGCAGCGCCCTAAGAGGTGGTATTTGGAGGCGTCACTACGCTCATCGAGTAGCCGAACAAACTAAACTGTGACCCATAGATATCCAGTGAACTCAAAAAGTGACGGCAGCAATCGTACAGTTGGCCGCAACCCTTTGGCAGCAGCGCCCAAAGAGGTGGTATTTGGAGGTGTCACTACGCTCATCGAGTAGCCGAACAAACTAAACTGTGACCTATAGATATCCACCCAGAGAACTCAAAAAGTGATGGCAGCAATCCAGAAGTTGGCCGCAACCCGGTGGCAGCATCGCCCAATGAGGTGGTATTTGGAGGCGTCACTTCGCTCATCGGGTTTGAGTCTAACCATATTATGCTGGAAACCATTAAAACAAAAATTAGTGCGGGTTATCTTTGTTAATTCGATGTGGCGAAATGCTACTGAATCTAACTGCATTGAGTTCAGCGTAGAGGGAAATGGTTGGATTTTAGACGGGTTTCTTAAGCCAGTAGGGTTCGAAGGAGATGCAGCGCCAGCCCAGGTTGAAAGTGTCATAAATAACTATGCTGCAGATGAAGATAATTTTGATGTATGCGACAATGAAAGTGACAGCGATGACAGTGATTCAGATTTTGAATACATTTAATTAACATGTAATATTCATGTATACTTGTTTTATTATTTATTTACATACATACATATGTGTTTATGTGTTTCATTTGAATTGTTGGAAAAGTTTTGAGTACTCAGTTTTGCAGTCCATCAAATTTTTTGTATAGTAATGTGCAAGTTAAAAGTAACGTAAAATTTTTGCGTTAATTTTCATTTTTTTCATCGAGGGTGTTCAGTATTTTTCGATCCTTAGGGGCTGGCAATCCTTACCTGCGTCCTCTTTTTTATGAAGCCATGCTTTATTACGTAAGGGAAATGGTAAGTATTCATTTGATAAATATATAACTGATAAGTCTAAGTTATGAGCCAAAAAGGCTTGAAAATGCCACCTTCTTGGGCGCTGCTGCCACCGGGTTGCGGCCAGCTGCACGATTGCTGCCATCACTTTTTGAGTTCACTGAGTGGACATCTATAGTTCACAGTTTAGTTTGCTCGGCTACTCGATGAGCGAAGTGACGCCTCCAAATACCACCTCTTTGGGCGATGCTGCCACCGGGTTGCGGCCAACTGCCCGATTGCTGCCATCACTTTTTGAGTTCACGGAGTGGATATCTATAGTTCATAGTTTAGTTTGCTCGGCTACTCGATGAGCGTAGTGACGCCTCCAAAAACCACCTCTTTGGGCGCTGCTGCCAGCTGGTTGCGGCCAATTGGGCGATTGCTGCCATCACTTTTTAAGTTCACTGGGTGGATATCTATAGATCACAGCTTAGTTTGTTCGGCTACTCGATGAGCGTAGTGCCACCTCCAAATACCACCTCTTTGGGCGCTGCTGCCACCGGGTTGTGGCCAATTGCGCGATTGCTGCCATCACTTTTTAAGTTCACTGGGTGGATATCTATATTTCACAGTTTAGTTTGTTCGGCTACTCGATGAGCGTAGCGACGCTTCCATATTTGGTTTTTCAAAAATTAATTAAAAATATTAGCGGCCATTTTGAAAATGGCAGCATGGCCAAAACGTCTTGTCCTCGTTGTAAACTAATATAAAAATATGCTTGTTACCGTGTACTCGATGAGCGTAGCGATCTTGCGGTGGGATCTCGTACTATTACGTACAACATAAATTTTGAATATTTTTTACATATTTTCAGCATATTGAAAAAACATAAAATTCCGAGCTCTGATGATGAAGATAGTTTAAATTTATTTATTTACATGAAATATAATTATAAATAACTATATTACATAAAAAGGCAACTAGCAACATGGGCTATCGGCCTGCGGTTAAATTTATTAGAATGTTGAAAAAAAACTGCTTTACAGATATAATTAAGATGGTATCATTGATTGAACAAACTACGTGGATGTGACCCCTTTTCTTGCAACCAACATATTTAAGATCGGATTTTTTCGAATGTATCCTACAGCTTTTCTATGGGTTACCATTGTAAAGTCGTATCCATTGCACTGCAATATTTTGTCGTGTACACGCAAGCCCGCTCTTGAAGCGGGACTCTTTTCATGAACTTCGGTAACATATATGCCCTGAAAGCACAAAAACAACATGTCAAAATAACGTTATAACAATGGGTGTGTTCGAGCAGCAATTATTGCGGCGGCGTTACTTTTTATGACGGAGCATCACCTTCGTCGGCAAAGTTTAGGCAACTTTTGACATTCTTTAGTACTTTTGTGACCCGAGCGTCACGCGGTGAGCGCCAATACAGGGCGATTGTTGTTCTAACGAGGTGTAGCCCTGCCAACGTACACTTATCCTTAACCTATATTTTCATCAATGTCTTCTAATAGGGCTGATACATTAGTGCAAATTCCGAATTTCGGGTGTTAACTTGAGCATAATCTTCATTATAAACTCCCAAAAATTAAGAAGATTTGAGCAGTTTTAAAAAATTTGCACCGACAACACTCTGTAGATAAATAGACAACAACATCAAGAAACACTAGGGAATTAAGGGTAGCTGACAGATAGGCGTCGGCTGGTTTGTAAAATCCGACTTTCGACAGCCAGATGTCGCCGAGTTAGGTAAAAATATGGTGCAATAACAACCAAAGTAGTAATTCTCAATGCTGTTAATCTTCAATTTTGTGTGTGTCAGGGTAAAATTTGGATCTGATTAAAGAAGATTTTTATTGGAGATAATCTCCGTGTGTGTATCCATAGCATAACGGGAGGATTGGATCGTGTGTAAAAGTCCACGCCAGTGGGGAAAGTTTCTGACCGCCATTCAACTGGGAATGACCAGAGCGATTATTCTATGTGCGGTCCAAGCAGCTCACTACGTCGGCGTCGTATCCTCTAGATAGAAACGGAACATCCGTTCGGTGGTGAACTAATGTGAGAAGGCGACAACCTGACAAGGCCACTCCGACATAATCGGTTTAAGGTTTAGTAGGGGGTGACGATGCCCCGTCAGGTCCTTAATAAGGCAAAAGCTGACTTCACCGCTATACAAGAAATGCGATGGACGGGGCATGGTTATAAGACCATTCGAACCTGCAATATCTACTGGAGCGCGCTCACTAATGAGCGCAGATTCGGCGTCGGTATTGTGGCAGGAAAGAGACTTGTGAAACATGTAGTGTTGTTCACAGCCGTGAATGAGAGTCTCGCCACAATCGAATAAAACTACGATTTTTCACCATATCGAGGACCAGGACAAGATGGAAAAAGATGCATTCTACACGAAATCAGAGGAAAATTATGAGCGCTGCCCCCGTCATGATATCAAAGTCGTGCTTGGCGACTTTAACGCCAGGGTGGGCAAAGATCTGAGAACACGTGGTGTCTGCAATTGGCGCCAGTTGGCTCAACAAAGAGCCGACGGCGGTTAAAGGCTATTTTAAGTAAGTAAGTAAAAGTTGGCGGCGACGAGTGCCGAAGAAGATATAATGATGAGCTGTATGATTTTTACGCAGACTTCGACATCTAATCTAATCTAATCTTGGCTTGCGACATAATGACGCTTAACCGCCTAGGCGTTTTTGGCCGTTTCGTATCAAAGCACGCCAGTTATTCCTTTTTAGCGATAACTGACGCCAATTGGAAGCCCCCAAGGGAGTTCAAGTCATCCTCCACCTGTTGTTTCCATCTCATTCGAGGTCTCCCCCTTCCTCTGCTGCCGAATTCGGATGTCGATAGGAAAACTTTCTGCGCTGGTGCTTCTTTGTCCATTAGCATAACAGGACCCAGCCAGCGGAGCCTTTGGGCTTTAATCCGCTGAACTATGGTCAGGCAAGGGTAATTCTCCGTTGGATTTCTAGACTGATATTATTTTCGGTGTTAATGCTGGTTCCCAAATAGACGAAGTCTCTCACCGTTTCAAACTTATAGCTATCAACGGTGACTTGGCTGCCAAGGCGAAGGTGCGCCGATTCTTTCTTTGATGACAGCAGATACTTCGTCTTGTCCTCGTTCACCGCAAGACCCACTTTTTTCGCTTCCCTATCCAACCCAGAGAAAGCAGCGCTTACGTCGCGGCTGTTAAGGCCAATGATATCAATATCATCGGCATACGCCAGCAATTGCGCGCTCTTGTAAAAGATTGTGCCATTGCGGTTTAGCTCTGCTACTCGTTTGGTTTCAAATGGCTCAGAGAGGTCCTGCCCGATTCTGACGGAGCTGTTGGTTTTGCTCAACATCGTTTGGCAAAGCCCTATAAGCTTTGCAGGGAAGTCAAATTCAGACATGGCGGCATACAGGCAACTCCTTTTTGCGCTGTCAAAAGTGGCTTTAAAATCGACAAAGAGATGGTGAGTGTCGATTCTTTTATCATGGGTCTTCTGCAGGATTTGGCGTATCGTGAAAATCTGGTCGATGGTCGACTTACCAGGTCTAAAGCCACACTGATAAGGTCCAATCAGTTTGTCTACGATGGGCTTCAGTCTTTCACACAATATGCTAGAAAGAACCTTATATGCGATATTAAGAAGACTGATTCCGCGGTGGTTGGTGGGGTTAGCGGGATCGCCTTTCTTGTGGATTGGGCAGAGCACACTTAAATTACAATCTGGAGGCAAGCACTCACCTGACCATATTCGCATAAGAGCTGATGCATTTTTTACCAGCTCTTCGCCTCCGTGTTTGAACAGCTCGGCAGGTAGTCCGTCTTTCCAAGGCGATTTGTTGTTTTTGAGCCGGGACATAGCTATCCTCACTTCATCATAGTCAGGTGGTGGGACGAATTTTCCATCGTCAGGGATTGGGGTATCGGGTTCGACGTCTCCCTCGCAATTTAGCAGTGAGGAGGAGTGCTCCCTCCATAATTTAAGTACATTCTGTACGTCGGTTACCACGCCGCCATTATTGTCCTTACAGGAACTTGCCCGGTCTTTATACCTTCCGTCATCCGCCGGATCTTTTCATAGAATTTTCGGGCATCATTCCTGTCAGCCAGCATCTCAAGCTCCTCACACTCACGCCTTTCAGCTTCACGTGTCTTTTTTCTGAAAAGGCGTCTCTCTTTCCGCCTCGCCTCACTATGCCATACACTGCGGGTTGCGCCCCTTCGCAACGTCTCCCTGTATGCAGCGTCCTTTTTGTCCGAGGCAGTGCTACATTCCTCATCGTACCAGTTGTTCTTGCGGACTCGCTGAAATCCTATAGTGACCTCAGCGGCGCTACGCAATGAGTGAGAGATATGCTTCCATTGCTCGGTAACATCGTTAGCTCGAGGATTGCCCTCTGATAGCAGGTGTGAGAGTCGAGTGAGGAAATTATCAGCTGTGTGTGTCGTGCGCAGCTTCTCGACGTCAGGAAAGTCGTTACTGTGCGCACTTTCTTCGCTGCACAGAGGCGTGTGCGCATCTTGACTGCGACAAGATAATGGTCCGAGTCGATATTGGGACCACGTGCGTACCGTCCAGAACGGTAGAGCTGTGTCTGCCGTCGATCATGACATGATCAATCTGGTTTCTAGTTCTTTGATCAGGGGACAGCCATGTGGCTTGGTGTATTCGCTTATGCTGGAACCTGGTACTACTGATGAGCATATTGCGATCAGCGGCGAAGTCAATCAACCTAGTGCCGTTGGGGGATGTTATATCGTGGAGAATGAATTTTTCAACTGTAGGACCAAAGACTCCTTACTTGCCCACGTTGCCATTTAAGTCGCCGAGCACGATTTTGATATCATGCTGGGGGCAGCGATCATAAGTCTGTTCAAGTTTATCGTAGAAGGAGTCTTTCTCTGCGTCGTCCGTCTCCTCAGTCGGCGCATAGGCGCAGATAAATGTTATGTTAAAAAATCCCGCCTTGATGCGGATCGCAGCGAGACGCTCGTCCACAGGAGTGGACGCTAATACTTGGCGGGGAAGTCTCTTTCCCACCACGAATCCTACACCACGCGCTTTGTCGCGTGCCTGGCCACTATAGTATACGTCACAAGGACCGATGGTCGTCTTTCCTTGCCCCGTCCATCGCAATTCCTGCAGGGCGGTGATGTCGGCAGCGGCACCGTCCCTTGAAAGGGATCGGACATTCCCGGTACATGCCCTTATATCCAAATCATTATGCCTTATTCGTTTTGCCGGGTCGTCAACATTAAAGGGGGTTCTCATCCGGGGCTTTGTTACATTAGTTTTCATTGGAATTAAGTTTTTTACGTGGCAGGTCCCAAACCCAGCGCACAACCCGTTTCGGGGTTTTTGGAAAATATTTACAAATTTATATATCCCGCCCGCTTGCAGCCGCACCTCATGGTGAACAGACGCTGCGCAAAAGCCCTTAAACCAAAAAAAAAACGGCATTCACCGGACAGGTCGCAACCTGGTGGTCAACAGACGTATGATGGATGTGCTTCAGGGCCCGCTTATACACCTCTGGTTCAAACGGCGTTGTTGCAAGGTGCCGGATCTCATCAAAATGTTTACGTAGATGTGTCCTCACTATCCTAGGAGGCGGTGTTAGCTCGAACAGGTGCTTATTAGGATACTGCGGTTTGCAGCAATTTGACAGGTACTGCTTGCTAAGCATTTAATTGTGCTCCTTAACTGGGAGCATTTCCGCCTTATGATGTAAGTGGGGCATAGGAGGCATGAGGACACATCCCGTAGCGGTTCTGAGTGCGGTGTTTTAGCAGGCCTGCAGCTGACTCCAATGAACGCCGACCAATTGCCTTATAAGTAGCCAACGACGTTTCTTTGTCTTTACCCGAAGTACTGCCGGCTAGCGATGAGGATTTTGTTGCGGCTTTGTATTTTAGAGACATCTGCTGATGAATGGGCAGCGAAAATGTGCTTGGTGTCGAAAGTCACTCCCAAGATTTTGGGATGGGCGACAGTAGATAGTTTGTGATCACCTTCGTAGATTTCTAACTCCATGCCCACTTGCGCTGTCCAAATCGTGAATAATCCCGTCGACGAGGACTTTGTTGGCGACAATGCCAAGCTCCGAGAACTGAAGAATTCGACAAGAGTGGGGAGATAACTATTGATTATAGATTGCAGGTCATCGACGGAAGTGCCTGTTGCCAATATCGTGCAGTCGTCTGCGTAGGAGGAGGGAGCTTCGAAATGTAGAAGTTAAACAAAAACGGGGAAAGGACACCACCCTTAGGTTCTCTTGTTTAATCTTCCTGGGTTTGGATTTGTTGTTCCTGAAAACAACAGACGATTGACGACCACTCAGATAATTGGCGGACCAACTCTTAAGACAGCTGCGCATTATTAACTATGTCAAAAGCTTGATATAGATCAAGGGCAACTAGAGCCGTCCTGCCGTTAGATCTTTTCTGGTTGAGTCCGTCTGTTATCTGAGTGTTATGGCATTGAGAGATGATGTTGTGCTCCTACCTTTCCTGAAGCCATGTTGGTCCTCGGTTAACCTCAAATTTGATGTGTAGAGAGGGAGTAGGGCCGCCTCTTGTGTCTTCACTACTGGCGAGAGGAGTGATATCGGGCGATATGACTCCCCAACGTTAGATGGCTTGCCAGACTTTGGTAGTGGGACCACAGTTGCCTGCTTCCATTTATCGGGTCTGACAGAAGTGGTCAATCACAAATTGAAGACGGCCGTGAGGTACTTAACTCCCTCTGCGCCGATGTGTCTGAGATGCACCATGGCTAAGCCATCGGGACCGATGGCTTTGGAATTCTTGGCTTTCCTGATGGCCTCTTGAAGCTCTGTAGCGGTGATGGGAACAGTGGCAAAGTTTTTGTGTCTGTGCGCACGCCTGAAAGTTCCACGTCTTGTCATGCCCAGTGCAGGATGAGCGACATACTGTCTGCAAAAAGCCTGTGCACGTTTATTTAGGTCGTTGAATGTCTTCTCACCGAAGGTGATGTCGACATTCTTAGGCGGAACCATAGGATTGGACAGGGCTTTGACAAGACCTGAGTTGCTCCTCCCATTCGGCATGTTTGTGGCCGTTGACCAGGCGTCAACGTTGAGGTCACCGATCTGCGGGGGTGAGGGATCGATGTTGCGTAAGTGGTTACGTTCGTTGGCCAGGGCTGCAGCCTCAGCTGGGAAGTTAGGCCTTATATCTTATATATAACCTAGGGAATTTTACGTTCGCCAACGCGTACATCAGTCGGAATGGAAAGGAGCTCTCCGTGAATTCCATGAAGCCAACCCAGTTAGCCTATTTAAAGTTCACGTATGGTCTTTTTTCCGAGGATATGAAATCCGAGGCTCGATCGACGGACACGATGATAGGCAGATGGTCAGATGCCAAAGCCACCATCCTGGCACCCTGCCTTTAATTAAGCCCGGGGAGCTACTGCAATTAACTGCCACCCTTGTGGGGGCGTCTCCATTCACCGTGCAGAGTCGAAGCGTCAATTTGCTCAGCTATTTCCCGTCCTCTGCAATCTGCAGAAAGGAGAAAATGCCAAATATCATGGTGGGCATTAAAATCGCCCATGATACTGCGGTTATCGCCACAAAGAAACGCACTAAGGTCAGAGCGATAACTTCTGGGATAGCAGGTGACGGGAGGGGATGTAGATGTTTATTAGCTCGAAATCAACACCTTCAGCCTGAACGACTAGGAACGCGAGACCACCCCAACCATCCGTGCGGTCGTGCCGGAGAACGCAGCACAAGAGAGAATGCTTGAATAGCCCTACATACCTACATACATATTTTTTTGTTAAATCTGATTCTAACGTCCGTTAAAAACGTTTTCAAAATTTTAGTATCTAAAATACAAAAACGCTAAAAATTTAACTCTGTGCTCAATTTTGCAATTTATTCCAAAAAAAAATTTTTAGATGAATTGTGGTAAATGGACCTTGGATCCCTACGCACAACCCGTTCCACGGAAAGTTAGATTTAAATTACATATTTATATAGCGACCAGCTTTATCCAAGACAGATGCCACATTGTAGCAGCACCCCACGATGACAGACGCTGCTGATGAAATCTCTGACAAGCCCTTGAACCGATTATGTCTGAGTGGCCTTGCCAGGTTGTCGCCTTCGCACATTAATTCACCACCGAACGGATGTTCGATAGGATACACTGCGCATTAAAGAATGGCTCTGGCTATTCCCAGTTGAATGGCGTTCAGAAACTTTCTCCACTTGTGTGGGCTCTGCAAATATGCGGTGTCTCCAATGGGCGCCAGTTAGCTCAACAACGAAACGCCTTGCGAAACGTGTTGGACAGCCAAAATCGCCAAGGCGGTTATATGGCTAGTTTAAGTAAGTGTAAAGCTAGATATGGAAAATAAAAGTTATTTATTTTGACTTCAGCATGAAGCTACACGACTTCATTTTTTTTTCAAATGCAGCACACCTTTTTTTACTTTTCACAAATTTTAAGTTCTGCTTTTCTTCTATTTTAATATTTTCTATAAACATTTTTCAATCCGCTGCTGTTTTTTGACAACTAAAAATTAGATTTTAACATTTTTTTCTGTTGGGACTATGATGAAAAATTTGATACTTTGGGTACATAGACTCAATATATCTGTACTGATGATGGTGCGTGTACCCTTTGCTTACTAGCAATATAGAAGTACAAATTATATATCGACGTGCCATACGATTGGCTAGTACATTTTCTGCAGGGAAAAACTGAAAGTGTTACTTTTCGTTAGACACAAAATAAAAGTGTTAGTTTTCGTCAGACACAAACTGAAAGTGTTCTCGTATGGCACGTCGATATACATATGGGTATCCCGCACTCGCTCCGAGATCCGAGGGAGAGCCAAGTTTGATCTCCTGGATTGCTGCTATTTTTATCTTGTGCAGCTGCATAAATTTAGTTATATCTACAATCTTGCCTGTAACGCCGTTGCAACTACATTGCATTATTTTGAAATGTGAAGGAGAGGTAATGTTCACTCTGGGAGTCAAGGACTGATGCGCTTGCCTGGATGGTAGTAAGCTAGGTCGCGGTCGTCGTCGCAGTCCTGAAGCCGGCGGATTCCGTCCGTTTGATAACGAGTTAGAATTGGTCGGCGTTGTGGGCTGCGCAGCGAACGTATCAGTGCAGAGATTTCTGTTTGCAAGCCCTGAACATATGCGTGAGTGACATCGGCCAAGGCAGGAGTTGTACTTAACCGATGCCACCGACGCATATAATCTGTGCCGACAAACAGTGCACGAAGTGTTGCAGTACCGGAAAAACTGGGTGGGGGGTTTTGAGACGGAGGCTGAAGCTCAGCAGTGGTCACGACATCAACCGATATGCTGCGTAAGAAGTAGCTATGAGCTGCTGCTTGTGGTGTTGGCGCACTAGGGTCGAGCTACAGCCGGGAGCACACACTTATTGCTGAGCAATAGATGTATTGCGAGTCGTGGTCACTGAAAGGCGACAGTGCCACGCTGAAGCGTCGCGTGCCGCCAGACGCGTTAGGACGTAAACAGCAAGGCACCACATAAGCAAATGGGCCGGTGTGTTTTAGGATGTAGTCCGGAGCAACTAGATTTGTGTAGCCAATCTTTGCAGGACGCGCATTGCACTGAATGTGAGCGTCTAGTGTAGATTTTCTTCCGGCACACGCAGCAGAAATATTCCCTTGGACCAGGATAAGGCTCAAAGCTAGCCCGGCTCAAGAGAAGCCCATATTAGCAGGGCTGCTCCAAGGCTAACAAATTTAGGGGAGGAGTCGCGACACGTTAAACATGGTCACTTCGGAGTATATTGGTATTGGCTGGCAATACGTAGAAAGCGCCCTTCTACCGCCTCCCTTGCCTTCTAGTAGCAATAATAATAATATGGTCTTAACGTCTAGCAGTACTTCTGCTATACCCGCCCCACAAATCCCAGACTACTCTCGCTCCCACCGGAGTAGTTTAGATATGAGTAATGCCGAGCACCAGTGTCTCTCTGTTCCCCCATCGCACCCCCTCTCTCTTAAATTTACACGTGATTCAGGATCATCATCTTTTCGTGCCTGTCTCTACGTGCACTGTTTGCCGGCAAAGATTTTATACGCTCTCGTCATCGGTCAAATGCAATAACTGCTTAGGCCAATGTCACGTCCACCTATGCTCTGGGCTCGCAAACAGAAACCTTTGGGCGTATGCGTTCATCGCACCATCCTGTAACACGCCTACGACGCCAGCCAACAGAGCTGGGTAAAATCAATACCATTACAATCACATTCCTCAGTAATACAAAAGTACTTCATCGTTTGGGGGTTCAAGTACAAAATGTAATTGCCGCGCCATTACTTCTGAAAAGAATTTAAAATGTAATTGCACTTTTTTCAATTACATTAAAAGGGATGGAAAATGTACTTAAGAATTTCCGATTCCATTCCTTAACGGAATTGGAAAAGTAATTGAAATGCTAAATGTTAATTGTTGTATAAAAACGTATTGCGATTTATGTAAATGGAATTTGCGATCATTTGACCGCAAAATGACCCGAAATCGACCCCAAAATGAATTGCAATTCTAAAGTACACCTTCCCTCCGGCGCGCTTCCAAATCTTACAGCACAACTGTAACGGATTAACTGGAAAGATCGTGGCATTGCAAGAACCCAAACTCAGTACTAGATCGGACCTCATTACCTATGGCGGATATAACATCTATCGAAAAGATCGTCACAGAGAAACAGGAGGTGGTCTCGCGTTTATTACAGACAAATCTGTACAGTATGATCTATTTGATACCGACATCGAAGGAGCGAATGATACTTTAGAAAGTCAAGGCAGAAGAAAGCCTGCAATTCATTAACATCTACATACCTCCTGTCTCAAGTTGCCCCACCCCATATTAGCTTGCTTCTCCCGTCATTACCATCGAACGACCGACGGACTTTAAATGTACCCAGTCCATTGTTTGTAATTGTTCTAACTAATAGCGGCGATATACCAACAGGTTATCATAACCTCTAACGAGATTTTTGGCTAGCTTCTCATTCTTTGTGGTGTGTTACTTTTGAGTTTTTCCTACAAGTTGGCGGGACCTACAGTTTTTTCCCGACACCGAACGACACTTGCAAGAGAAATGAGTTTTTGCTGAGAAGATTCTCATGGCAGAACACCCGGAGAGTTTTCCAAACTACTGCCAAATTCGTTTTCTGTATAATTTTTGATGTTGGTTTTGTCGGGCATTGATATGACACGACTTGGTGTAGTAGGCCGAGCACTTAACCGCTACACCACGGCGGCCGTAAATGCCAAGTTATGGGCACATTTTGGACTTAGAACATTTTCTTTCTATAATTTTGTTATTTTTACATGAACATTTTCTCTTAAATAAATTGTTTATTTTCATTCCGATTTCGATGATATTTGGCATAAAGATAGTATGATTAATTCTAAGAATAAATATGCATGGGTACTGCCACTTGGGGCGGTTCACAGGGTTTCCACCTATCTAATATTTTTTTTTTTAATATTGAGCAATTTATGACAATATGGGTATCAAATGAAAGGTATTTTTGGCCGGGTGTCAAATATGACAAGTTCAAGAAGGGTTGTCACCTAACCCCATTTTAATAATTTTTGACTGCTTGACCGAATTGATAGCATGAATCATTCTAAGATTATGTACATGAGTTTTGCCAATTTTGGTCTTTCATAGGGTTGCCACCTATTTCAATTGTTTTATATTGAGCAAGTTATGACAATATGGGTATCAAATGAAAGCTATTTTTGGCCGTATTTCAAATATGTAAATTTTAAGCAGGGCTGAAGTCCAGGGTTGCTACCTAACCGTTATTTGCTTATTCTTTCGTATATCAACCACTATTTCGGTTGCCTATTGATCAGTCCTGCCAGTTTAGCGTTTTTACCGCCACTTCTGGCGTTTTTGAAATCCATTTAGCGAGAGGAAATTCCAAATTGCGGTTAGTGGGAAATCTAGCATTTTTTAAAAAAGTTTAGCAGTTTTCTGGCGGTTTTCCTCACACACAATTTCGAATAATTTAATTTAAATTTTTATAAACATTTCTAATAAGTTAATCTGGCAAATTTCTTACTTGCTATTGTGAATGCAGCTTTTGATTCGGAGAAGTATGACAGCTGCACCATAGGTTATATGGCAGATTATTAGGGCGATAGAAGATCTTTACTACGGTAAAAATTGTTTTTTCGGAGGGATATGTAGAACTAGAGATTTATTTTGTAATACACTCAATCTCAATTCCGATAAGTTTCGTGATTTCGAGTTTCCTGTTCCGACAGAATAGCTGATAGACCCCTATAACGCATATCTCTGTGTGCATATTAGTTTAGTTAGGGCCCGTATTATTTAGAAGAAAAATTAATTTCTTTAAAGGCATAAAGTTAAAGCCAGATTTTTTGAAAGAATTTCCAAAGGCTTATCTGTCTCTTTTTTGAACGATAGCTTTATAGGGCTGATGCATTAGCGCAAATTCCGAATTAACTCCGTTTTTGGGAATTAACTTGAGCATAATCTTCATTATAAATTCCCAAAAATAAAGGTTTGAGCAGTTTTAAAAAATTTGCACTGGCAACACTCTGTAGATAAATAAACAAGACAACAAGAAACACAAGGAAATTAAGGGTAGAAACTGATAGATGTCGCGGTGGTCGACAGCTAGATGTCGCCGTGGTAGGTAAAAGTGCAATAACAACCAAAGAAGTAATCCTCAATGTTGTTAATCTTCAATTTTGTTGCGTCAGGGTAAAATTTGGATCCTGATTAAAGATTTATTGGAGATAATCTCCGTGTGTGTATCCATAGCATTAGGTATGTATTTATTTAAATCTGACTATAATTATGCCCTCACGCATTTATTTTTCAGATTTGCTTTGCCGACTTTAGCGCGTTTTTGGTAATGGTATGCATGTATAAAAGGTATGCTTCATTTCCACCTTAGTTTAGCCACTTGGGGTGTCTTACCAGCCACGAACTTGGTATTTTTAAAATCTATTTTGGAAAGATTTTACTGTTGGTAAGATTTGGTGACAAATCTTTAGTTTGGTTTAAGATAAAATCACAAATAAAGGGTATCTATGAATTGGTTCAGATTCAAATCACAAATAAAAAGTATCTTTGAACTGGTTAAAAGTTCAAATCACAAATAAAAATTATCTTTGAATTCGTTGAAAGTTCAAATCACAAATAAAAATTATCTTTTAATTGGTTCAGATTCAAATCAGAAATAACAATTATCTTTGAATTGGTTGAAAGTTCAAATCACAAATAAAAAATACACAGTGCTCAAAAAAAAAAAATTAATACACTTTTGAAGCGACCTTGCAGAGATTGTTCATCTGGTCGAGTTATATACGAAACACACTTCAAAATATTTGTAACAACCCCAAAACCTAGTTTTAATTCAAAAAAGCGTTTTTTCAGAGTTTTGGGTAGATAATGGTTGACAATCTTGATATATATAGTGTTCTGTTTTTGACTTCGCCGCTGCTCGCAATATGGTCCTCAGTAGTACCAGGTTCCAGCATAAGCGAATACACCGAGCCACATGGCTGTCCCCTGATCAAAAAACTAGAAACCAGATTGATCATGTCATGATCGACGGCAGGCACAGCTCCACCGTTCTGGACGTCCGTACCCTACGTGGTCCCAATATCGACTCGGACCATTATCTTGTTGCAGCCAAGATACGCACACGCCTCTGTGCAGCGAAGAAAGTGCGCACAGTAACGGAAGGAGCAATGGAAGCATATCTCTCACTCATTACGTACCGCCGCTGAGGCCACTATAGGGTTTCAGCGAGCCCGCAGGACCAACTGGTACGATGAGGAATGTAGCACTGCCTCGGACAAAAAGGACGCTGCATACAGGGAGACGTTGCGAACGGGCGCAACCCGCAGTATATGGCAACGCTATAGTGAGGCGAGGAAGGAAGAGAGGCGCCTTTTCAGAGAAAAGAAACGTGAAGCCGAAAGGAATGAGTGTGAGGAGCTTGAGATGCTGGCTGACAGGAATGATGCCCGAAAATTTTATGAAAAGATCCGGCGGATGACGGAAGGTTTAAAGACCGGGGCAAGTTCCTGTAAGGACAATAACGGCGACCTGGTAACCGACGTACAGAATGTACTTAAATTATGGAGGGAGCACTTCTCCTCACTACTAAATTGCGAGGGAGACGTCGAACCCGATACCCCAATCCCTGACGATGGAAAAGTCATCCCACCACCTGACTATGATGAAGTGAGGATAGCTATATCCCGGCTCAAAAACAACAAATCGCCTGGGAAAGGCGGACTACCCGCCGAGCTGTTCAAACACGGAGGCGAAGAGCTGAATTTAACTTCCCTGCAAAGCTTATACGGCTTTGCCAAATGACGTTGAGCAAAACCAACAGTTCCGTCAGAATCGGGAAGGACCTTTCTGAGCCATTTGAAACCAAACGAGACTTCAGACAGGGCGACTCCCTTTCGTGCGATTTCTTTAACCTGATGCTGGAAAAGATAATTCGAGTAGCAGAGCTAAACCGCAATGGCACAATCTTTTACAAGAGCGTGCAATTGCTGGCGTAGGCCGATGATATTGATATCATTGGCCTTAACAGCCGCGCCGTAAGCGCTGCTTTCGCTGGGTTGGATAGGGAAGCGAAAAAAGTGGGTCTTACCGTGAACGAGGACAAGACGAAGTATCTGCTGTCATCAAAGAAAGAATCGGCGCACCTTCGCCTTGGCAGCCAAGTCACCGTTGATAGCTACAAGTTTGAGCCGGGGAGAGACTTCGTCTATTTGGGAACCAGCATTAACACCGAAAATAATATCAGTCTAGAAATCCAACGGAGAATCACCCTTGCCAACAAGTGTTACTTTGGACTTAGTAGGCAATTGAGAAGTAAAGCCCTCTCTCGACAAACAAAGATCACGCTCTATAAATCTCTCATCATACCAGTCCTGATGTACGGCTCGGAATCATGGACAGCGTCAAGAGAAGATGAGATGGCCCTTGGAGTATTTGAGAGAAAAGTTTTCCCGTGATGCCAACGGCGAGTATCGAAGGAAATTTAACTATGAGCTGTACGAGGTTTACGCAGACCTGACCATAGTTCAGCGGATTAAAGCCCAAAGGCTCCGCTGGCTGGGTCATGTTATGCGAATGGAAAAAGAAGCTCCAGCACAGAAAGTTTTACTATCGACACCCGAATTCGGCAGCAGAGGAAGGGGGAGGCCTCGACAGAGATGGAAACAACAGGTGGAGGATGACTTGTACTCCCTTGGGGTTTCCAATTGGCGTCAGTTATCGCTAAAAAGGAATGACTGGCGTGCTTTGATACGAAACGGCCAAAATCGCCTAGGCGGTTAAGCGGCATTATGACGCAAGCCAAGATTAGATTAGGACTTTGAAAATTTCCGTTATTGTTTGAACATGTTCTTGTAGGGATGTACTAAAAATTAAGATGTCATCAAGACATACTACGCATGTTTTATTAATAAAGTCACGTAAAGTTTCGTTCATCAGTCTCTGGAATGTTGCAGGTGCGTTTTTCAGCCTAATAATATATGTACTCATATTCCGTGTATCATATGGAAAATATGTCCAAAGGTATGAAATTGGCACGCTCATAAGAAAGTTGACTTAGAAATACTACAGGGCATCGTAGCTGATTTGTTATAAGCAATTGCTTTAACCGCTTCGGTGCAGACACAGTAGTTCTGTGTCCGAAAAGCCATCTGATGTGGACCCTGGAAAGTCCGAAACGCGTCATGGTATCCATCCGTCATTATGACGCAAGCCAAGATTAGATTAGATAGTGTTCTGTTCATTTGAAAAGGGTATGACATGTTTTTCACAAGAGAAGTTGAATTTTTTTAAATTTTTTCGGGTTTTCAGGTTTCGACGTCATTTTTTTGCCACTAATTGACAATGAATTAATCTTATTGGGCATTCGTCATCGAGAGGCATTCACTACTTAATTATACCAAAATCAAATTTTTTTGTCTCAGGCACCCTACAGGGGTACTATGTGTAAAAAGGCGGGTCGATTTGAAAATCACCCAAGTGACAGAAAAATCGTGTTTTAGGGATCAAAATAAGATACTTTGCCGATGTCCCGACTTTGTACTTTTGACTTTGAGCGCCAAAGTTTGAAAAATACCAAGTTGACGTATTTAGAGTGCCCCAATCGTGTCCAAATGTATGACCAACCGACCCATGCCAGTGGTGCAGACCGTAAGACCCCACCTGTGGGGATTTTGGTTTATGCGCCATATCTTGATAGCTTGAAGTCCTTTCCAAAAAAATAAAGTTGGCATAATTAAGTAGTAGTTGCCTCACGATGATGTATAACCCAAAAATATCATTCATTGTTAATTAGTGCCAAAAAAATGACGTCAAAACCGAAAAACCGGAAGAAATTTCCTAAAATTTCAGCTTCTAGCTTAAAAAACATATACTGTTTTTCAAATGAATAAATCACTACATATATTTCGAAAGTGTCTTGACTTGACTTCTGGCAACCCTGGTGTGTAAAAGCTAAATTTAATTGTGCTCTTAGTTAAATTTTCTAATTTATTGTTTATTGTGCGGCTAAATTCGTAAAACCTGTTTCTAAACATAAAAAAAAATACAGCATTTTCCAGTGGAAAATAAGAACCCCTGTTCAGCTGATCATCTATTAAACTTTGCAAGTTTGCTGAAATTGGTGCTCCATCTTTGTTGTTGGCGGTCAATTAACTTAAAAAGCCACCCACTTCAATTGTGTCTTCCCGCCTAAAGTTTTATAGTCACTGAAGGTTGTTCGTGCTTCAAGTTTTGTTTTGGTGGTTTGTGTCCTTGCTAAACGTCAACGTTTTGTTTCCTGCCATACCAGTGGTAATCAAACTGTCGCTACCCAACAAGCAATTTCAATAAGCAAGCAATAATATGCCGAAAACGCCACGCTCACCTCAAAACACGCATTTCTCTGCCTCTGGTCCCGCCCCAAACAAGCTAGACACGCCGAGAACTCTGAGCCCTCTTCTTCGGATATTCTCGACGCAATAAGGTCTATGGAAGCTAACTTTAATCTGCGAATGAGAGATCTTGCTTCCAAAAGTGATGTTGCTGACCTGACACAGCAGATTAGCCTGGTCACTGAGAAAATAGTTAAGTTGGAGGAGGAAAACAAGGTTCTACGTCAGGAGCTTGAGGCCCTCAAAATTGATGGCTCGGCCGACAAAAAGGAATTGTGCAACTTGTCAGACAAAATAAGAGGCAAAAATATTATTATTAGGGGACTATCGCATGACGCTGCATCGGATGACGGAGTCAGTGCATTATGCCGTCAGAAGTTGGACCTCCCGAATATTGTGGTTCGTGACACTCGAACCATTTTTAAACTAAGAAGCGGTGTGGGTGTTGTTGCTGAGCTAGGGTCGTACTCAATGGTTAAGGATGTTCTGGGGAATGCTAAAAAGCTGTCGGGCTCATCTATTTATATTGAAAAGGACCTCGGCGAGCATCAACGTTTGCAAAAGAAAGCTCTCCTACAGCTTAAGAAAGATCTATTCGCCCTAGATCGCTCCAAAAAGGTTCTTGTGTATAATAATACGATGCGTGTCAACATCAGTTGATGATAAGTTAATGTGTGGGGAAGTGCCGGCTGACTCTATGTTGAAGGAGTATTATGGATGCGCTATTTCCGATCTTTTAACTGATTTCCCGGACCTGCTCAGAAGAGCTTCTACGAAAAAAAAACTAGGTATCTTAAGTAGTGGGAATTTATGTCTAGATCAGTGTCTTTTAGCAAGCTCCTCAAATGATGTTAATGTGTCGTTTTCTAGGGAAGTTTTATATGATCTCTCGATTTTGTCTTATAATGTAGCTAACTTGAATAGTAAATTTAAATTTAAGGATGCTTTTATTACAGTCAAAGTTTTGATATTTTCGGATAGATCGAAGTTCTTTCACCTTTTTAAAGAGTATGAGTTACATTGGATAGATGCAACCAAAGCACATAAGGCTGGTCGTGATAGTGGTAGTTGCTTGTTTGGGTTTAAAAAATGTACTAAATCGCGCTACAGGCTGAAATTCGTTACAGCTTATGGTTGCACATACTTGTCTGTTCATCTAAGTGATATCGTCTTCTGTTTCATCCCGCAATATTTGAACTGTACGCGGTGGAATGCTGATTTTGCATGTCTCGTAAATTTTCTAGAAAATCTTAAACCCAGCACATTTTGTGTTGCTGGTGACCTCAATGGCCGCGTAGGCTCGTCCCAAGTTGTCAGAAAGGAAGCCTTATCAGAAATGTTTCATGTTCGTGATTCACGAGTGTCCAAAGACTCGGTACTAGATAACAAAGGTAGGCAAATACTTAATTTGGCTGAAGACTTTGGTGGGGTTATTTTAAATGGAAGGGTGGATGGTGACCTGAGTGGTGAATTTACTTTTTGTGGGTAGTTGGCCGTACAGTATTTGATTATGCTATCTGTTCTTTTGACATTTTGGTCCTAATCGATAGTTTTTCCGTGGAATCAAAATACTTCTCGGAACATATGCCGATCGTTATTAAACTCCGCGGTCGCGTGCATACTACCGACTACGTCGGTATTTCGTCTTCTGCAAGAGTTACATGGAAACCGCAGGGCGAATAAATACAAAGAGGCTATCGCTGGATCTTGCAATACCGATTATATATACTCCGTGGTACCTATTGATCAGAAAGTTTCCATAATTACCGAAAAGGTTAAGTCGGCAGCTCAAATAACCAAAGGAACCTATAGCTTCTCGCCGAAAAATGAGTTGTTTCACAGCCAGTGCTCAAACTTACGCAGAAAAGTAATGAATGCATTAAATGTGCTGAGAAAGAGCAATCTTGAAAGCGATAGAATTAAGTACCTCGCCCTCCGAAAAGAGTATACTACGCTTTGCAACCGGAAGAAACTAGAGTGGAGATGTAAAGAGATTGAGCAGCTTAACACTGTTAGAAACTCGTGCGATGGGTGGCGTTTAGCAAACTCCCTCAAAAAGGTCCGCTGTAAAGTAAGCAGCAACCTCCAAATACACGATTTTTATTCCCATTTCAAGGATCTTCTTTTTCGCAACAACATTAATTCGTGTGTGCATTGGGCTCTGCCTCAGCGTACTGATTCCTTTCTCGATGCTCCTTTCGACTACTGGGAACTCCAACTGGTTATAGACAGTACCAAATGCAAAAAAGCCGCAGGGCAAGATGGCATATGTTACGAGTTTTATAAATTTGCTCCGCAATGTTTTCTCAACGAACTGTTGGCGCTTCTATATTTTATATACATGAGAAAGCAGCTGCCTTCTTCTTTCAGTTCCTCAATTTTGATCGCCCTTTTCAAAAAAGGTGACCCTAACATTACCACAAATTACAGAGGTTTGTCTCTTTTAGATACTGTCTACAAAATTTTTTCTGGGCTTTTACTTAATCGCATAAATGCGTGGATCGATTCTAACAGCATCTTGGATGAGTCCCAAGCCGGTTTTCGCAGGGGTTACTCGACGATAGACAATATCTTTGTGCTTTCAAGCATTGTCAATCTAAACTTTTCACGCAACAGGAGAACTTTTGTCTTCTTCGTAGACTTCTCGTGCGCTTTTGACACGATTCCCCGCAATATGCTCTTTTATAAACTAGCCTCCTACGGTCTTTCTACTCATATGATTGATATTCTGAGCCTTATCTACGCGAATACGTCTTGTAAGGTTTTGTTCGACGGCGAACTGTCCGATTCTTTCCCTGTAAACCACGGGGTCCGTCAAGGCTGCCTTTTAGGTCCGATTTTATTTTCATTGTACCTAAATGACTTGAATGACTATCTGTCCGGAGGTGTGATGATTGGTAACAATAAGATAAAGGTGCTTATGTATGCTGATGATTTGGTACTACTTGCCAAATCTCCTGAACAGCTACAGGTAATGATAAACTCCCTTCGCGACTACTGTAGCCAATGGGCACTAACTGTAAACCTGAGTAAGTCAAAAATCATGATATTTAGGAAAGATGGTAGAATACCTAGTTCCTGGAAATGGTCTTATGGCAGCGAAGACATTGAAATAGTTAACGAATACAAATACTTAGGTGTTATCCTCACTTGCCAGTTATCTTTTACTAAGCACTTAGATTCAAAGTTGGTGGATGCAAAAAACGCTATTTGCACAACGTGGTTGAGCTAAATTAACAACCCGCGTATCTCATTGAGTCAGAAATTAAAAATCTTTGAGGCTGCTTCCAGGTCCATCATGTTTTATGGCGCACAAGTATGGGGTGTCCCCCAATTCGAGTAGAAAAACTCTTCAGATTTTTTATAAAAAAACTGATTTTTCTTCCCTCTAATACGCCAAATTATATGCTGCATCTGGAAACAGGTTTGCAGCCCCTATATTTACATACGCTCCGTCTACACATGCTTTATATTTCTCGTTGTCTTAGTCTTACTCATGACAGACTCCCCCGCCTCCTGGCAGAGGAGACTGCCAAGTTGGGGATATCTTGGGCAAACGGTTGGAAAGAACTTGCGATCAGAGTTAATTTACCTTTCATTACGGAATTCTCAGTAGCTAATATTCTTCGCTCTTATATCGCCTTGCTGAGAGTAATACAAATATGTTCCTAGATATGGCACAAAAGTCTACTTCTCACGATCTTTATAATATGTTAGTGCCCTTAGAGAGTTCATATTTCACGGATGATTTCAGTGCTTATGCCGTTAGTTTAATTCTACGAGCAAGGGGAGGTTTGCTGAACCTAAACGCTAGAGCTTACAAAAACATATCGTCTCCACTTTGCACAGTGTGTAATTTGCGGATGGCAGAAGACGCTTTTCACCTTATTGGATCATGTCCTATATATAACAATTTCCGTTTGCTTTATTTTGGGGAAAGATCTTTAGATATGGCGAAGGTCATTGCTATTTTAAATGGTTATAATTTCATTTCTCTTGCCAAGTTTCTTGCAGACAGCATTAAATTCAGGAATTTGATATTAAACGAATTCTCATAGCTTATACATAAGTAATTTATTTAACATGCAGTGCGACACGCAACATATTCTGTTATTGTCGCAATTCTCTATTTTTATTTATTTTATTTATATGTTTGTGCATAGTAGCCTAAGTCATATGCTGTATTTCGATTTGTTTAAAATAAATTTTGAAATCGGTTGAAAATTGGCTTTCTAATGAATTTTTTTTACGAAGAAACTGAAAAACGGGGTGTTACAAATCTTTTAAAGGCCGTTTCGTGTATAACTCGACCAGATGAACAATCTCTACTAGGTCGCTTCAAAAGTGTAAAATGGCTGTAGCACTGTGTTATTTTTGAAGTGGTTCAGATTCAAATCACAAATAAAAATTATCTTTGAGTTGGTTGAAAGTTCAAATCACAGATAAAAATTATCTTCGAATTGGTTGAAAGTTCAAATCACAAATTAAAGTTATCTTTGGATCCGTGATTCAAGCAATTCAAATTCACGCAACCCTGCTACCTAACACTTTTAAGTTTTCTTCCAGAATTACAAAAAAAAGTGTTAGTTTTCGCATGGCACGTCGAAATTATGAATACACAGACAGAGGAAGTGAGTGATTGACAATTAGTTGAAGTTTAATGATCATATTGATTATATAGATGCCAAAATTGCTAAAAAAAAATCGGATTCTGGAAAAGAATTTGCAGATATTTAAGTAAGGAGTATAAGCTGAAAGTATATAGATCGATAATAGAATCACACTTCATTTCCTGCCCAACCATATTTTTTATGGCTAGTGATGCACAAGTCCAAATACTACAGATCATGCAAAATAAAGCCATGAGATTCCTTCTAAACAGTTGATATGATACTCCAATAAAAAGCATGCTCCACGCACTCAGTTGGGTCGTGCTAAACAGCTAATATTTTATCACACCATGAAATTTATATTTAATATGAAGTACCTGAGTACTTGAGTGATAAACTTATTTATGTCAGTGAAAGTCGTTCATATGCGGTCAGAGAAAGTGATAATTTAGATTACCGCGCTTTTGAACAGAAATGGACAAGCAAAATATATTTTATAAAGGTCTGAAATCTTTTAATGAACTACCCATTCATATAAAAGATATTACAGATTTTAATAAGTTCAAATAGTGCTTGATATCACACCTGCACTGCAGGAGTGCACATATATCCATTCATCGCAGTAATAACCGAAGGAAATGAAATTAGAGCATTCCAACTTTTGCTGTCAATGTGATGTGATGGCTCTAAGATACAAAGCATGGGTGAATTGGAAACATGTCCTCTTCAACTACCTAAAATAAGGGAGGTTCGTCATATGTGATAGCAAATTATTGAGGAGCATTGGAAACGCGTTCTTTTCAACCTCTAAAACAAAACAAAACTATAGATAAGAAAAAAGGGGGTTTGGAAACACGTGTAGTGTACTCATACAAACATACGTACATAGCGTGCAACAGCCACGACCTTCATGCATGTTTGTTTGTTTAGTCACATTTGAAAAATGCATTTGACACCTTTGGCCAATAGCTTTGCTATTGAAGTATGTCAATGCTATGGCTGAGCCAGCATTTATTTTAGAGCTCTGCTTGGCCTTTACGCTAAGCGCTTCTATTGGCTAATGCAAATAATTGGCAAGCTGAATTTGAATAGATTTCTAACTCCATGCCCACTTGCATTGTCCAAGTCGTGAGTAATCTCGCCGAGGACTTTGTTGGCGACAATGTCAAGTTCGGAAGTGCCTGATGGCAATATCGCACAATCGTCTGCGTAAAAAACTATCTGAAACTATCTAACAGAAATGTAGAAGTTATACATAAATAAGGTTACTCATAGCTAAAGCGTACTTCATACCTAAACTCCTCTGTGCTTGCGACGTTTACTCAAATTGTGACTACGTGAGCAAAGAGAAGCTAAATGTCGCTTATGACATTGCCAGATACAGTGGCGTAGATAGGAAGGGGATTAGGGGGTAAGTGCCCCCCATGGTAAAATTATATTTATTTTACAAAATCGAGTCACAGATTTTAGTTTAGATTTTGTAGGCCTTACCCAATTTTTGGTATAAAACTGAAAAAACAATTGATATAAACAAACACTTGAATATAATTTTCTCCGACTAGCCTTTTCTAGTACTCTCGCTTCAAATATCACTGTTTTTGTGGTTCTCCGATTTTGGTTTGAATTTGCACAAACTGCAAAAATGAATAGGGGAATACATACATATTATTGAGGGAAATTTACTGCTGAATCCGAAATCCGACTTCTACAACGAGCCGAGGTGCAACCTTAGCCTCGCAAAAGAGGTCATTACTGGCAGGGATAAGTGGAAATGAATTTACCATTTGAAGGCTGTAAAGCTACATTTTAGCAGAGAAAGTATCACTTATGCCTAAATGACGCTGTTTTTTCTTAATATTTTTTTTCTTCCATTTTTAACATCAGAAGAAATCAAATCACAAAAACAATTTACATACAAGAAAAAAACGGGAAAGATTCGTAGTGTCATGCAGGCAGAGGCTAAAGTTAAGATTTACCATGTTGGATATTTGCATTTTTGACAATTTTTGGAAACAAAAACGAAAAACCGAAAAAGCATGCAAATGTTTCAGGCTAGAATACTAGTAGAAAACGGCTAGTCTGAGACAATATCAGTGTAGACAGTTTTTGTAGGGAATTCAATTTCCTACAAAAATATATCCAGGAAAGGGTTTTATTACAAAAATGGCTAGTCAGTATTATACCAAAGATGAAGTAAGGTTTTCAAAATCTAAGGGCCACTTGCATAAAAGCCGATTAAGCCTAATCGGTTATTAACTTGACAGCTAACCATACAAAATACGTCAATTAAACTCCGGTTAGTAGTTATCAGCTTTTATGCAAGCGGCCCTAAGGCCCTAAACTAGCAATATGTAAACATATGCTAAAATTTTTTGTTATATGTGGAAAAATATGTTTAATTTTGTAAAATGTTTAAAATGTTGATTAAGGTTTTATTCTAATTGTTAAATGTACAGTAAGTGTAATATTTGTTTTAAATGTATTAACTCACTAATTGTTATATGGTTTTTGTAAAATAAAGGCAGTCTCCCTGATGAAGATGCAAAATGCATCGAAACGGGTAGGAGGAAAAAGGAAAAAAAAATATTTTTCGCTTCTTATCAACGGCCCTCGTGAAGGGTGGACACCTTGCTGCGGTACGAGGGCTTAAGTCGCTAGCCACAGGGCTACGCTGCCCTTGTGATCATAGCGCCGCCCGGTACTACATCACGAGAGAAGCCAAGCCTCTCTGGCGCGACGACTAAGATCTTCCCCTCCCAATCCAGGGTGTTATGCGACTACGTGCCCATTGGACGTTTGCAGCCGGGAGGCAAATCGTGGCTGTAATCGAACGGAGCCTCTCTGATACCGGGCCGCCTCGGAGAGTAACTATGGCCTTACCGCGGTATGGGGCTCTGCCGCGGCGGACGACACATTCCCCTTCTCTTCCTTTGACCCTAAACTGGCCTTGCCCGGCGAGGGGTCGTACGAACAAGATGAAAAATAGTAATAAAACCCCTAAACCTAAAGATACAACCATGTATACTGCACAGCAGAGGAGGAAAATGCTGGAGCAAGCGACAACGCAACGTCGGAGGACAAACTCCATTTCGTTATCAGCCGAGAGATCGACAGCGATGGCAACTACGGGTCGATTAGCTCTGAATAATAAGGGGGCAATCCCCAAAGTTAGTACCGGTACAAGCACAGTGAAGCCAACAACGGCTGATGCTAAGGCCCCAGTAAGTGCCGGTACCGAAACCAAGTCTTTAACGTCCGTGGCAGTGGTCTCCCGACCTGGCCCCAGAGATCCAAATAAGGGAACGGATGCGATGGCAACTACGGGCCGAAATTTACCCCAAAAGACATCTCCCAGTCGCTCTGAGTACTTGGACAAAAGAGCGGCTGCAAGGATCCTGAAGAAATACGAGGTTATTTCACAAGAGACGCTATCGCCGAATGCTAGAAAGACGGTGGAGATGGCTGAAGCTATCTTACCGAACTTCCAAAGCGATTACGCGCCAAAGAAGGTTAATGGAAATCTCTTCAAACGCCAGAGATCGGACGTGGATTTAAAACCTCACCCGAAGCGGCAGCAACACGCCGCCGTAGTGCGTAAACTCAGCTTTGCTGAAGTGACTAAGGACAAAAGCACTCATAGGCGTCATTGACCGAGGTAACGAAAGCTGGGCAATCCCTAGGCACCAGTGGCGGTACGTCCGGAAAGCTATCGGTAATGCCCTTTTCGACATTATGGATGAGTCTCCGGGTGCCACGCCGGGTTCTGATGCGGGATGGCACCAGGGCCGAATCAAGGTATTCGCTTGCGAGGATGCAAAAACTGTTGCACTGTACAAGGCAGCAGCTGCAAGACTGGGTGAGATCTACCAAGGGGCAAGAATCGAGGTTGTCGGCTGGAAGGACATCCCGGCTCGGCCAAGGGCAAGAGCGTGGATTCCTGCTATCCCTGCTGAACCTGAGAGAATTCTCAGGATGCTGCGGATCATGAACCCGTCTCTCCCGACGCAGGACTGGAGTGTCAATCTGGTCGAGGATGCGGTTGGGCCTGATAGCGCTCTCATGTTGGTCGTGATTCAGATAAACCTGCACACGTTACAGCTGCCAGTTTAACAGTCGACAGTACCAGTCTGACGATGGCGTCGGTCTATATGCCCTACGACGCCGAAGAACCTCCGCCACAGAGGGAGGTAGAAGACCTGGTGGCAAATTTTTCCATGGATCATCTTATTATCGGAACTGACGCCAATGCTCATCACGTCCAGTGGGGAAGCTCCGATATCAATGCTAGAGGAGAGTCGTTTTTTGACTATTTGTTAACCACTAACCTGGTAGTTTGCAACGTGGGTAACAAACCTACGTTTATTACTAAAACCCGTAGGGAGGTCATAGATCTCACTATTTGCAGCGAAGGCGCTTTGGGTCAGAAAATGGCGCGTTCTCAATGAACACTCATTCTCTGACCACCGGTACGTAGAATTAGTTCTACACTTTTCTGTTAAGCAGCCGGTTATGAAACGCAACCTACGTAACACTAACTGGCAGCTACACAATGAAATACTATCTAAGGACTTATCAGCACTGCCCCCACAAGTCCCCTCATCAGTAGGGGAGTTGGAGATCTGGTAAATACCTTTACAACGGCGCTCTCGAATGCTCTAGAGCAGGCTTGCCCAGTGCCAAAACCACGTGGTAAACATAGGCCGCATTGGTGGTCCTACGACCTGGACTCGCTCCGCAAATCATGTAGGACACAATTTAATAAGGCCAAGAGCCTTGGCACGGAGACTCAATGGCTCTAATATAAAGTTAAACTCAAGGCCTACAAAAAAGCTCTGAGGCAGGCGGAGTATCGTGGAGAAATTTCTCCACGGGGGTCGAAAATGTCGACGATACAGCGAGGATCCTCGACCAGCACGGAGAGGGAAACCCTAGAGCTGCTCTTTCCAGGGACCGTGCACGTATTGCCGGTTCTGCGAGAACGGTATTTGTACCTGTACAATACCCTTCGCACCGAAACGACCCGGGTTGTTTTTTTTTATAATGACTCGGCCAAGAGCAATACATTTCGAAGTGACCCTGTCTAACGCGTCACGATTCCCTCACCCTCAGCACCTACAACAAACCTGACTGTATACATACCCATCACGGAGGAAAAGGTTAGGTGGGCGGTTAAAAGCTTGGAACCGTTCAAGGCTGGCGGGCCAGACGGGATTATTCCCGCACAACTTATAAACACGCTGGAGACATCAGCCAAATGGCTGGTATTTCTCTATAAAGCCTGCCTGGCTCTTAGCTACATTCCGTGCTCCTGGAAAAGTGCCACGGTAGTGTTTATTCCTAAAGCGGGGAAGGCGTCTCATTACGAGCCCAAGGACTATAGGCCGATCAAGCTGGGAAGCGCCTAGTTTCTGTTGTTGAAAAATCGCTGTATGAAAAGGAGTACTGTCTTGTGGCCTTTTTAGATATTGAAGGAGCCTTCAACAACATAAGCCCTGATGCTATAAACACCGCTCTAACAAGTCTAGGCATAAGCAGGTCCTTTATTGGACTTATTGATCAACTACTAAGGGGTAGACGAATAGTTTCATCACTGGGCTCGGCTGACTTATCAGGCTATGTCACAAGAGGAACGCCTCAGGGTGGTGTTCTCTCCCCGCTTCTATGGAACCTCACTGTCAACTCGATGCTGCGAGACACAAGCTGGGGGCGGGAAGGAAGTGACATATGCAGACGACTTAGCTATAGTATATAGGGGCAAATTCCCACAAACCCTGTGCGACTTGATGCAAGTAGCACTGCGAGAGGTTTCCTCATGGTGCTCGCGCTGCGGACTGAGCATCAACCTGGGAAAAGTAGAACTGGTCCTTTTCACCAACCCCTATAAGATACCACCGCTAATACTAACAAAACTGAATGACGTGCAACTGAACTTGGCTGACAAAGCCAAGTTCTTGGGCCCAGTTCTGGATAGGAAACTATCCTGGAAGGAGAATGTTCTTCAGCGTCCGAAGAAAGCGTGTATTGCACTCTACACGTGCAAAAGAGCCATTGGAAAGAAATGGGGGCTCAGCCCCAAAATATGCAAATGGATCTACACTGCAATCATTCGACCAATCATGCTCTATGGAGTTGTGGTATGATGGCCTGCGCTGAGCAAGGCAACAAACCTTAATCTGTTAGGTAAAGTACACAGATCTTGCATGACCTGTATAAGCGGTGCGTTAAGAACAACGCCCAATGAAGCACTCCAGGCCATTCTTGGCATTTTGCCACTCGATCTGGCAGGGCACCGGGTAGCAGGGGCATCGGCTCTGCGTCTAAGGGAAACGCCCGGCTGGGGCGAAAGCACTACTGGGCACGCCAGTATTTTGGGATCCTACAGCTTTCTTCCGCTGAGCACAGATCGTTGTGCGACCACAACAGTCGGAGATAACGGTTTTAAAACAAACATTCCCATCAGGGAAGAATGGGAGAGCACGGATCGGAGTCCCGCTACTCATGGCGGCACTTCCATTTATACTGATGGCTCGAAGTTAGACGGCAGAGCTGGAGTAGGGGTTTATTCAAAGGCTCTGAACCTTGAGCTCTCCTTCAGACTACCCGATCACTGCAGTGCCTTCCAGGCTGAAGTTTCAGCAATTATGGGTGCCGCGGCTTGGATAGGCCAACACACTATCAGACAGGACATTTTTATTTTCAACGACAGCCAGGCCATCAAATCCCTTGGCTCTTACTCGTTCAACTCTGAACTGACGCTCAGCTGTCGTCGATCTCTACAAGAGATGGCCCAACAGAATCGCGTGAACCTCACATGGTTCCCGGGGCATTGAGGGAAATTGTAGGCAGACGAACTTGCGAGGCAGGGCACGACCAAGCAGGTTCTTCGGGATAAAGAGCGCTTAGGTATGCCGTTTGCCACATGCAAGCTTATGCTGAAGGAGTACACACTCCGCCAAGCCAACGAAAGATGGCTGCAATCTCCAGGATGCCGGATATCCAAACCTGGCCGAAAATCAAGACAAATTTATGCCTTAAGGAGAAGAGAAATCTCCATATTAATAGGCGAATTAACTGGGCACTGCCTCATTGGTAGGCACGCAGAAAGACTAGGTGTGCCCTACCGACGAAGTTGTAGGAGTTGTAAGGATGACGAGGAGGAGGAAACGGTGGAGCACCTCATCTGCAACTACCCGGCTTTAAGTGGCGCGAGAATGCTCTTTTTGGGAGTTCCCTTCCTGGTTAGCCTCCGCCAGGTCACGGAGCTGGACATAAAGGACCTGATGGCCTTCATCAAGTCATCTAAATGGTTCGAGGAGGAGTAACGGTGTCGGTATAGGACCGTCAGTCCCGGGATTCTGCTATGTGGAGAATTCCGATAATACCGGGATTTTCCATATGGCAGGGTCCCGGAACTGACTTTCCTAGTGTTGGTGGTATAACAACGGGCCTTTTAATACTGGCCTAGGGGTGCCTCTGCGGCAGCTACTTGAACCTAACCTATCAACCGCCAGGATAAATTAAACATTGGCCCAACAAAAATTATCACAATTTTTTTGTTTTTTGGTAAATCCTCATAATTTTCTGAGATCTTTAGATTAGTGGCATAAAAATAAATCCGAAATTCGATTTAAGCCAAAACACTACAAAGGTCAATGATAGGGCCGAGCAAAACTTCCACGGTGACATTTAAAGTATGTATAAAAAAGTTATAGCAAAAAAACTCGATTCAGCGTTTTTTCGTGGATGCTTGAGCAAAAAATTTGAACGCAGACATTTTTTTTCGACATAAACTTTCACACTGAACTAATGTACATACATATCTAAGTGAAAAGCCATCTTCCTTTTTGTACTACGCTTATAACCCCCATTTTGATTAACAGAAAATAAAATGTGGATAGAAAGTTTATGAAGTTTGATATTTCCGAATCCCCCCATCGCAAAAACTATCTACGCCACTGGCCAGATATGTATATGGGTTGAAAAGTTTTATGGAAATCATACTAGTCCAGGTTGAACTGGTATAATTCTAGTATATCCTGGCTAGTAGATGACTGGTATGTTCTAGTCGAAATCTGACAATTGACATTTCGTAGGACATCAACACGTAAAAAATACCAGGTGCTTATATGGAAAAGAGACAAAACACTGACTAGTGGGCCCGGTGCACAAACTAGTTTTAAAGTAGTTTTCAACTAGATGCTTTCGCTGCAGGGTACTTGCTATACTGAGGTTGATTCCTGCTAGACTGAGGTTGACTTCAAAACAAAACTAATCAGTTTCTTTAACTGACAATTATCTTTCTTACTACTGTTGTAGCCGACTTGAAGTGGAACTATCTTCTACAATGGGCATGTTGTTGTTGTTGTTGTTAACAAAGCATTGCCCTGTCTAGAGTGTATGATCATTCCGAAGATCTTCATCAAGCTCTTCTAAGGGGAGTCCAAGGAAACGTGTAGTTTCAACAGGGTTTGTCCAGAGGGACAGAGGGGTTAGAAGAGTAGGTTCAGATGAACAATTGAAGAGATGTAGAGTGCCATGGGGGGTCCTACCACATGCAGGGCATGTGTTTAAGATTGTATCATTAAGTCTGGATAAGTAGGAGTTTAACCTTACACTATATCCAGACCTAAGCTGTGCCAGTGTGACTCTTGTCTCCCTTGGTAAGGTGCGTTCTTCTTCAGCAATATCCGGTGAAGGACTGCTCAGAACGGGATTCACCGGTAGAGATCCGACAAAAGTGTCTACCGACTCAGTGTGAATGTCGGTTAGAGCCCGCTTATGATTCTGCAGATCAAATGGCAAGGTAATATGATGCCGGATCTTATCATAATGCTTACGGAGATGTTTCCTTATGTCTCTCGGGGGCGGATCTATGTCCAAAAGATGACGGTTTGGATGTGCTGGCTTGAGGCAGTTCAGAAGGAATTGCCTGCTCAGCATTTCCGCATGCTCTTTTAAATTGAGCAGTTTTGCCTCCTGGTGGAGGTGAGACTCGGAAGACATGAGGGGACATCCCGTAGCAGTTCTGATGGCAGTATTCTGGCAGACTTGTAACTTCGTCCAGTGGGTGTTATGTACATTAGGCGACCATATAGGTGCAGCATAGTCAAAGACTGGTCGGCCAATGGCCTTATATGTAGTTAGCAACGTTTCTTTGTCTTTTCCCCAAGTACTGCCGGCAAGTTACTTGAGGATCTTGTTGCGACCACGTACCTTTGAGACCATTGCAGACACATGACCAGCAAATGAGAAAGTATTATCCAGTGTCATCCCTAATAACTTTGGGTGGCTGACAGTTGGTAGCTTAGTGCCATCAACGAAAATGTCTAATTCATTTCTCCCCTGGCGCGTCCATGTCGTAAAAAGCGTCGCCGTTGATTTAGTCGGAGATATCGTCAGATCTCGCTCAGTGAAAAACCTGGAAAGGTCGCAGAGGTAGCCGTTGATTTTCGCACAGAGTTCATCAGTATAGGGGCCCTTCCCCGTCGCCATTATTGTACAGTCGTCGGCATATGAAACGACGGAGACGCCCTCTGGTGGTGGGGGCATCTTCGATAGATAGAAATTAAACAGTGTCGGGGATAGGACACCACCCTGTGGCACCCCCTGTCTAATACGTCTAGGTTTTGATGTTGCGTTTCTAAAGTTAACCGACGCCTGCCGTCCATTCAAGTAATTAGCGGTCCATCTCTTTAACCCATCAGGTATCTGTGTTTCCAACAGATCTTGTATGAGAGTGGCATGGTTGCCTGGTTCAAAAGTTTTCGACAGGTCAAGTGTCACTAACACAGTCCTGTGATTTGGTTGGTTTTGATTTAGGCCGCTATTTATTTGCGTTGTATTGGCATTGAGTGCGGCGGTGGTGCTGTGCAGCTTACGGAAACCATATTGATGACTAGCCAGGTGCAGATTTGCAGTATAATACGGGAGCAAAATGGACTCTAGCGTCTTCACTACCGGCGACAAAAGTGATATAGGGCGATATGAATCGCCTATGTTTGCCGGTTTTCTAGGTTTTAGTAATGGAACCACTCTCGCCTTTTCCATATTTCAGGAATAACGAAGTGTTCAGTGAAAGACTGAATAGAGCCGCTAAGTATTTGTGTCCCTCCTGGCCTAGATGTTTCAGCATCTTCATGGCAATGCCGTCGGGGCCGATGGATTTTGAAGGCTTAGCCTGTCTGATGGCTTCCTTGAACTCTGAGGCAATGATGCCAATGGGCGTATTTGGTTTTTATATTCACGCGCCTGTCGCATGGTTCTACGTTTAGCCGTTAGGGTCTGCGGGATTGAGACTTCGCACTTCATCTCTTTCTCTAGCCATGGCCGCTGCCTCCGCGGGGAAATTTGGTCTTATTTGAGATATTCGACCCGCAGGAATGAAGCGTTTAGAGGCCAAGTCAATGATGTTGCGGAAGTCTCGTTCGCCTTTGCGTACGTCCGTAGGAATGGATAGAGCAGCCAAGGATTCGTCCGTATATGTCTGAAAACTGTCCCAGTCCGCCTTGTTAAAGTTAATATATGTACCATGCTCAGGTGTAATAAAGTCCGTCGGTCGTTCTATGGTAATGACTATTGGGAGATGGTCAGACGCCAACGTGAGTATGGGTCGCTAGTTGGTGTTGTTCAATAGTCCTGCACTTACGATGGAAATATCTGGCGAACTATAGCAGTTACCCGATACTCTCGTTGGGGCGTCTCCGTTCAATGTACAGAAAGCCGTATCATCTATTTGTTCTGCAAGTACATGCCCCCTACTGTCTGCTGGCAAGTTTGTGTGCCACATGTCGTGGCGCGCATTGAAGTCGCCCAGGATCACGCGGTTATCTCCTCGTAATAGCAAGCTAATGTCGGGGTGATAACCGGTGGGGCAACTTGAGACAGGGGGTATGTAGATGTTAATGATTTGCAGATCGACATCTCCTGTACGGATGGTAATACCTTGGCTTTCTAAGATATCATCGGTTCCTTCGATGTCGGTATCAAATAGATGATACTGTACAGAGTTGTGCGTTATGAACGCTAGACCACCTCCCAGACCTCCTGTTACTCTATGACGGCCTTTCCGGTGGATATTATATCCGCCATAGGTAATGAGGTCCGACCTAGGACTGAGCTTGGTTTCTTGGACTACGGCAAGTTTTATGTCATATTGCGTCATCAAATTAGTTATCTCTGCGATCTTACCAGTTAATCCGTTACAGTTGTGCTGTAAGATTTGGAAGTGCGCCGGTGGGGTCGATGTCGAGTTAACCATAGGCGTGAGAGACGGATGTGTTCGCCCAGGTGTTGGTAGGCTAAGACCAAGGCTGTGCCTCAGCCTAGTTAGCTGTGGACCTGGTGTAGCCGGGTTGGCTGGCGTCGTAGGTTGAGGTGTGTTACAGCATGGTGCGATGAACGCATCCGTCCAGAGGTTCCTGTTAGCGAGCCCAGAGCATACTAACAGGGACAAAACATACTAAACAGGGTTACATTGAAAGTGACAGTCCTTGGCCGAGGTAAAACCCCGGGTGGTTCCACTGCGCAGAGATCCATGGCGAAGTCCTGGGTTTTCTGCTCTGAGAAGTGACTGTACATAGTGAACCGAGCCCAGAGCATAGATGTACGTGGCATTGGCCTAAGCAGTTATTGCATTTGACCGATGACGCGAGCGTGTATAATCTTTGCCGACAAACAGTACACGTAGAGACAGGTGCGAGAAGATGTTGATCCTGACTCACGTGAGAATTTAAACGGGAGGGGGGTGTGATGTAGAAACAGAGAGAGACTGATGCTCGGAGTTGCTCATGTCTAAACTGCTCCGGTGGGAGCGAGAGTGTTGAGCTGTTGCGCGTGTTGTTGACGCCATAAGGCACGAGCAACAGTCTGGAGTTTGTGTGGCGGGTATAGCAGAAGTACTGCTAGTCGTTAAGACATTATTATTATTATTATTAGTATTGCTACTAGAAAGTGGCGGTAGGGGTGCGCTTGAACGGCGCTTACCGCGGGACGCCCGACGGCGCAAACAACAAGGGGCCACGAAAGTACTAAAGAAAGTACGGGGTCTGTGGATGTTAAGGTTAAGCCCTGAACATCCAGATTTATGGAGCCATCTCTTACACGAGAAGCATTGCACAGAATGCGACCGTTTAATATATATCTTTTTGCAACAGACACTGCATATCCATTCTTTTGGTCCGGGGTTCGGCTCAACGCCCGCCCGTAACAATAGAATATCTTGAAGCCCTGCTGCAAGGGGGGAGGATGATAGTTTCGGAATGGGACAAAACATACTAAACAGGGTTACATTGAAAGTGACAGTCCTTGGCCGAGGTAAAACCCCGGGTGGTTCCACTGCGCAGAGATCCATGGCGATGTCCTGGGTTTTCTGCTCTGAGAAGTGACTGTACATAAAGAACCAACAATGGGCATCCTTCTGCCCGAATACGCGATAGAGTCCTTTCTGGAACAACTACCCCTTACTGGGTACCGGCATACACACTTCGAATGTTTACCCTCCTTACTGAGGATTGGATTTAATCCAACGTATTTTTGCAATTCCTTTTTATTGCAAGGCAATTGGCGGCCGTGGTGTAGCGGACAAGTGTTCGGCCTACTACATCAAGTCGTGGCGGATCAATGCCCGGCAAAAGTAACATAAAAAATTATTTTGAAAAAGAATTTTTCTAAACGGGGTCGCCCCTCGGCAGTAGTTTGGCAAACTCTCCGGGTGTATTTCTGCCATGAGAACCTTCTAAGCAATAACTCATTTGCTTTGCAAGTGCCGTTCAGGGTCGGCAAAAAACTGTAGGTCCCGCCAACTTGTAGGAAAAACTCAAAAGCAACACGTCACTAGTTGGAACATCGCCGCCATTAGTTTTTATTTTTTTTTATTGCAAGGCTGGCGGAATTGAATTTAATTTATTTAATTTGAATTTACATATCGCACACTAAACCAAAAAGTGTCACAACTCAAAAAATGTGAAATTTTGAGGAGAGACTATTTTTGCAGACATGGTTCAAAAGTGTCACAAGTCGAAATATACTTTGCGTCCAACTTCAGAGGTATGCTACAATGAACGCTGTGACGCTTCTCTTTTATACATTTGTTTTCGTTATTTATTTCTTTGTATTCAGAGTGTTTTGGTTAATATAATTATTTAATAGAGAAAAAATTAATTATAATTATTTCCCACAACTTTTTATTCTCTAATTAAAGCAAAGTCATCAACATTTGATTGTCAAAGCAAGCAAAGCAAGCAAAATTTGAGAGTTTGCCAAATTTTAACCTTGCTTCAACTTTGAGGTCTCCAATTTGCCATTCTTCGTTTAAATACGTATACTGAACTTTTCTGTCAAAGTCAAAGTTTGAGGTGAAGTCAAAATAAAGCTTTATGTAACTGACCCTTTACAACTATAAATAGTACTCTTTAGTTTATACTGTTCAAGCAGGTAACATAAAAGCATGTAACATTAAAACAGACATAACGGCATTTCTCCAAATAAGGAAGGCAGTGTTGGAAAAAATTTTTCGCAATCGTAAGTGATGTGTTCTGAGAACTGTTTTATGAGAAAAAGATATGTACTTTTCTGAATTATCTACTACTAGCTTTCTTTCTTTACACCTCCTTACCACTATTTTATGTTACTGCACTATTTTCAACTATTTCATCTATTTTACCCTTGTTGTTGTTGTTGTAGCCCAAATGTCAGACAGGGTCACCCCGAGTGTATTGCTCTTGGCCGAGTCGATATAAGAAAACGACCCGGGTCGTTTCGGCACGATGGGTACAGCACAAGTACTGGTACCGTTCTCGTAGAACCGGTAATACAAGAAACTAGCCGTGTAGGCCATGTAGGTCATTTAGCGTTACCCAGGGTGTACCAACGGGGAGGCGACCTACTCTTACACCCCTATTTTACCCTAATTTTTAGCACTTAGTTAACAATGTTATTACTCTTATTTAAACTTTATACATATATTATTATAAACTTACGCTGTACTGACTAGATCAAGGGCAACTAGAACCGTCCTGTTGTTAGGTATTTTCTGGTTGAGTCCGTCAGTTATCTGAGTGTTAATGGCATTGAGAGCTCGGCTAACCTCAAGTTTGATGTGTAGAGGGAGTAATGCCGCTGGCTTGCGAGGCTTTAGCAGTGGGACCACAATTGCTTGCTTCCATTTATCGGGTGTGACACAAGTGGTCAAGGACAGATTGAAAACGGCCGTGAGGTACTTAACTCCCTCTTCGCCGATATGTTTGGAGGTGCACCAAGTCCCTTCATTATGGCCTCTTGAACCGCTGTAGCGGTGGTGGGAACGAGGGCAAAGTTTTTGTGTTGATGCGCGCGCCTGAAAGTTCCACATCTAGTCCTGTCCTGTGCAGGATGAGGGACATACTCTATGCAAAAAGCCTGTGCACATTTCTTTGAGTCGTTGAATGTCTTGTCACCAAAAGTGATGTCTACATTCGTAGGCGGACCCATAGATTTGTGCTCGTTTACCAGCCGTCTGACTTCGTCTTTGAGACCACTGATTTGAGGGTCTGAGGGATCAATATTGCTTATATGGTTTGAGACCTTTTAGTTCAGATTTGAAACCTCTTTCACAAATTTTGAAGTTTCCTTCCTACAAACTTATGTCAAACTTCAGACAATTTGAGTAAAACTTAACAATGAAGGTAAGGGTACACCTAGCAGCATTACACCACTAAATATTTTTTACATGGAGTATAGCACACCTAGCGCAGCAGCGCTACGCGACACAACATAGTTGATAGGCAACTATTCTGTCGCGTCGCGTAGTGTCGTTAGGTGTGCCCGTCCTTAGGTAATCAGCGTAGTATTGCGTGGTATTTTAATAGTATCTTTGGATAATTCATATTGGATTTCTAAGTCATCATTTTCCAGTTTGAATAGCCAGTTTTTAAACTCAGGGTCATTATTGGTTCGTATATTTTGAGCTAATCTACGAATTTTTACCTTTGACCACAACGGTGAGCGTTTAATGCCATTTTCAATCATTTAAATTATGGAAGAACTTGGCCGAAATCACCTCCAAATACAAATATTTTTCCTCCATCTGTGGCAATAGGGCGAATTTTTTTCAAAACTTAGTTAGTACCACTATTGAATTCTCCGTATTAAGATCTATAATCACACAAATTTTCACGGCTTTTGCTCAAAGTTGTGGATTTTTTAACCAAAAAACCATTGGGGTATTTTTTTCTTTAGGGGCCAACTGCTAAAAAATTAACCAAAATTATGGTAGAGGTATCAAGAAACGTGTATTGGCCTCAGGATCATGAATCCGGAAGCTCTTTTTAAGTTTTTTGTTTCAGTGAAAAGTTATAGTCAAAAAACCTAAAAATGAACCGGGTCCGAACCCAATTTGAGTCGGGATCCATAGGAAATAACCCTCCGCCGATCGTACATACACCGTCTACGCCGGCTCTAGTATTTCTGCGTAGAACACTTTTTTGCACATTTTTAGGGACGCCCTTTTGATCCCTCTCCCATAATTTTAGCTAATTTTTTACCCCTAAAGGAAACAAATACCAAACCATTTCGAAATCCTATACATTTACACTACAATTTTGAATTTCGAAAGGATTTACTAAAAAACTAAAAAAAGATTATCAACAGAGCATGTGAAGTTCTTCGCCCAGGCAACAGATTCGCAGCACTGAACTAAAGTTTCAAACCATTTTTTTTCGTACAAGGCGCGCACGGGTAAGATTTTCAAATTACAAATTAAACTAGCTGCACTTGTTGTGAGACCAAAAAGAATGATTAAAATATGCGCAAACACGTGTTTGTCCTTAATTCAGTGTGACAAAATCAAGACTTTAATTAGTACGGCACAGCCGTAGCACACCACCTGCGCGACATCTAATCCTGAACATTATATCTGAAGTCCCAACACTGATGATGAATGTCATGCACAATAGCGTTGTAGTACAAATTGATTTTTTTGTGCATTCACAATGGTTTGTTTATGCAAATTTTTTTTATAAAATGCGCTTAAACAAAAGTACTCCACTAATAAATTCATGGTTTCGCATGTAGAGCTAAACCCCACCTTTAGGTTAGGTTAGGTTCAAGTGGCTGCCGCAGAGGCACACTTAGGCCAGTTTGGAAAGGCCCGTTGTGATACCACCAACACAAGGAAAGTCAATCCCGGACCCGGCCATATGGAAAATTCCTGAGTTGTTGGGATTTTCCACATAGCAGAATCCCGGGACTGACACTGCTAAACCGACACCCTTACTCCTCCTCGAACCACTTAAATGACTTTATGAAGGCCATCAAGTCCTTTATGTCCGATCTGGCCTAGGCTATCCAGGAAGGGAACTCTCAAAAAGCGCGTTCCTGCGCCGCTTATAGCCGGGCAGTTGCAGATGAGGTGTTTCACCGTTCCTCTTCCTCATCATCTTTGCAGCTCCTACAGCATCGTCGGTAGGGCACACCTAGCCTTTCTGCGTGCCTACCAATAAGGCACGGAGATTTCTCTCCTTCTTAGGGCGTGAATGTCTCTAGATCTTTTATGATCCCATTTTGATCAGGTTTGTTTGGATATCTGGCACCCTGGAGATTGTTGTCAAATTTCGTTGATTTCAGCATTAGCTTGCATGTGGCAACGGCATACCTAAGCGCTCTTTATCCCGAAGAACCTGCTGTGTCCCGGGTCCCATGTGAGGTTCACGCGGTTCTGTTGGGCCATCGCTTGAAGAGATCGACGACAGTTGAGCGTCAGTTCAGAGTTGAACGAATAAGAGCCAAGAGCTTTGATGGCCGCCTGGCTGTCGCTGAAAGTAACGATGTCCTCGCCGATAGCGCGTTTACTTATCCAAATCGCGGCATCCAAGATTGCTGAGACTTCAGCCTGTAAGACACTGCAGTGATCAGGTAGTCTGAAGGAGAGCTAAAGTTCCAGATCCCTTGAATAAACCCCTCATCCAACTCTGCCCTCTAGCTTCGAGCCGTCAGTGTAAACTGGAGTGTCCAGTTGTGCTTGAGCTCCAGCCAGACGTTTCCCTTAGGCGCAGAGCCGTTGCAGCTGCTGCCTGGTATGCTTCCAGATTGAGTGGCAGAATGCCTAGAATGGCCTGAAGAGCTTCGTTGGGCGTTGTTTTTTAGCGCGCCGCTTATACAGATCATGCCAGATCTATGGACTTAATCTAACAGATTCCGGGTTGAGGCCTTGCTCAGCGCAGGCCACCACCCCACGACTCCATATAGCATGATAGGTCGGATAATTGCAGTGTAGATCCATCTGCATATTTTGGAGCTGAGACCCCACTTTTTGCCAGTGGCTCTTTTACATGTGTAAAGTGCAACATACGCCTTCCTCTGGCGCTGAAGAATATTCTCCTTCCAGTTTAACTTCCTGTCCAGAACTGTGCCCAAGAATTTGGCTTTATCAACCAAGTTCAGGCTCACGCCATTAAGTTCTGGTAGGTCCAGCGGTGATATTTTGTACCGGTTGGTGTAGAGAACGAGACTTCACGCAGTGCTACTTGCATCAAGTCACACAGAGTTTATGGGAATTTGCCCCTGTATGCAATGGTTAAATCGTTTGGAGATTTCGCCAAGACTCGTGTAGGATGAACTCAGGCTGCTGGCTAATACCTGATGGGCATGAATGGATACAAAATGTTGTTTTAGTATACAGTTTGGTTGAAGTGACAGCAGTCCGGATCCCTTTAAAGTAATCTGTGTAATATCTGGGCCACATACTACTGTTGCACGAGATGAAACTGGTGTCGCATATATCCATTTGTTGTCATGATGTAGTGGTATCCACCCAAAACCATTTGGCGTTTTTCGCAGTAGACAACTTGATTGCGTATGATTCCGGAAAAGGGCTTCTTCACATGCGCACATGGCCGATCCGTGGCTGTAATGAATCTGAATTTTGGGACAGATGTAGCTTCCCTGTGTAATGTCCATGCAATATTGAAATTCCAATTCACTCATTGGAAAGAATTGATCACGAGCCGTGTTTATAGCTAGTATCGGGGCACATGGATCTATTTCAACCATTGTCCCATTGGTCAAGTTGGGGATCGGTACGATATTGAACAGGTCGAATCTGTCATGTTCCACCAGGGGCAAAGTTATACTGAATATTACATGCTTTTGTGTTACTCCTCCTTTAACCTTCATGAGCTGGTACAACTTCAGTAAATCGTCTTGCTGCACCGGTAGTTCTAATGATGCTGTCAACTGAAGTTTTATCTTGTCTATTTCTTGTTGTAATTGGATTGGTGTTAGGAGCAGGGGACTTATTTTCCCGTGATGAGAATCGGTTAACACGTCCAATATGGATGACTGAATGCGTTGTAAGTTGGCTGAGATAAATGTCAGTTGCGTGGAAAGCGATGAAAACACTTGAAATATTCTATCTTGGTTTATCGCAGCGGCGTCGGCGCGTATTCCATTAATAATTTGGCTGAGTTGTTGATCGATGAAATGGAACTTTTTGTCGACCGCGATCTGATCTTGCTTCACAATATTTATTGTAGAGTCTACAACAGATGTTTGGTTTTTGATGAGATTGAGCAGATGAGACTCGTTCTCGTTCACTTGTGATACTGTATTGGACATTTGTTCAGCATACTGTGAGTCCAATATACCAAACAATGAATATGCAACATTTCCAATCGCATTTATTGCTCCTCTTTTTTGCCGATTGGATCTCATCATCGAGGCATCCAAGTGCAATGCGGCTTCAGTCTGTTCAAAGTGCCTTACCAGAGAGTGACAGATGCTCTTTTGGTTCATTTCCTGACATAGGAGGCTTAATGCTTTGGTGCCGTTTGAAAGCGCTGCTAATTCCCCCGAGAACGCTTTCAGGTCGTAGTATATAATGAGGTTCCACTCGGTAGATGATATGGCTGCCGATCCAATCCCCTCAAAATGAATGCCAACTTTTGACCCAAATCTTCTATTTTCAATTTGAATTCCCAAAGCTAGGGGAAGAAGTAACAATGTGATCAGCAGCATTGCGAGTCCATTATGCAAGGCGCAGATGTTGTTCTTCGGTGGAGAATCCTTTTCGTCTGTTTCGGCAGCTTGTGGTTCTCTTTCGTTATTTTCTTCCATGGGTAATGGTGCCAACCGATGAATTGATCTCTTGCACGTACCAGTTGCGGTTTTTACCTCCGCCACCCGCACGATGTTATCTTGTCCCTTAAACACGTTGAGCACTCGTCCTAATGGCCATTGAAGTACTGGTGTGTTGTCTTCTTTAATGATAACCATGTCACCTATTTTGACATTGTTTTGCTTGTTCTTCCATTTGTTTTTCAACTGTAGCTCTGATAAGTATTCGGTAGACCATCGCTTCCAAAATTCCTGTTTGAGGTAGGAGACCAATTTCCATCTTGTGAGTAGGCTCATTTTTTGTGTTGTGCTGCTTGCATCTAACTGTGCGTTGATTGGTTCTCCAATGAGGAAGTGACCTGGAGTTAGAGCTGTTAGGTCATTAGGGTTGTCGGACATTGGGCTGATCGGTCTAGAGTTGAGGATTCCCTCTACCTCGATGACTACAGTGTCCAATTCTTCGTAAGTCAGTGATGCCGTAGAGGTGCTTCTGACCAGAAGATGCTTGGCTGATTTTACCGCTGCTTCCCATAATCCGCCGAAATGAGGGCTCCTCGGAGGAATAAAATGAAATGTTATTCCTTTTAAAGCGCATTGATTTATGATTGATTTTTGTGATGAATCAGCATAAACCGCTTGGGTTAATTCAGCTAGCTGATTTCTTCCCCCTACGAAGTTTGTAGCGTTATCACAATATAGATTCTGGCAATGGGCTCTTCGGCTTATGAATCGCTTTAGTGCTCCAATAAATGCCTGGGTCGTCAAATCGCTAACCAGTTCCAGATGCACAGCCTTCGTTGCAAAACAACAGAACACAGCTATATAAGCCTTATGTGGTTTCTTTCCTCTTATCTTGAAGTGCACTGCAAAAGGTCCACAGAAGTCAACTCCGGAATTGATAAATGGTCGTGCCGGCGTTACTCTTGTTGACGGAAGGTTTCCCATAACCTGGAACAGGAGCCTTGGTTTCGCCTTGTTGCATCTCATACAATTGGCCACGATTGATCGAGCCATAATCCTTCCCTTCACTGGCCAGAATCTCTGCCTTGTAAATGATAAGGGCGCTTGAGGTCCACAATGCCGGTTTTCGTAATGGATTGTTTGCATCAATAACTTGGTTATGATGTTGTTGTATGGGAGCAACATAGGATGTTTGGCCTCGTATGGAAGTTCTGATGCTTGTAGGCGGCCCCCCACTCGGATGATGCCTTCATTGTCCAAAAATGGTGACAGACTGCGATATGGACCAACCTCGTTGAATTTTTTCAATTTCTTTAGCTCGTCATCAAAGTCCAACTGTTGCATTATTTGGACGATTGCCATGAGAGACTTGTCTAATTCATGCACGGTCAATGGTATTTTGGAGTCTTCTGATTGTTTTCTCGCCCTGTTGATGAATCGCAACATGTAACCTATAACCTTTTGTAGTGTTTTGAAGGAGCCGTTATGTCGAATCTTATAAAGGACGTTTTCTTCAATTACGGGGATTGTAACCGGGATCGATGTCACTTTTCTTCGTTCCATGTTGATGCCCTCGTCGATTGTTGTGTTCGCCTTTGAATATTTTGATGGCCACGTGTCTTCCTCGGTAAGCAATATTTTCGGCCCATTAAACCACAAGCAGCAGGCTTCAAGCTTTCCTGGCGGAAGTCCTCGTGATATAATATCTGCAGGATTGTCTTTTGAACCTATATGCCGCCATTGCTCAGGAATTGTGTGCTCATGAATTGCAGCTATCCGGTTTGCCACAAATGTTTGATATGATGCTGAGTGCGAATTGATCCATGCTAGTACTATCTGGGAATCAGTCCAATAGTATGTAGGAACATCCAGCTTAAGGTCTGCCCTGACTCTAGCGCTAAGTTGAGCTCCCAAAACTGATGCGCATAGCTCAAGCCGCGGAAGAGTTTGTCGCTTCAACGGCGCTACTCGTGATTTCGCACACAACAGCTTTACCATTACTTGTCCATCGTCTAGCTGTGATCTAATGTATATCACAGCTCCATATGCTTTTTCCGACGCATCTGAGAATACGTGAATTTGTACCTTTGCTGCGATGTGTCCTTCAAATACGTGTCGCGGGACCTGCATGTTATTTAGCTTTTCCAAATTGCTTCGGAATGTTGTCCATGTAGCATTCAATTCGGCCGGTAATGCTTCGTCCCACTCTAGCTTGAGTTGCCATAGATCCTGAATGAAAATTTTCGCCGTGACTACTATTGGTGCTAGTATGCCCAACGGATCGAATAGCCTAGCTATGTCCGCACTAACTGATCGCTTCGTTATGATGTTGTTGCTTGCTAAGCACACCTTTACGCAAAACTTGTCAACTTTAGGCATCCATGTCATACCCAACGTTTTGAAAGTTTGATTGATGTCATTATCAAAATCTATATCGACTTCTTGTTCTCCTAAGCCAACATTTTCGAGCAATTGTGGATGATTGGAACACCACTTTTGCAGGTTGAGACCGCGCTGCTTCAAGATATGTATTAGTTGCTGTTGAATTTCCATGGTTGTAGTTAAGCTATCTGATCCCCCAATTTCGTCATCTACATAAAAGTTTTCTTGTAGGAACTGCGAACCCAATGGATGTGATAGCATATTTTCCTTTGCAATTGTTTGCAAGCATTTCGTTGCCAAATACGGGGCAGATCTGGTCCCATAAGTGATTGTTTTCAATTGATAATGCCTTATTGGCATGCTTGGGTCTTTTCGCCATATGATGAGTTGGAATTTTCTGTCTTCCGGATGCATGAGGATCTGCCTATACATTTTTTCTACATCTGTTGTGAATACGAATTTAGGCATGCGAAAGCGAAGTAAAATGGTGAACAGCTCGCTCTGAACAATGGGTCCAGTATACATGAGGTCGTTCAATGATATTCCAGAGGTTGACTTTGCCGATGCGTCAAATACCACACGCAGTTTTGTGGTACGGCTTTCTGGTCTGGAGATGTAGTGGTGAGGAATGAAATACCTCGGGTGATTTATGGAGATAATATCCACTTGATTCATGTGACCCAACCTTTCGTACTCTTCCATAAATTGTATGTATTTATCCCTTGTCTCCGGTGATTTTGCCAATCGGCGTTCCAAGGCCAAAAATCGATTGCTTGCAATCCCAAACGATTCCCCTAAAGCCTCCGGACCTTCATGAAAGGGTAGTTTTACCATGAATCTTCCATTTTGAATAACTGTATTTTGAGCAAAGTGAGTTTCACACTGTTTTTCAGCTGTTGATAGTTGTTTTCCCAAGGTTGCAACTTCATCAAGTTGCCATAACCTAGCCAATGCTGATTCTAGATTTATATCCTCTTGAATGCAGATTCCACAACTTGCATTTGCACTGTCATTGCCGCCAATTTTTCCGGAAACGATCCATCCTAGAAGCGTATTTTGCAGAATGGGTAGGTCTTTGGATAGTTTTATTTGTCCGGCTGTCATCAACTGATTGTAGAACTCCGCTCCTAACAATATGTCAATTTTGTTCGGATGATTGAATGATGGATCTGCTAGCGTTATATTGCTGGGAATTTTCCATTCGTCGATATTGATGTCTTGTGAGGGCTGTGGAGATATAATGTGCGGTAGTACTGCTGCTTCTAGCCGTGTTGCGAAACTATTGATCCGTGAATGTAACCCAACATTGACTCGATGTCGTACCTTGGTGTTACTGGAGCCGATACCATTAATGGAAATTGATGATGATTTTGTTGAAATACCCAATCTTTTCACCAACCGCTCTGTAACAAAATTCACCTGTGAGCCCGAATCCAGGATTGCACGGCACTGCACTTCTGTTCCATTTCCCTTGACCTTTACCATGGCAGTGCTAAGCAGGACATAAGTATTCGTTCGTGAGTGTTCGGCGGTTGCCAGTGAAGCTGCTTCCTGTTTGGAAGCTGTTGCTTTGGTCGTTGATGGTGTAGTATTTTTCAATGCATGCTTTTCAGTTGGAGTGGTTTCCAATGATGACCTTGCGTTTGCGTCTTCAAAATGTAACAATGTGTTATGCTTTTTGTTACATTTCAAACAACTTCTTAGTGGGCAGTTTACCGCAGCATGCCCCGGTTTAAGACAGTTGTGGCAGTATCTATGCCTTTGTACAAACTGGAAACGAGTAGATGGAGATTGTTGGAGAAATTCCTTGCATGAAAACAATTGGCGTTTTCCCTTTTTGCACATGTTGCAGTTGTCATTATTAGGATTATTTGACGTGACCGTAGTGCAGACCTTTGAAGTTTGGTTTGTAGTTTTGATACACATTGCCTCCAGGGATTGAAAGTGCTTTTCGAGGAATTGCAGGAACTCTGTGAGCGTTTGTACTTCTCGTGGTTTCGATAACGATTGCTCGTAGCGCAGACGTGTGGGTTGATCCAATTTCTTTATTAGCAGATGAATCAGTAGTGGATCCCATGTTGATGTGTCTATTTGTAAATTGTTCAGAGCTAAGAGACATTCTTTGGTTGTGTCATGAAGTTTTTTGATGTTGTCCATTGAAGTCCCTCCCGTCGTACTGAGTAGCTCATTTATTAGTTTGCTCACCAGCAAGCGTTTATTGTTGTAACGCTCCAAGAGTACCAACCAAGCCGCTTCGAAATTTTTTTCTGTTGAAGCGAAATGCTTAATGAGATTTCCAGCTTCACCCACCACGTGAGTCTTCAGATAGTACATTTTCTGAATTTTTGCTAGTGGCTGACTTATTACCAGTTGCGTAAATAAGTCGTAGAACTCCTGCCATTTCAGGTAGTTCCCGTCAAACTTTGAAATGGTGATTTTTGGCAATGAAACTGAGTGTGGTTTGAATGTTGCACAACCTGGACTTGATGATTGCATAACCCTCACCTCATTATCTGCTGCCTGCAGACAACTCCGCACTCTTTGCTCCAGCACCATGAATTGATCGTAACTGTAACCCTGCTGTGTGGGATTGTCGAACATTTCAAATATTTTGAAGTGAATATCCTCGATGTTTGCCCATAATTTACTGATTACAGGTCGGCATCTTGGTGAAACGGTGTCGTTTAACGCTCGTTCCAATGAAGCCATCATTACTCCTTGCCTGCGTACCAACTTGATGAAACTGTTTGTTTCTGATTCCGGTTGATTCCCCTGTGGTGGTTGTGTTTCAGCCGGCTTTTGTTGAGTTGCAGCTGGCAGCTGGTGATGACTTGCAGCTAGCTGACGCGCTGCAGTTTCGAATACTTCCCTATATTGGACCACTACGTTCATTATGGTGTTGTAGTACTCCTTCGTGAAGTAATCGTGATCCATGGGCAGGTTTTCGAGTACACGGATTTGGGTGTCGGTTGTTTCGAAATTTTCCCATTCGCTGTTTAACCTCCTTAAGCGTTCCTCGTAATATTCCGAGGACTGCTTTCGGGTGGCGGCGTCCTTTTTGAAGTTCCTTATTATGGTTTCAATGTTGGAGCCATATGTTTTTTGTTCGTTGACCAATTCACTGAAGGTTGCCATTTTTTCTTGGGGTCACCAGAATGTTGATTAATGTTGTTTTTGCTGCTATCTTGAGCTGCTAACTGACTTTATTAAGCTCTAACCGAACCTTTATATACGTCAAAATAGATGTTAACCATTAGCGAAATCTAATACACATATATATTCTTGAGTCGCACCCTTTAAATGCAGACGTAAACAGATTACGTTCACACGGTTAATAACTGCAGACGCAAACACATTCCGTTCACACGGTTAGTATAGCGCAATTGGAATGCAGACGAAATCCAATGCGGATCATGTTCCGTGCACTGCATTTTTACAGGGTGGAACATTTTTAGACTTCGTTAATAGTTAACACAGATGTTGATGACTTCCCTTTAATTAAAGAATAAAAAGTTTGTGGAAATAACAATTAATTCATTTATTCTCTATTAAATTAAGAAATTGACCAAAACACTCTGAATGCAAATAAATAAATAACGAAAACAAATGTATAAAAGAGAAGCGTCAAGGCGTTCATTGTAGCATACCTCTGAAGTTGGACGCAAAGTTTTGAGGTAGCAAATGTCAGGCGAGGTTAACAAAGCTTTATGTATTCGACCCTTTAGTAATTGATCGATTACTCCAGTTAGGGATCTGCTTATGCCCAGATTAGTAAGAGCGGTGTTAATAGCCTCCGGACTTATATTGTTAAAAGCCCCTTCAATGTAAAGGAAGTCCACGAGACAGTAATTTTTCAATTATATAGACTAGGCTGTGAAGCGCAGTTTCTGTTGATTTACCCTTGGTGTAAGCATGCTGATAGCTGCAGATAAGCTTGCTATCAATAGTAGTGGAGAGTTAGTCGCTGATTATCCTCTCGAAAGTTTTGAGTGCAAACGACGAGAGGCTGATGGGTCTGTAGTCAGAGGCCCTCCCAACCTTAGGAATAAACACTACCGTGGCGTGTCTCCAGGAGCACGGAATGTAAATAGTTAAGAGCCAGGCAGGCTGTATAGAGAAATACTAGCCCCAACTAAACCCCACCTTTAAAACGATACCTTATTTATTAATATTGGTTCCAAAGGAGAGCAGAAAATTAGGAGCATACACTTTTTAGACCTTACAGAAATAATATATATGATTTCCTTATTCCTTCAAAGAGTGATTTACTCGTGTCGTGGTCAATTTTCTGATTGAGCTTGGTCGTTTAACCGTGTAAATAGAAATTCCACCCATGTTAGTCTGGCTTAAGATTTTTGCTTTATTTTTTTATTTTTCCTTCATGCAAATTAAACAAAGATCATATTCGAAAGGTTTCTTTAAAAACAACGCAAACTGAAAGCCATTTTGTTCTAAAAAGGGACTGAAATCATAAAACCTCTACCATGTTCAATTCAAATGCCCTGCAGTCTTTTTGTTTCGTTGGTGAAAAATACAAAAACCCACCAAAAAAAGTTTCCAGTCAATCTGGTAGGATGATTTTCAATGATTTGTCATAAATTCAGTAAAAGTAATATGGCCATCTTGGGTCCTACTTCAATAAGTGAATCTACCTTTTATACTTCTACCATAGATTTACACATTTCGTAAAATTATATGGTTCCAAGAATCCCCCTATTGAGAATTATTTGTTTGGTTGCTATACCACCATATCTTTACCATATCATTGCTTGTTGTCCCACCCCCCTAGCGCGACTACTACCGGTCGCTAGCCTATTTGTTGTAATTTTGCTTGTATTTGTGCTGTTGTTTTATGAGTGTTTCCAGCGCAAAAATTGTTGCTGCCGCTCAAATCTTCTTAATTTTTAGGAATTACCAATGAATCTTAAAAAAAAAAAAAAAAAAAACTAATGGCGGCGAAATACCAACAGGTTATCATAACCTCTAACGAGATTTTTAGCCGAGCTTCTCTTTCCAACTTGTGGTGTGTTGCTTTTGAGTTTTCCTACAAGTTGGCGGGACCTACAGTTTTTTGCCGACTCCGAACGGCACTTGCAAAGCAAATGAATTTTTTGCTGAGAAGCTTCTCATGGCAGAAATACACCCGGAGAGTTTGCCAAACTACTGCCGAGGGGTGACCCCGTTTAGAAAAATTCTTTTTCTAAATAATTTTTGATGTCACTTTTGTCGAGCATCGAACCGCCACGACTTGGTGTAGAAGGCCGAACACTTAACCGCTACACCACGGCGGCCGCCAATGAATATTACCCTCAAGTTAATTCCCAAAAATTAATTTAATTCGGGATTTGCGCAAATGTGTCAGCCCTATAACATCGCTGTAATATTTCAGTAATGCTATGAATAAACACAGGGAGATTATCCCGCATAAATCATCTTTTACCAGATCATTGAAGCTTATTGTTATACCAACTTTGGTAATGGTGTGTGGATAAGGTGGAAATCCACATAAAAGCGCGACATCTATCGATCGCTATCCTTAATTTGCCTGTGATTCTTGCTGTTTTTGTTTATTCATCTGAAGAGTGTTACCAGCACAAATTTTTTGCGAATTTATAATGAAGAGTATGCTCAAGTAAATTTCCAAAAACGCCGGATTTGCGCTAATATATCAGGCCTATAATATTAAGCGGCTCGAACACACCCAATACATCATACATGCGTACATAGTCGGTATATCCCTGTGGGCTTTTTCTGAAGTCTTGATCTATGCCTCCGCCTATTTTGAAGCCGCATTTCAGTATCTCATGTCCTTCTCTATCAAAATCTTTTTCTTTATGAAGCGTAATTGGAATCTTTAAATAAATAATTTTAAAATTAAACCTAATTTGGTAAACATTTGTACACATTCCACATAGTTTAGGAGTCCGATATGAGTCTTAAATTAGGGAAAAATATTATGATCATACACAGAGCCAAAAGTGGCTAATAAAATGAAAAAGATTGTCTTCATGAACAGTAGGGGTAGTCGAAACGGTGGAAACGAAGAAAAAACTATACGAAAATAACCCGCGGGCGTTATTTCACTGCACCTATAAAAACATTTCTAGTCGTAAACTTAGTACACATTAGGTTAGGTTAGGTTCAATTAATTACGTGAAAAAACGTGCAAATTCCGATTCCGAAGAGAAAAATCCAAAATTCGCTACGTTTTGGAATTTCGCAAAGTTATCGTTTTTAAACAAGTGAGAAACACCATCTTTGTATTTTACGAAGTCTCCAGCTTTGCTTATCCCAGTTTAAGAGCTATTAGCAGATTTAGTCAGGGCCGCCGAGAGAAAATCCGGGCCTCCATACTAAATGAACAAATTCTCAAAATCAAAATTACCATCGTTTACATATTTACATATCGCTCATTTGCTGCAATGTCGTCATAACTAAAAAAAATGTGATATTACAGAAAACGCTTTTTTAGTTTTTGAATTGATGTATATTTATATGGGCTATGTTATTAAACCAAAAGGCTTCTATCGCGATGCTGCGTAAAATGTTAAAACTAAAGAGCTGCATAAGTCCTGAAAAAGTTAACTTTTGATAACTCATAAAAAATTTGAACTTCAACTCACACAAACAACAGAAATATGTACTCGCGGGTTCGGATAAAATATGAAGCAAATATTGTTAGTTGTTGTTCCTACTGGTGCGCTTAACTAAAAATACTCGCACAAGTACGCAAGAAACTCGTTTGCTGTGAGTAAACACTGTTCAAGAAAAAGGTGGTGCGAGTAAATGAAGTTGCACTAGTGAACTCAGTTAACTCATAGTTTTTAGTTAGGCAAGAAAATCTGAACATAAATTGTATATATGTATTGTGACGAATTCGATGATGCCTCGATTATTTTCCCTGAGTTCAATCACTGTACGTTAAATAAAACACTCCGATTCTGCTTAATAAGTAGTACGCTTTATTCAGTACTAAAAACCGTAGTACAATATCGCGGGTTAATTCACTGTTCAGTACTTCACTGTACAACACTTCAAAATAAACTGATTGAGGTGCGTTATCTTTGCGCGGTTTATATACCCTAGCAAACAGCAGTTTCACAACCTAGAAATGCCTAAACATTTCTGGTTTATTCGTGCAACACTGTTCTCGAAGCGTTTATCTATCGATATCTCCTCTTTGTGCCACATTCGCAAACACGCGAGCTCTCTCCCTCTCTCGCTCTCACGTCATGTATCTTAACATCTGTAGTTGTGGTAGTGACGCTAGTGATGGAAATACGCTAGAGTTGGGAGATGAGCGATTCTTGAGAACATTCGCCACACTGCCCTCCACCTAAGTCTGATCGTCCCGATCACACATTTCCCGATCCAAACGTTGCTAGCCTCTCCAGGTGAACCACCTTCATTTTGTTTCGTGGTCTTCCAACAGTTTGTATGCGGTAGACAACGTCATTTATCATTTGCATTTAGCATGTGATACCGTCTCCGCAAATGATCTCTTTGGATTTGCATAGGTGGCCCGCTTCGTCTCCACATCACGTATTCCATTTATGAAACTTTGTATCTTTACCCTCTCCATGTACTCTACAGGTGCATCCGCGTTTGCTAGGTGCGCTAACCTCTCGATGTCCGATGCAAATTCTTGTAAGGTCTCATTGGGCTTCTGGCATCGATTTTGTAGCTCTATTTGGTAAATCTGCTTCCGATGCTCGCTACAATAACGTCTCTCCACAGCACCCATCAATGCTTCATAGTTGTTTCGTTCGCCATCAGGAATTGTCTGTAAGATTTCGGCTGCCGGTCCTTTCAATGCTACGAAGAGTGCAGCGACTTAGTCTTCAGCTCCCCAGTTGTTCACAGCTGCTGTCTTCTCAAATTGTAGCTTAAATACCTGGAAAGGAACAGAACCGTCAAATGATGGGGTTTTTTACCGTGGGTGCGCTTGTTGAAACAGTTGGACGATTTAGCTGCAACTCCTGGATCCGTCCTCTCAACGCATTAACTTCAGCGTCAATTTTATCTTGAAGTTCTGCAATCTTTGCATCTTGTGCCTCCAGATGAGATGACATATAAGCCTTGTGTTCTTCCAGTTGAGTGGAGATCTGCGATGATACCTGTGCCGAAATTTGCGACGACATTCGTGTCTCCTGCTCTTCCAGCCTTGATGACATATAAGCCTTGTGTTCTTCCAACTGAGATGCCATGTGTGTCTTCTGTTGCTCCAACTGAGATGCCATGCAAGTTTTCTGTTCCTCAAACTTTGATGTTATATTCGTCGACATCTGAGCCAATACAGCCAACAGCGAGTTTGTGTCCACATTTGTCACTGAATCCGGAGTATCCTTTTGCTCTTCTATTTTCGTCGCTCCCTCTTCCGAAAGCTGAAAAACACAATCTTCAACGTTGATTCCTTCCGCTTCCATAGCCTCGCGTAGACGTGATTGTAGCTCTGGCTTATTGCCTGTTGTTACCATTCCACGTTTCTCCAACTCGTTTTTGAGTTGTTGGATCTTCAAGTCATTAAACTTTGCCATATCCTTGCAATGTCCTTGTTATCCTTTTCAATGTCCGTGTTATCCTTTTCAATGTAGTACGCTTTATTCAGTACTAAAAACCGTAGTACAATATCGCGGGGTAATTCACTGTTCAGTACTTCACTGTACAACACTTCAAAATAAACTGATTGAGGTCCGTTGTCTTTGCGCGGTTTATATACCCCAGCAAACAGCAGTTTCACAACCTAGAAATGTCTACACATTTCTGGTTTATTCGTGCAACAGTGTTCTCGAAGCGTTTATCTATCGTCATCTCCTCTTTGTGCCACATTCGCAAACACTCGAGCTCTCTCCCTCTCTCGCTCTCACGTCATGTATCTAAACAGCTGTAGTTGTGGTAGTGACACTAGTGATGGAAATACGCTAGAGTTGGGAGATGAGCGATTCTTGAGAACATTCGCCACAGTATGTTGTATGTATGCAAGTTGTTCTTCAGTCGAAAATAAAGCAACGCAGATGTGTACATACACATACATATGTATGTGAGCGTCCTAACCTGGCGATTAGTTTAGGATGCGTTAGGGATCAGTTGCAAGGGATGTATGTGCACATTCGTTTGAGGCTGTCCTAATTATACATACATATTTATACCCGAACGGGTACAAAAGGACTAATCCACTTTTCGCCCAAACGGGTACTTTTAGCTCCTACTCTAGTGTGAGTATTAGACTGGGCCAAATAAAAAAGTTTTTTTTTTTTCAAAAATTAGATATATTGATTTTATTTTTGAGAAATGTAAGAAACACTGTAAAATTTACAGATCTTAATATTCAATTCTAGAGATCTATCATCGCTAGTTTCGATTTTACAGACTTTACCTCATATTTGGTATAAAAACGACAATCCATTTACCTTAACATATTCTTGTAGGAAATTGAATTCCCTACAAAAACTGACAAGACTGAAATTTTTTCAGTATTCTAGTATTCTAGCCCCAAACATTGACATGTTTTTCTGGTTTCCCCATTTTTATACCTTTCATGAACATGAAATGAATACTTTGGTCCGATGTTTGTAAGTATGAGAAGAAGAAGAGATAGACCCACTAATAAGTATACCGTTATGATCAGGACGATGAGTTGATTCGCTTTAGACATGTCCGTCTGTCCGTCCGTCCGTCTGTTTGTACGCAAACTAGTCCCTCAATTTTAGAGATATATATCTCGATGAAATTTGGTATGAAGGCGTTATTTTATATGAGAACAATCATTCGTCGGAACCAGCAAGATCGGACCAAAACTACTCATAGCTCCCATACAATCGATTGTTCCGATAAACGGATTTTGGGCTATAACTTCAGTAATTAAAGAGCTAGTAACGTGAAATTTGGTAGGTATTGATGTTTTTATATGTGAAATATCGATGTTGAAAATCATTGAGATGGGATAAATATTTCATATAGCTCCCATACAATCGATTGTTCCGATAAACGGATTTTGGGCTATAACTTCTGTAATTAAAGAGCTAGTAACGTGAAATTTGATAGGTATTGATGATTTTATATGTGAAATATCGATGTTGAAAATCATTGAGATGGGATAAATATTTCATATAGCTCCCATACAATCGATTGTTCCGATAAACGGATTTTGGGCTATAACTTCTGTAATTAAAGAGCTAGTAACGTGAAATTTTGTAGGTATTGATGTTTTTATATGAGAAATATTGATGTTGAAAATCTTTGAGATGGGATAAATATTTCATATAGCTCCCATACAATCGATTGTTCCGATAAGTGGATTTCGGGCTTTCACTTCTGTAATTAAAGAGCTAGTAACGTGAAATTTGGTAGGTATTGATGTTTTTATATGTGAAATGTCGATGTTGAAAATCATTGAGACAGGATAAATATTTCATATAGCTCCCATACAATCGATTGTTCCGATAAACGGATTTTGGGTTATAACTTATGTAATTAAAGAGCTAGTAACGTGAAATTTGGTAGGTATTGATGTTTTTATATGTGAAATATCGATGTTGAAAATCCTTGAGATGGGATAAATATTTCATATAGCTCCCATACAATCGATTGTTCCGATAAACGGATTTTGGGCTATAACTTCTGTAATTAAAGAGCTAGTAACGTGAAATTTTGTAGGTATTGATGTTTTTATATGTGAAATATCGGTGTTGAAAATCATTGAGATGAGATAAATATTTCGCATAGCCCCCATACAATCGATTGTTCCGATAAACGGATTTTGGGCTATAACTCCTATAATTATAAAGGTAGGGTCGTGAAATTTCGTAACTATCGCTCTGTTAGAAAGTGGAATGTCGATGTTAAAAATCAATGAGATTGGACCAACAAAACACATCGCCCCCATATAATCGATAGTTCCGATAATTTCGGTATGAGATAAATTTACAATTCACACAGGCTGTACTGGGAATCGAACAGTGAAAATCGTGACGCTTATTCATGAAAGGTATATAGCCTTCGGCACAGCTTTCCGTACTTGTTTTCTTTCAAAAATTGTTAAAAATGCAAATATCCATGTACAAAAATGATAGATACAGATTCTTGAAGGAAATTGAATGGGCTACAAAAAAGGTTGAACTTTTTTTTTCTAAAGTTACTCTTTCAAAACTTATTTAGTATCAAAGTTGAAAAATCTTATTTCCGTGTTTTCCTGGTGTTTTTGATCCAATTTTTTGTACTAAATTTTGTTTATTCATATCTTACATGATCAATAATCATTATATGAACAATACAATAACCAAAAAAAAAAAATTTTTCAAATGCGTTTTTTGTTGCCATAATTTAAGGATATCGGCGTCTTTAGCAGTGTTGGCGGTCAGTTTCGATCATCTAGGGAAATCCCACATAAAAAATAATGCAGGCAACTTCGAAGTACTTATTTTTCAATATTTGGTAAACTGTGTCGCACCCATCTATGGTTAGAACAATACAGGCTAGCATTAGCCGAAAACAACAATAATTTGATTGCCTAAGATACATATTAGTTAACTAAATCCAGTTTAAAGAAATATCCGAACAATGAGTGCACCTAAAAATGTGTGCAAATACTTCTTGTATTCGAATGTACTTGAAGTTGAAGGGGTGGTTTATTTGTGTTTATGTTACGAACGAGTCGAGTTCACCGCTAGCGAAAAACTACAACCAACAATAAATTGCCTGTATGTGTATTCGAACAAACGCAATCGGCGCCAGCGCACAACTCGAGTTATGCGTTGAACTAGAAAATTATTTGGTTTATTCGTAGGAGAGTTAACGCATGCAACCCTTTAGTTAAAACCTCAGATATAATACTTTGTTAGTTATTTCCGATATATTAGTGATGTTAACTCAAAATTTGGGGTTTTTGAGTTATGGCGACGTTGCAGAAAATGAGCGATAAATCCTTTTATATAAACATTAGGGATGGCAATCCCGGGATTTTCGGGACTTAAAAACACCGGGATTCGCTCATTTGCTGCAATGTCGTCATAACTAAAAAAATGTGAATTTCTAGTTTTTGAATTGATGTATATTTATATAAAAAAATTGCATCGCTTCGATTTGAGTGAAATTTGAATTTTGAAAGTGATCTGCTATGTAAAAAAAAAATCTCACTAAAGTCGGGTATAAATATTGGATGGTTACCGATATATACGGGTTTGAATTCGCATTTTTTTTGTAAGTCTTTTTTTCTTTATATTAGAAGTCCTGTAACTGAAGTGCTAAGAAGGAACATGTAAACCGTTTTCTTTAGTATTCTTTCCGTTCTTTTCGAATATGAATTTAAGAAAAAAAAAAAATTAGTAAAAAATGTTTATCAATTTTTTTCAAATTTGGGTATTTTAAATTTTTTTTTACTTTAATTTAAAGCTTGATATTTTTTCTTTAAAATGAAACCTTTTTGGGAGTGGGCCGCGAAAATTTCTTGAATGAATTCACGGAATTTTTTTCCTTTTAACACACAACTCATTACGAAAAATTAAATTATAAAATGATTTTATTTATATATTTATTTCAGTGTAGATACTTACAGACTATTGATAGTTAATAGCAGTGAATAAATTTACATTTAACAGATTCACATACTAGCATTAAAATCTAAAATGCCATTCTGCTGGAATACCGAAATCTTCCTGGTGGTGTAAAAGATTTTTGAAGTTATACTTGTTTTTAAAATGATGTGGTGCCCCGTCAGTAAAGTATATGATTTTGGTAACTTTATAGTTGTTGTTTAGAGACTCCATCAGCAATTGTTGGAAAGCGTATACAGTTGCGGTGTCAATTTTCAGATTATCTGATAAAATTGCCATATTTTGTGTGAAACAATATTTCTTTCCTTATAATAAAAAACGACAGTGAATATCGTCACCTGGTCATTATTCCAATGAAAAGATTGTGCAGCATTTTGAGCAACGAATGTGTAATTTTCAGCAAAGTCACACGTTACGAGAAATTCACCTTCCTTTAGGCTTTTTCTATCTTTGAAAAGGTTGACTGTTGTTTAGCAATATATGAATGTGGCTTTAACTTGTATATGCGATCGCAAAACTCTTCCACAAAATCATCCAAACTAGAAATTATAGTGCGTAATGTACAACTGTCGGTTTGTTGCAAGCTCATATACTCTACATTTTCCATACTTTTATCTTCGAGGGCTGATTTTAAAATAAATATCTCAACTCTGGGACATTTTTGACGCTCGTTGAGATTCAGGCAGAAGTATCACTTCTGCAGTTAATTATTTTAAAAATATCTTGATAACTTTCAAAGGGAAAATTAGTTCCACAAGTCACGTCTTTGAAGTCGACAGATTTTAGCATTAGGCTAACGTTTTCGTGATGAACGCAAAAACACACCGTGTGAGTACCACTGGCTCCAGCCAAAACACAGTGGCGTGGTCTAAGCCGGAAAATTTTTGATACACCAATCTGTATTGTGGTGGGTATTTTTAAACAGCTCGTGCATTTCCTGAACATGTTCACGTGATCCATTTCATTCCACTCATAATGCGACTGTTTTCATCATTTTCATAAAATGATTTTATAACGTCAACTACTTCAGATGACAAAGTTTTCCCATTTTGAGGTTTGGCGAAGTTAAAACCCCGAAGGAATCAACTAATTGCTTCGCTCTTGCTGCCCGACGTCTTGTGGTTCCGAACTCAGTAGCCAGTTTCTTTTAACCCCACGATTTAGGCCCTAGTGTCAAAAGCATTATTCTTTCTGAATCACTGGTGGATTTTGAAAACTTTTCCTTTATTTGTTCAAAAACTTCCACAGCTGCTTTGTGTTTAGGGTTTTGACAAATTGATGCTATTTCCCGGCTTCTGCTTCACTTTCTATATAACTCTGATCATTTGAAAATTTGGAATTGCTCTAATGTTAAAATAAATGTATATTTATGTAAAAACGATATCTTGATAAAAAATTAATTTAATGTTATATACAGGTTATACCTATACTACTGATTCGCATTCTTGATACATCGGAGACTGGGGGGAAATTTCACTCAACCGAATTCTACAAGATCTGCAAATTTTACCATTAATTGGTAGAAACATATATTTTTTCCTAAGGCTTTCAGATATCTTTCTAAAGCCACGACTGCAAACTTTATGGTTATTTTCCTTGAAAGGGTTGACGCACTGATTTTGGAAGCCACGTTTATACATTATAAATCGCGTAAAAAACGAATTTACACTAGGTGATTAGTTAAAAAATTTTGTACTCCGTTCACTAAGATTACTACTTAAACTTATGTCCGGCCATACCCGGGCAATCTATTTATAAAGACACAAGCATGCAGGTAATCAAGATCAAGGCTCGTTAACCACTGGAAAGCCCACATAAAAAAACAATCAGGTAGTTGCAATCTGTTCAGGCCTAACTATGAATTCACAAGAAACTTGTATGTCTCGCTAGTAGGCCTCAATGCAATTGAGTATTAAACCCTTGAGTTTCCTTGGGTAAGGGTCAAGGGTGAATGCACCCTTATCGCGAGTTTTGATTTCACCCGTAAAGATTCACTTTTTTTCTTCGCCTTATCGCAGATAGAAGCGAACAGACTTTTCGTGTTCGAAAAAAATTCCGCCTTATCGGCAACGCTGTTTTCGGGCGAAATGAACAGCGGGGAATCCCAATTCTATTCATTTTTATTTTACAGGCGAACAAGAGTGAAACAAAATGTAAGCAATTGCTTCTTTTGAATATTAAATACTCTTCTAACTAAATATTATTTTAATTTTAGGAGTAAATCAATAAATAAAGCACAGGCGGATATACTGCTTGAAAAGATGATGGAAACTCCCGACATTGCAAAAGGTTTCACGAGGAAAAATAAAGAAAAAATTACAAACGTGTGGAAGCAGCTTGCATTACCCCTGGAAGCAGCTTGCATTACCCCTGAATATTATCCGAAATGATAGAACTTCTGGTCTCAGGGGGGGTGGACTTGCTATTTATTTTAAATCTTTGCTCAACTACAAAATTATCTACAAGTCTTCTTCTTCTGAGATTGTTGAAAGCCTATTTGTTGAGTTTAGTAATAACGGACAAAAATTGCTTGTTATTTGCGTTTATAACCCACATAAATCTAATGATCTTGCATACTTGTTTGAAAAAATATCGGAACTGTCTATAAGCTATGTGCACGTTCTAGTTTGTGGTGATTTTAACGTGGATCTCCTAGCTGCTGACTCTCTTAGTAGGAATCTTCTTGACTATCTTACCTCTTGTGGCATTACAGTTGTGAACAAATATGCAACCCGGTTTGGACCGTCTTGTAAGCCTAGTATGCTTGATATTTTTGGTGTCAGTGTGACTGGTGTGATCAATCATATTGATCAATTTGCACTCGATGGCGTTTCTGATCACGAGCTGATGTTTTTATCATATGACATAGATTTTGGCAGGAGAAATTGTCTTAACTCTCTCACGTTTCGTGATTTTAAAAATATAGATTTTCCTGCGCTAATAAATGAGGGTTTTTCGTTGGATTGGAATGCATGTTGGTTTCTTTCCTCTGTTGATCTTAAACTGAACCATGTAACAAGGCTTATAAAATACTTGTTCGATAAATATGTACATCTTCGTATTGCTAAATTGGCCTCGAATAACAAGCCTTGGTTCTCTAAAGAAAATCTAAAGTGGATTAAAGCTAGAAGCAAGGCGTACAAAATGTGGAAGACATGCCCTTCTTCTGAAAACTGGGAAGCTTATAAAAGAGCCAGAAATAAAGTCACGACTGAACTACGACACTCTAAAAAAGTATTCCTGGAAGCTAAATTTAGTAAAGACGTTCCTTCAAAGGTCTTGTGGAAGAATTTGAAGTCGTTTGGTGTAGGTTCCAAGGATGTCAAGGTCTGTGAAATTAATGCGGATGAGATGAATTCATATTTTATTAATGGAAGTTCCCAAACTGTTATGCCAAGTTTTAATATAGACGCAAACCAAATCTGTAAGTTTCCTGATTCGTTTGGTTTCGAGGTGTCCACTGAAGCGGAAATTCTAAAATGTATATTTGCCATTAAATCGAATGCGATTGGCGTGGATGATATAAGCTTACGATTTTTAAAACTTATTGCCCCATGCGTGGTTCCATCACTCACACACATCCTAAACTTCTCGATTACGACTTCTACTTTTCCAAGTGAATGGAAACTTGCTAACATCATTCCAATTCCTAAAAATAATCAACCCGAGTCTCCTAGAGACTTCCGGCCAATTAGTGTTTTGCCTGTACTTGCCAAAGTCTTTGAAAAGCTTCTTGCGAAACAAATCGTGGCACATTTCACAAAGCATGGTCTTCTTAGTGCAAGCCAGTCTGGCTACCGGCATGGACACAGTTGCTCTACTGCTATACTAAAGGTAATAGAAGACATTCGGCCTGCTTTTGATAAACAATATCTTACATTCTTGGTACTGCTAGACTTTTCTAAAGCATTCGATACTGTGAATCATGATATACTTCTGTTAAAGCTCAAGCACTACTTTGGTTTTAATGCAGCCTCCATTAAATTTTTAAAAAGCTACCTCTCGAATAGATATCAGCAAGTTCAGTGCGGTCATTGTTTTTCTTCTCGTGAAGAAATTTCATCGGGAGTTCCGCAAGGATCAATTTTAGGCCCTCTTCTTTTTAGTGCGTTCATCAATGATATTGTTCACTGCTGCTATGATGCATCTGTACATCTTTATGCCGATGACACACAAATTTATCTTTCACGCCCAATTGGTCTTAGCGAGGATTTAGTTTTCAGACTAAATGCGGACCTAAAAAGAATATCTATATGGGCCATGGCGAATGGACTTAGCTTAAATACGGCCAAGACACAACTTCTCCCCATATCGCATGCCTCCTTTGACTTAAAAGACATATCGGCTGTTGTTCTAAACGACTCAGTCATAGCACCCCAGATGACTGTAAAAAACCTCGGCTCAAGATGAACTCGAAACTAACATGCTCGGATCACATTAATTACAGCTTATCAAGGATTTACTTTGCTTTAAGGAATTTGTGGCAAGTATGTTTTGATCTTCCGACACATACAAAACTTAAGTTGGTACAGTCATTAATTGTGCCCCATATATCTTACTTTGAACTTGTTTATTGTGATCTGGATTGTAACTCAAGAAAAAAATTGAACTTGGCTCTGAATAACGTTGCTAGATTTATATACCGTAAAAAGAAGTTTGACCATATTTCAACTTACACAATTAATATTTTAAACTTAAGTCTGGTCAACTATCTGAAAGTTAGAAATCTAATGTTCCTATTCAAGATTATGAGCAGCCATCAGCCGGGCTACCTCTTTGAGAAGCTGACGTTTGTTCGTTCGTCACGTACCCACGATATCATAGTACCTAGATACTCAGCACTAGCTGCCTCTAGATGTTTTTTTGTTAGCACTATTAGAATCTGGAATTCGCTACCAGTTGCAATTAAAAGCATAACATCGATAGGATGTTTCGAAAAGGCAGTCAAATCATTTTTTGGTTAGTAACCTCTTTTCCCACTTTCTTTAACCATTTTCCCTATCTGGTTTCCCCTTTTTCCCCCCTTTCATTCTTTAACTGATAATGTACTACGCTTTTCGTTAGTTTTAAGTTTAAAATTTTGTAATCTCTATATACCTATGTACCTGTGATCATGTTAGTACAATTAAAAGACTATAAGTCTTACTGTACCTCCTATGAAAGTTTAATAAATGTTTAATGTTTAATTTCACATATAGCCTGGGTCCACCTGTTAAGTCAGAATTTCAAGGAAAAAGGTAACATTGCTTTGTATTAATACATATACAAACCATTTAGTATGCCAACGTATCTATTAACTAGGTGTGGAGTGACCAGAAACGCTATGTGAGGAACAAGGTGTCACAAAATAAAATACATGCAAGGGGAACAGGCGGCGGACCCAACAAAACGCAAACACTTTCCAGTGCAGAAGAAGCAAACTATCGACTACTAGATCTCAAAGACTCCTTTGACGGCGTTGAAGATTCGCACAGGTACGGGCCAGTGGCAAAAAGGGCTAAGACGGATTCACAGGTAGAGATTTTAGCAGATGTGTTACTACGCAGTGATGACGCTCCTGGCTGCAGTACCGAGACAACAGATAGCGAAGCTGTTGCTTCTCAATGTGAGTCTGTTGATCTGCCGAACGAATGCCAACAAAATGACATCAGCGCACAGCCAGTTCCACAAAGTGCGAACAAAAAATTATCAAGTGCTGAGTTGGTATTAAAGGAGCTTGTGAAACAGCAACAAATATGTGATTAGTTGGGTGAAATGATGACAGAAAAAAGTCACACAATGAGGTGATGCAGGATTGTGCCTTGAATATAAATCGCACACTTGATCGTATGTGCGACCTAAAGGAAAGAAAATTAAGGGAATTAACGCACCACAATATTGAAATGGAAAAGATGCGTAAAAAAGAAGTTGAGGAGTTAATTGTCTTTAATCGAAGGGAGTTGGAATTAAAAGAATTAAAAATAGAGATTTTAAGAAAAGAAAAGTAAGACTGAAATGATTTTTTTTTTAAATAATTTTTTAATATTTTAATTTTTTTTTTAATTTAAAAGAATTAAAAATAGAGATCTGATGGAACAAAAACAAAGACTGAAAATTATTGAAAAATGAAGTTTTTTTTTTTTAATAAGTTGCAAAACTGTTATATATTATTTATTTTTATGAATAATTTTTTTTTTTTTTTCATTTCTATTGAAAATAGATTTTTTTTATTTATTTTCAACAAGCTGCAATAATATTGATGTTAATTAAATGGAATAAAATATTTATGTTTATTAAATTAAGTAAAAAAGTACCTTATTACTTTTAAATAAAACTAACTAATGAAATTAAATCATGTCTACTTTATTCAAAGAGTGTTTGTGATTTCTGCACCAAATAGGTACTACTTCCTTCGTGGATCTGTTGATTATGTACTGTGGAAGTCTCGTTCAAATCTGCATCATAAGATGGGTCATGAAAGTTAGCTTCACTTTTGTAATGAAGGCAAATGTTATGCAAAGCTGCGCAAACGTTGATAATTTTGATTGCTTTGGCAGGAGCATAGTACAATTCTCTTGCGCCTAAGAGACACCTCCATCGGTTTTTAAGTACACCATTTGTTCTTTCGATTATATTTCGGCCCCTGGAGTGCACTTCATTAAATTTTGCCTGAGGTGATCCAACTTATTTATTTAAATTAATTTATTTTTTATTTAAACATAAACTATGTGTGTATGTACTTACGAGCATAACATTTAAACGACACTTCCCCTTTCTATTGTAGTATTGATGAATGTTTTTGGAAGGGGATGTTATGTTAACGCGAGTTCCATCAACGCATCCTACAACTCCTGGTATTGCGAACTTCGTGTAAAAGTCGCGTGCAATTTGACGTTGCTCTTCTGAGTTAGGCCACTTTATCCATTGGGGACAAAGCAATGGTTCCAAAATACTCAGCACCTCTGACAGAACCTCGCTGAAGGAAGACTGGCTAAGACCCACCTCATGGTCCTTGCCAACGCCTTTTTGATGTCCTCCCTCTGCGAAAAAACGTAGACAAGCGCTCAACTTAACAATCGGTGGTATTCCAAATTTTTGCTTCACTGCAAATATGTAAACGCTGGCTTATTTAGTCTATAATATTGCCGAAAACTATTAAAGAAACCATTAATTGGTTATTAAAAAGTGCTGAAAAGAACTTGAGTAACTCACATTGAATCACTTAGCTCCAAAGGGTTGGAACTGTCCCTTAATCGCCTCCGGATGGCTTTCTGATTGGTATTCTCCTCGCGTTCGATTAATAACAACCTAAGGGCAACACTATACATGTTTCCAAATATTTTTAGGCCTTATTTTAATTTTATTTGACGAAAATGTACGCTTGTTCACAAAAATTGATAAATTGCAAAAAGTTCGAAATAGAGCATCAGCTGATTCGAAGTGAACTTTTGTTCGGCCGAAATTATCGATAGGAGGAAACAGTTCGCCCGAACACACAAAGTGAAAGCGAACATTTTTCCGGGCGAACTCTGCGATAAGGGTGAATCACCCTGGTCTGGTTTTTATGTTCTCACTATTTTTTCCGCTGCAGTATTTTTTTGTATACTTACCCCCTTATTCATAAAAAATATAAAAGGTTTATTAAGCTCTTATTATTGAAAATTTTTATGAAAATGTCATTTTAAAAAGCTTTATAAACCAATTTTATTATTTATGAATATGGGGGTTAATGTTGTTGTTGTTGTTGTTGTTGTAACGATGTGTAGTCCTGCCCAACGCGTATTTTTCCTTAACCTAATTGTCATCAATATCTTCTAACGGGAGTCCAAGGAAACTAGCAGTTTCAATAGGATTGGACCAAAGAGAGCTGGGTGTTAGAAGAGTGGGCTCAAATGAGCAAGAAAATAAGTGATTGGTATTGTGGGGGGACGAGCCGCATGCCGGACATACATTCGGCACATCAGGGTTCAGTCTAGATATGTAGGAGTTTAACCTACTACAATATCCAGAGCGTAATTGAGCCAGAGTGACCCTTGTCTCTCAAGGAAGATGACGCTCCTCTTCAGAAATGCCAGGTGTTGCGGCATGTAAGACATTGTTTAGCGGACAGAGCGCAGAGTAATGGCCAACAGACGTTGTATGGATATGCCCCAAGGCCTGTTTGTGCACCTGTAGATCAAACGGCGTTGTTATATAGTGACGGATCTCATCAAAATGTTTACGTAGATGCGACCTTATGGTCCTAGGAGGCGGAATGAGTTCAAGCAGTTGTCTACCGGGATGCTGTGGTTTACAGCAGTTCAGTAGGTACTGCTTGTTTAGCATTTCATTATGCTCCCTAACTGGAAGCATTTCCACCTCATTATGTATATGAGATATAGGTGACATAAGGACGCACCCCGTAGCGGTTCTGAGCGCGGTGTTTTGACAGGCCTGAAGCTGATTCCAGTGAACGTCTGCAAGCCCCGGCGACCATATCGGCGACGCATAGTTCAGGATCGGCCGACCAATTGCCTTGTACGTTACCAACAACGTTTCTTTGTCTTTACCCCAAGTACTGCCGGCTAGTGACTTGAGGATTTTGTTGCGGCTCTGTAATTTTGAGACAATTGCAGCTGAATGGGCAGCGAAAGTGTGCATGGTGTCAAAAGTCACTCCTAAAATTTTTGGGTGAGCGACAGTAGGTATTTTATGATCACCTACATAGATTTCTAATTCCATGCCAACCTGCGCCGTCCACGTCGTGAATAAGGTCGCCGAAGACTTTGTTGGCGACAATGTCAAGGTTCGGGCAGTGAAGAACTCGACTAGAGAGGGGAGATAACCATTTATTTTGGAGCAGTTGCCAATATCGTGCAATCGTCTGCGTAAGAAACAATCGTAACTTCTTCTGGTGGAGGAGGAAGCTTCGAAATATAGAAGTTAAACAATAACGGGGAGAGGACACCACCCTGTGGTACCCCTTGTTTTATCTTCCTGGCTTTAGATTTTTTGTTTCTAAATACAACAGACGACCGACGACCACTGAGATAATTGGCGGTCCAACGCTTTAGACAGGGGGGGAGTGACGAGTCTTCCAAATCAGCTACAAGTTGCCCATGATTTACTGTGTCAAAAGCTTGACTCAAATCAAGTGCAACTAGAACCGTCCTGTCATTAGGCCTATTTTGATTAAGACCGTCAGTTATCTGAGTGTTTATGACATTTAGAGCAGATGTTGTGCTCCTACCTTTCCTGAAGCCATGTTGGTGCTCGGCTAACATCAAGTGTGATGTGTAGAGCGGGAGTAGGACCGCCTCAAGTGTCTTTACTACTGGCGAGAGGAGTGATATCGGGCGATATGACTCCCCAACGTTAGCTGGCTTGCCAGGCTTTAGTAGTGGGATCACAGTTGCCTGCTTCCATTTGTCGGGTATGACAGCTGTGATCAGAGACAAATTGAAGACGGCCGTTAAATATTTGACTCCCGCTAGGCCGATGTGTTTTAGATGCACCATGGCTATGCCATCAGGGCCGATGGCTTTGGAGTTTTTGGCCTTCCGGATGGCCTCTTGAACCTCTGTAGCGGTGATGGGAACGGGGGCATAGTTTTTGTGTTTATGCGCACGCCTGAAGATTCCACGTCTAGCCCTGTCTTGCGCAGGGTGTGGGACATATTGTCGACAAAAAGCCTGTGCACATTTCCTAGGGTCATTTATTGTCTTGTCACCAAAGGTGATGTCGACATTTTTTGGTGGACCCGAAGGATTCGACAAGGACTTGACGGTGGACCATAATTTCCCAACACCGGTAGAGAGGTTACAAGACCTGAGGTGCTCCTCCCATTTGGTTTGTTTGTGTTCGTTAACCAGCCTTCTGATTTCCACGTTGAGATCACCGATCTGTGGGTCAGATGGATCGATGTTGCGTATGAGGTCACGTTCGTTGGCCAAGGCTGCGGCCTCAGCTGTGAAGTTAGGCCTAATATCTTTTATCCTACCAGCTGGTATGAAACGGGCTGTAGCCTTTTTAATGACCTCACGTATGTTGCGCTCGCCAACGTGTACGTCAGTGGGAATGGGAAGATCACCAAAGGAGCTCTCCGTGAATTCCAAAAAGCCGACCCAATTGGCCTTTTTGAAATTCACGTAAGTTCGTTTCTCCGACGTGATAAAATCCGTGGCACGATCGACAGACAGGATGATAGGCAGGTGGTCGGATGACAGGGCCACCATAGGTTGCCAGTTGATGCTGTTAATTAACCCCGGGCTAACAATAGTTAGGTCCGGGGAGCTACTGCAGTTAACAGCCATCCTAGTTGAGGAGTCTCCGTTCACAGTACAGAAAGAGGAGTTATCAATTTGCTCGGCTAATTCCCGTCCTCTGCCGTCCACCGAAAGGTGTGAATGCCACATATCATGATGGGCATTAAAATCGCCCATGATGATACGGTTATCGCCACAAAGAAACGCCCTAAGGTCAGGACGATAACTTCTGGGGCAGCAGGTGACGGGAGGAATGTATATATTGATTAGCTCGAGATCAACGCCACCAGCTTGTATAACTATACCTTGACACTCTAAAGGTAAGTCACTTTGGTCAGTGTTGATATCAAATTCCCTATACTGCACCGTATGGTGTACAAGGAACGCGAGACCACCTCCGCCGTCTGTACGATCATGCCGGAGTACGTGGTAGCCTCCACTCGCTCGGAGATTCGAGTGGGGGCCAAGTTTTGTCTCCTGGATTGCAGCAATTTTGATTTTATGTAGCTGCATAAATGTGGTTATCTCCGCAATCTTGCCGGTCAAGCCGTTGCAGTTAAATTGCAACAATTTAAATTGCGAAGGAGAGGCAATGGCCACTCTGGGAGTTAAAGACTGATGTGTTCGCCTAGATGGTGGTAGGTTATGTCGCGATATTGATCTCCGTTGCAGTCCTGAAGCCGGCGGAATTCGTTCACTATTAGATGAGTGTACATCCGTCGGCGTTGAGGGCTGCACAACTCGACAGCAAGGCGCGACAAACACATCAGTCCAGAGATTTCTGTTTGCGAGCCCAGAACATATGCGTAGGTGACACAGGCCTAGGCAGGAGTTGCACTTGACCGATGCCACAGACGCATATATCCTGTGCCGACATACAGTGCACGAAGAGTGAGGGACCAGAAGTTGATGGACTTGACTTTCATTCGTGCTAGTGCCGGAAGAAGTTATTAAAGAGTTTAGAGACGGGGGCTGAAGCTCAGTAGTGCTACAAGCATCAACTGATGTGCTGCGAAGAAAGTAGCCATGAGTGGGTGCTTGTGCTGTTGATGCACTAGGAAGTAAGCTACAGCCGGGAACACATATATTCTGCTGGGCAATATAATTATTGCAGGTCGTGGAGACTTGATTATTATTAGAGGGCGATAGAGCAACATATGAGCGTCGCTTGCCTCGGGACGTCCTACGACGTGAACAGCAGGGCGCCACAAAATTTTTATAGAAACTAATGGGCCGATGTGTTTTCGGATCTAGTCCGGAGCAACTAGATTTGTGCAACCAACCTTTGCATGATGCACACTGTACTGAGTGTGATCGTCTTGTATATATTTTCTTCCGACAAACGCAGCAGAACCATTCTCTTGGGCCAGGATTTGGCTCAATGCCAGCCCGGATCAAGAGAATAAGGAGCAGCCGTGCTGCAAGGGGCTGTTCCGGGGATGACAATAGGTGAGGGAATCGTGACGCGTTAGACAGGGTCACTTCGAAATGTATTGCTCTTGGCCGAGTCATTATAAAAAAAAACCCGGGTCGTTTCGGTACGAAGGGTATTGTACAGGTACAAATACCGTTCTCGCAGAACCGGCAATACGTGAAACGACACCGGCAATACGTGAAACGAAAAATCATGAGCAATATTTATATATTTGTTCAAATTTTATATTATATTACAATTTTTATTTTTCGTAATGAGTTGTGTGTTAAAAGAAAAAAAAATTCCGTGAATTAATGGCATTTTTTGTTTAAGATAACCATTCATTCAAGAAATTTTCGCGGCCCACTCCAAAAAAGGTTTAATTTGAAAGAAAAAAGATCAAGCTTTAAATTAAAATTAAAAAAAAAAAAAATTTAAATACCCAAATTATAAAAAAAATAATAAATTTTTTTTTATAAAATTTTTACTAAAATTTTTCAATAAAATTTTGTTTAAAAATTCATATTCGAAAATAACGGAAAAAATACTTTAGAAAACGGTTTACATGTTCTTGCTTAGCACGTCAGTTACAGGACTTCTAATATAAAGAAAAAAGACTTACACAAAAAAAGTGCGAATTCAAATCCGTATATCTCGGTAACCATCCAATATTTATACGCGACCTTTAGTGAGATTTTTTTTGGTTACATAGCAGATCACTTTCATCAAATTTCATTCAAATCGAAGCGATGAATTTGCTTCATAAATGGGATATGTAATTAAAGCAAAAGGCTTCTATCGCGATGCTGTGTGAAATGTTAAAACCTCGGATATAACACTTTTTCAGTTGATCAAATATATTATTTCCGATATATTAGTGATGTTAACTCGAAATTTGGGTTTTTTGAGTTATGACGACGTTGCAGAAAATTAGCGATATGTGCATTTGTATAAACATTAGGGATGCCAATCCCGGGATCCAAGTGTTTTTTTAAGTCACGAAAATCCCGGGATGTCTAGACCTAATCCCCGGGTTTACCGAAAATAAGAAAATAAGCATACAGATACTTATAAACACTCATACAAATCAAGCAGAATCTTATACCTGCCGAAATTTCACTCCTAAAAAATACAGTTGCCTGGAACATTTTTCTGCAGTGTGTGCACTGTTGGACTAAGTCCAGTGTAAGTGTTAGCTCCAATTATCAGAAAACTCCAAGTTACTAGATCAAATGCGGTTGCTGTAATCAACATTTTCTTTCGAAAAGTTGCCTACCTCTAACTAGTAAACCACACTGTATAATAGAACACCCACAGAAAAAAAGTGCTTTTTTTCTTCGCTCCACACGCATTTTCTGAAAGAATGGGGATAGAAAATAAAATCTTTACAAAAATCTGGTCATCTTTAGTGAAAAATGCCATGGAAATTTGACCTAAAGGCTAAAAATGCACTAAAAAATTGTATATGTCTTTATTGGCTAATATCTCCCAAGATATCTTTAAGAGAAATAATGACATAAAGACATTTATTTAGATTGGAGTCAGGAGTAAATTGCCCATATAAATGTTGTACTGAGAGTGTCCTTTCAATTTGATTTTTTATTTTTCATTTTTTTGTAATGTTCAAATATTTTATTTGCAAAATAATGGATTAGAGAACCTATCCACCGTTTGGTAGGATATTAACCACAGTTTCATTTTAACATTACTTTTTAATTTTATTAACATTTTTGCAATGGCGGGTTGGCGTAAAAGTGAGTAAATCTGTTTTCATACAATATGTGATAATTCAGGGGCAAAGTTCTAATCCTCTTCGCTCCAAATACATTTTCTCAAAGTTTGTTGATGAAAGAAAAGATCTGTAAAAAAATCTAGCCATCTGTAGGGAAAAATTCCATGTAATTTTGTTTAGATTGGAGTCAGGAGTAAATTGCCCATATAAATGTTATACCTGTGAGTGTCCTTTCAAGGACTTTTAATAAGTCGAAGTATATTATTTATTGTTATTTTTTTGTAATGGTCAAATAAAACACTTGCATAATAATGAGCTAAATAAGCTTTAAAGCGTTCCGTAGGGTATTAACCACTTTTTTATTATATCATGGAATCTAATTTTTTTTTGCATTTTTGCGATACTGGGGTAGCGAAACTGAATAAAAAATTTATAGATTATTTCAACAAAAACTGCCCGAAAGAAAATATTTAATATTGATATAGACTTCAAACCGTTTCATATAATTATTTAATTTGTTTCTCTACTTAGTATTTACCATGTTACTTTAAAATGGCATATAAAATTAGAACCTGTGCAAGAACAAAAAAATAAAAATTACTTGGACTTATTAAAAGTCCTTGAAAGGAGACTTGCAGGTAGAGGTGGGCGTCGTGCGTGTTCTCGTGTTTGAAAATGCGATTTCGTGTCGTGCTCGTGCGTGATCGTGTTGAGACCGAAAACAAACAAAAAAAAACACGCACGAAAAAACACGATCAACTTTTTCACTTTTTGTACTAAACTGGCGCACTTTTATTTTTTTGTAAATTATATTAAAGTAAAGTATCTTAATTCCACTTCACTCCATCCCAAACTTCAGTTTAACACTTGATTGAATACAAAGTACAGATTTTTTTTATTTTACCATTATAATAATTTTGCCTAGTGTTTTTTATTAATGTATGTATGTACATAAATACTTAAAAAATGTGTAAATATTAGTGTCCGACCGAATATTCGGTCAAGTTTCGGTATAATAGACGTGTTTAATAACAAAAAAAAATATACTGAATTTTACGAGTTTTTGATTTTTTATAAGCGACAGAAAATCGCAACTTCCTATAATATTTTTGTGCCCGACAGTGACAATTTTTTTTGGAGAGCTTAGGTTCACTCCAAGGAAGCTGCAAAAGTCCCCATCGATCCCATTAGTGCTAAAGAAGTTATTCGGGGTCAAAAGTCGAGAAAAATATAAAAAACCCTCAAATTTTGGATTTTTCTCGACTTTTATCCCCGAATAACTTTTTTGCCACAAATGAGATCAATGGGGACTTTTGCAGTTTTCTTCCTTAGGGTGAACCCAAGCTCTACAAAAAAAATTAGTAGGGATCGATCTCATATAACCCCTTACCAAATTTCAGTGGTCTAACATGAATACTTCCAGAGATATCGACTATGAAGTATTTCATTTGTATGGAAGGTGCCACGTCCCCTTTTTCGTTATCCCCAGGTTTTTTTAAGGTGGTGGGAATCGATCTAAACCCCTTGCCAAATTTTAGTGGTAGGTTTTTCTTACTCTTTAGTTTTGGCACAACAACAACAACAACAAAAATTTCATTTGTATGGGAGGTGCCACGCCTCCCATCTCCAATTTTTATGTAGGTGGTACGGCTCGATCTCATACAGCCTCTCACCAAATTTCAGTGGCCTAACATAAATACTACCAGAGATACGGACAACGAAATATTCTTTTTGTATGGGAGGTGCCGCGCCCCCTTTTTCGTTATCCCCAGTTTTTTTGGAGGTGGTGGGAATCGATCTCATAAAACCCCTTGCCAAATTTTAGTGGTCTAACCCGAATACTTCCAGAGATACGGACAATGAAAAATTGCATTTGTATGGGAGGTGCCACGCCCCCTTTTTCGTTATCCCCAATTTTTATGATGGTGGTAGGGCTCGATTTCATACAGCCTCTCGACAAATTTCAGTGGTCTAACATAAATACTTCCAAAGATATGGACTATGTACTATTTCAATCGTATGGGAGGTGCCACGCCCCCTTTTTCGTTATCCGCAATTTTTTTGGAGGTGGTAGGATCCGATCTCGTACAACCCCTCACCAAATGTCAGTGCTCTAACCCGAATACTTCCAGAGATACGGACAATGAAAAATTGCATTTGTATGGGATGTGTCACGCCCCCTTTTTCGTTATCCTCAATTTTTTTGGAGGTGGTAGGGATCGATCTCATACAACCCTTCACCAAATTTCAGTTCAGAGGTGCCACGCCCCTATATATATGAAAATATTTTTTAGCCTGTGACCATCCCTGGAAGATATTCAGTGCGTGTGTAAAATTTGGTTACTATCGGCTCATTCGCTTAAAAGCCAAGTTCGTCTATAGGTATATAATTTGAATTTTATATATATAGATAGATAGATTTCAAATGAAAGCTTAAATTATTTCCCATGTTACTAAATTATCTTTACACATAGGTAATATAGCAATTAAATTTGGTACTATTGTACAAGACGGTTCAATGCCTAATATCGATCAAAATTTACCGATGTTGGTATCAAAAGACAGGTCTTGACTGTTATTTTTATAAGCGTGGCCGAAGGCCGCCAACTCGGAAAAGTGTTCTGCACATAAAAAGTATGGATTACACCCCCGGTTTTGGACCGATTTTTGGAAATTTTTTGTTTTTTTTTTGCCAATAACTTTTCACAGCTATAATATTTTTAATTTCGGCTTTCGGATTATTGATACTGGAGTCAAGACGCGCCTTTTGATACGAACATCGATAATTTTGGACCACCTTATGGTACCTTAGAGCGTATCACGGTGTATGGAGGAAAAAAAAGTTGAAAAAGTTCCGCCCCCACTTTGAACACTTACCTTATGAGGTTTTAAAAAAAATTTTTTTAATTTTTTTGTCACCCTGTAAAAACAGCGAAATTTGTTTTTTTCTATAATTTCTATATTTCTCGTTCGATTTTCAAAAGTGATACATTTTTAGAAAGGTATTCACCAAGGCAAGATTTAATCCATAGAAACTTTTAGCCCTTCATCCCAAGTTCAGTTTTTATTCAATTTTTACTAAGAAAAAAAAAAAAAAATTTCCGGAAAACTAAGAAAAAAAAGGCTAAAATTTTCTATTGATGAAATATTGCCTTGGTGAATACCTTTCTAAAAATGTATCACTTTTGAAAATCGAACTAGAAATATAGAAGTTATAGAAAAAAAAAAACAAATTTCGCTGTTTTTACAGGGTGACAAAAAAATTAAAAAAAATTTGTTTGGAAACCTCATAAGGTAAGTGTTCAAACTTGAGGGGAACATTTTCATATTTTTTTGGTGATACGCTCTATGGTACCTTAAATTTAAAAAAGTTTCTTTAAAATTGGAGATATTATTAAGAAAATTGGACTATTTTAGAAAATTCTTTGCAGCTACATATTTAAGACATATATCAAATGATAGGTATTGAAATTACCTATCCAACGACGCTAAAATCTTGGAAATCGGTTCAGTTAGGTTAGGTTAGGTTCAAGTGGCTGCCGCAGAGGCACACTTAGGCCAGTTTTGAAAGGCCCGTTGTGATACCACCAACACAAGGAAAGTCAGTCCCGGGACCCAGCCATATGGAAAATCCCTGAGTTGTTGGGATTTTCCACATAGCAGAATCCCGGGACTGACACTCCTAAACCGACACCGTTACTCCTCCTCGAACCACTTAGATGACTTTATGAAGCCCATCAAGTCCTTTATGTCCAGTTCCGCGATCTGGCTTAGGCTATCCAGGAACGGAACTCCCAAAAAGCGCGTTCTCGCGCCGCTTAAAGCCGGACAGTTGCAGATGAGGTGATCCACTTTTTCCTCCTCCTCATCATCTTTGCAACTCCTGCAGCATCGTCGGTAGGGCACACCTAGCCTTTCTGCATGCCTACCAATGAGGCAGTGACCGGTTAATACCCCCATCAATATGCAGATTTCCCTCCTAGTTAGGGCATAAATGCGTCTAGACCTTTTAAGATCCCATTTTGGCCAGGTTTGTTTCGATATGCGACACCCTGGGGATTGCAGCCATCTTTCGTTGGCTTGACGGAGTGTGTGCTCCTTCAGCATTAGTTTGCATGTGGCAAACGGCATACCTAAGCGCTCTTTATCCTGAAGAACCTGCTTGGTCGTGCCCTGCCTGGCAAGCTCGTCTGCCTTACAGTTTCCCTCAATGTCCCTATGTCCCGGGACCCATATGAGGTTTACGCGGTTCTGTTGGGCCATCTCCTGAAGAGATCGACGACAGCTGAGCGTCAGTTCAGAGTTGAACGTGTATGAGCCAAGGGATTTGATGGCCGCTTGGCTATCGCTGAAAATAGCGATATCTTCTCCGATAACACGTTTGCTTAACCAGGCCGCGGCGTCCAGGATTGCCGAGACTTCCGCCTGGAAGACGCTACAATGATCAGGTAGTCTGAAGGAGAGCTCAAGGTCCAAATCCCTTGAATAAACGCCTCCTCCAACTCTGCCGTCCAACTTCGAGCCGTCGGTGTATATGGAAGTGCCACCATTTGTTTCGGGAAACCAATCCGTCCTCTCCCAGTCTTCTCTGCTGGGAATGTTTATTTTGAAACAGCTATCCCCGACTGTAGTAGTCGCACAACGATCTGTGCTTAGAGGGAGAAAGCTGTAAGATTCCAGAATACTGGAGTGTCCAATAGTACCCGCAGCCCAACTGGAGGTTTCTCTTAGGCGCAGAGCTGATGCCGCCGCTGACCGAAACCCTTCCAGATCAAGTGGCAAAATGCCCAGAATGACCTGGAGGGCTTCGTTGGGCGTTGTCCTTAGCGCACCGCTTATACAGATCATATTGGATCTATGGACTTTCCGCAACAGATTCAGGTATGTTGCCTTGCTCAGCGCAGGCCACCATACGACGACTCCATAAAGCATGATTGGGCGAATGATGGCCGTGTAGATCCAACTGCATACTCTAGGGCTGAGCCCCCATTTTTTGCCAATGGCTCTTTTGCAGGTGTAAAGAGCGATGCAAGCTTTCTTCTGGCGCTGAAGAACATTCTCCTTCCAATTCAATTTCCTGTCCAGAACTATGCCTAGAAACTTGGCCTTATCCGACAAGCCCAGGCGCGTGCCATCTAGTTCTGGTAGGCTTAGTGGCGGTATTTTGTACCGGTTGGTGAAGAGGACAAGTTCCACCTTCCCTGGGTTGATACTAAGTCCGCAGCGAGAGGACCACGTCGAAACTTCTCGCAGTGCTACTTGCATCAGGTCACACAGAGTTTGTGGGAACTTGCCTCTGAATGCAATAGCTAAATCGTCTGCGTATGCCACTATCTTCCCGCCCCCCCAGCTTGTGTCACGTAGCAACGAGTTGACTGTGAGGTTCCATAAAAGCGGGGAAAGAACACCACCCTGGGGTGTTCCCCTTGTGACATAGCGTGATAACTCAACCGTACCAAGTGAAGAAGCTATTTTCCTTCCCATTAAAAGTTGGTCAATTAAACTAGTTAGAGGTCTATCTACGCCCAGATTAGTTAGAGCGGAGTTGATAGCCTCCGGGCTTATATTGTTGAAAGCCCCCTCAATGTCTAGGAGGGCCACGAGACAGTAGTCCTTTTCACACAGCGATTTCTCAATGACAGACACTAGGCTGTGCAGAGCGGTTTCTGTTGATTTACCCTTGGTGTATGCATGCTGATAGCTAGAGATAAGGTTGCTATCAATAGTCGTTAAGAGGTAGTCGCTTAATATCCTCTCAAAGGTTTTTAGTACAAAGGACGAGAGACTGATCGGTCTGTAGTCTTTTGGCTCGTAGTGGGATGCCTTCCCAGCCTTAGGGATAAACACTACCGTGGCGCTTCTCCAGGAGCCCGGAATGTGGTTGAGAGCCAGGCAGGCTGTGAAGAGAAATACCAGCCATTTAGCTGATGTCTCCAACGTGTTTATAAGCTGCGCGGGGATAATCCCGTCCGGCCCGGCAGCCTTATACGGTTCAAAGCTCTTAACTGCCCACCTTACTCTTTCCTCAGTGATGGGTATATTTACTGCCAGGTTTGTTGCAGGTGCTAGTGGTGCGTCATGCAGATTCCCCGGAAAATGTGTATTCAAGAGCAGCTCAAGGGTTTCCTCTTCCGTGCTGGTCCAGGATCCGTCAGGCTTTCGCAAATAGCTGATGGTTGTTTGACTTTTCGAGAGGACTCGTCTAAGTCTCGCTGTGTCGTCGACCTTTTCGACGCCAGTGCAGAAATTTCTCCACGAGGTTCTCTTCGCCTGTCTCAGAGCTTTTTTGTAGGCCCTTAGTTTAGCTTTATATTCGTGCCAATGAGGCTCAGAGCCGAAGCTCTTGGCCTTGTTAAATTGTTTCCGGCATGATATTCGGAGCGAGTCCAAATCGTAGGACCACCAATGTGGCCTGTGTTTACCGCGTGGTTTTGGCACTGGACAAGCCTGTCCTAGAGCATTTGAGAGCGCCGATGTAAATGTAGTAACAAGATCCTCCAGCTCCTCTACTGATGAGGGGGCTTGTGAGGGCAGTACTGGGAGGTCTCTGTCTAATATTTCATTGTGTAACTGCCAATCAGTGTTACGTGGATTGCGCTTCATGATTGATTGTTCTACAATAAAGTCTAAAACCATTTCTATGTAACGGTGGTCGGAGAAAGAATGTTCTTCCAGAACCCGCCATTTTCTGATCCACTCATAAGCGCCTTCACTACAGAGAGTGAGGTCTATGACCTCCCTGCGGGTCTTAGTGATAAAAGTAGGCTCATTACCCACGTTGCAAATCACCAGGTTGGTTGTTAAGAGGTAATCAAACAGAGACTCGCCCCTGGCATTGATGTCGGAGCTCCCCCATTGGACATGGTGAGCATTAGCGTCCGCTCCAATAATAAGATTACCCGTGCAGAAATTTGACACCAGGTCTTTCACCTCCATTTGTGGTGGGGGTTCTTCGGCGTCGTAGGGCATATAGACCGACGCCACCGTCAGGCGGGTGCTGTCGACCGTTAGACTGATAGCGGTAATATCACCATTGGTGTAGTTAGGTAGGAGAAAGGAGTTCAACTCAGACTTGACCAAAATACACGTTCTGACTTTGCTCTCCTCGCTGGCTCGAATGAGCTTGAAGCCCTTAGTCCCCAATCCGCAGATTCTCGAGCTATTGACCCAGGGTTCTTGGATGAGGACCACATCCACGTCGCCTTTAGAAAGACGACTACTTAAAGCAGCCGAAGCTACTTTAGATTTGTGCAGATTAATCTGAAGCACCACCAACATGAGAGCGCACAGACTTCCCTGCCGTCCCCATATCGTCGAGGTTTGCCCCATCCCGGAGGTTGCCTATCAACGACGAGTTGTTCCGATTAACTGCCCGATATGGCGTTGCAGGAGTCTTGCTGTCTGTAGCGTTAGATGTTAATCGCTCAGCGTTGGCTGCTACCACCGTGACGTCGAGGGCTTCCTCGTCCTGTAGGCTGTCCTCCATCTCCGAGTTGTTCACAGCACTATCGCCAAGGGACGTGGCGGATAACATGCTTTCCGCATCGGAATCCTCCGCTTCCTCTTCTGGTAATTCGTTTTCCGGTTCCCCCGGAGCAGCCGAGAAGGCAGCGCGCTGAGCATCACCACGATATACGTGGATAACGATCTGGCCTACGCTGTAGTGTACTAGGCCATTGCACCTTTTGAGGGGCTCGATTGACTCTTTATTCATGGTGAACACCACCTGTCTGTCGGGCCCTACCGCATCCCCGACCAGATTGACACTCCAGTCATGCGTTGGCAGGGACGGATTCATTAGCCGTAGCATCCCGAGAATTCTCTCGGGTTCGTCAGGGATGGCCGGAATCCACGCCCTTGCCCTTGGACGAGCTGGAATGTCCTTCCAGTCGACGACCTCTATCTTTGCGCCCTTGTAGACTTCACCCAGCTTAGCAGCTGCTGCCTTGTACAGTGCTACGGTTTTTGCATCCTCGCATGCGAGTAATTTAATCTGACCCTGGTGCCAACCCGCATCCGTTACTCGCGCCGAACTACCCGGAAACTCTGGAGCAACATTGAGAAGAATGTTGCCGAGTTCATTTCGCACGTAACGCCACCGGTCCTTAGGGATGGCCAGGCGGTCATTGCCTCGGTCAAGGACGCCTATAAGGATCCTGTCCTTGGTTACCTCAGCAAAGCTTAGTTTGCCCGCTCCAGGGGTATTCTGATGCCGCTTGGGAGGGGGATTCAACTCCAGGTCCGATCTCTGGCGCTTGAAAGGGTTAACTTTTAACCTCTTTGGCATGTAAGAATTTTGGAAATCCGGTATCACAGCTTTCGCTAGCTCTACCGATTTACTGGAATTCGGCGACAGCGATTCCTGCGGTACCCCTTCATACCTCTTCAGGATCTTTGCAGCCAATCTTTTCTCGTGGTATGTGAAGCGGCGGGGAGATGTCTCCTGGGAGTGCGGACCCGTAGTTGCCATCGCGGTCGCTCTCCTTGCCGAAATCTCAGTTGCAGCTTCCTTCTCCTTCGAAACTCCGAGGCCAGGTCGTGAGACCGCTGCCACAGACGTAAAGATACTGGTTTTGATATCAGCGGTTGATGGGAGTTTAGCATCTGCCGTTGTCCGCTTAGTTGCGTTGGCAACCGCACTGGTGCTAGCTCCCATCAAGTCAATCTTAGTCGATAGAGGGTTGGTTGACCGACTCGTAGTTGCCATCGCTGTCGATCCCCCCCTTGATTGTGGAACGGAGGTTGTCCTCCGGCGTTGTTGTTGCTTTCTCGCCTGTTCCTCCATAGCTCTCCTTTGCTGAGGAGTGAAATTTGGCGTTGTTTGTTTTTTAGGTTTATCGTTTTTATTTGGATAATTTGAGTTCATCTTGTTCGTACGACCCATCGCCGGACACGGCCAGCTTAGGGTCAAGGGAAGAGTAGGGGAAAATGTGTCGTCCGCCGCGGCAGAGCCCCGTACCGCGGTAAGGCCATGCTTACTCTCTGAGGCGACCCGGTATCAGAGAGGCTCCGTTCAAATACAGCCACGATTTGCCTCCCGGCTGCAAACGTCCAATGGGCACGGTTTCGCATAACACCCTGGATTGGGAGGGGGGAGATCTTTGTCGTCGCGCCAGAGAGGCTAGGCTGCTCTCGTGATGAAGTGCCGTACGGAGCTATGATCACAAGGGCAGCGTAGCCCTGAGGCTATCGACTTAAGCCCTCGTACCGCGGCAAGGTATCCACCCTTCACGAGGGTTCAGTACTTTAGGAGGAATTTAGATTGAAAAAAAAAAATTATTTTTGTGAACTTTGACCTTGAATAGCTTTTGTTGTTGTTTCGGTAATTGTCTAATTTATCTGTCAACTGCTAATAAATTAGCTAAAATTATGGAAGGGGCCCAAAAGACGGGGTTTGCGGTAATTGTCTACACCATTTCAAGTTGGATTTAGAAAGCGTTTAATCCAATTAACAATTGTCAATTATATTTTAGAAAGCGTTAGTTGGATTTTAGAATTGTCAATTGGATTTTGAAGACCGTTAATTGGATTTTTGAATTGTCAATTTGATTTCAGAAAGCGTTAATTTTAATTTTAGAAAACTTAAAAAAAATTCACTTTATGTTTTCCAAAATCTAATTGACGCTTTCTGAAATCCAATTTACGCCATTTGGAAAGTATAAAATTAGAGTCAATTGGATTTTAGAAAGCAAGAATTAAAATTTTTTCGGTTTTCTAAAATCCAACTGACGCTTTCTAAAATCCAAACAAAGCCATCCAAATTCCAATTAACGCTTTGTAAAAGCCAATTAACTTTTCTAAAATCCAAATGACGCTTGCTAAAATCCAATTAACTTTTCTAAAGTCCAACTGACGCTTTCTAAAATCCAATGTAGAATTCTAAAATCCAATCGACGCCTTCTAAAATCCAATTGACGCTTTCTAAACTCCAACTTGAAATGGTGTAGTTTAGCTGTCAACTGCTAATAAATTAGGTAAAATTATGGAAAAAGACGGGGCTTGGCCTCAGGATCATGAATCCGGAAGCGATTTTAAAATTTTTTGTTTCAGTGAAAAGTTATGGTCAAAAATCCAAAAATTTACCCGGGCTAGATACCAAAATTGGGCGGAATCTATGGTATATATGTGCTACGCCATGCCAAGTCCGGTTGGTTGCCTGAACCGTGGCAACGTGCCACGGTACACATTCTCTCGCACGTTTTAAGGTACAGCCTAATTAAATTACAACAACCACACACGGTTGCCGATGTTGGTAGTTTATTACCAAAAGTGGTAATTTTTTTACTAATAGTACTTTGGCACCGGTTTCCTTAAAATGGTACTTTTTTTGCAGGACCCATATCAGAAATTTGACACCAGGTCTTTCACCTCCATTTGTGGTGGGGGTTCTTCGGCGTCGTAGGGCATATAGACCGACGCCACCGTCAGGCGGGTGCTGTCGACCGTTAGACTGATAGCGGTAATATCACCATTGGTGTAGTTAGGTAGGAGAAAGGAGTTCAACTCAGACTTGACCAAAATACACGTTCTGACTTTGCTCTCCTCGCTGGCTCGAATGAGCTTGAAGCCCTTAGTCCCCAATCCGCAGATTCTCGAGCTATTGACCCAGGGTTCTTGGATGAGGACCACATCCACGTCGCCTTTAGAAAGACGACTACTTAAAGCAGCCGAAGCTACTTTAGATTTGTGCAGATTAATCTGAAGCACCACCAACATGAGAGCGCACAGACTTCCCTGCCGTCCCCATATCGTCGAGGTTTGCCCCATCCCGGAGGTTGCCTATCAACGACGAGTTGTTCCGATTAACTGCCCGATATGGCGTTGCAGGAGTCTTGCTGTCTGTAGCGTTAGATGTTAATCGCTCAGCGTTGGCTGCTACCACCGTGACGTCGAGGGCTTCCTCGTCCTGTAGGCTGTCCTCCATCTCCGAGTTGTTCACAGCACTATCGCCAAGGGACGTGGCGGATAACATGCTTTCCGCATCGGAATCCTCCGCTTCCTCTTCTGGTAATTCGTTTTCCGGTTCCCCCGGAGCAGCCGAGAAGGCAGCGCGCTGAGCATCACCACGATATACGTGGATAACGATCTGGCCTACGCTGTAGTGTACTAGGCCATTGCACCTTTTGAGGGGCTCGATTGACTCTTTATTCATGGTGAACACCACCTGTCTGTCGGGCCCTACCGCATCCCCGACCAGATTGACACTCCAGTCATGCGTTGGCAGGGACGGATTCATTAGCCGTAGCATCCCGAGAATTCTCTCGGGTTCGTCAGGGATGGCCGGAATCCACGCCCTTGCCCTTGGACGAGCTGGAATGTCCTTCCAGTCGACGACCTCTATCTTTGCGCCCTTGTAGACTTCACCCAGCTTAGCAGCTGCTGCCTTGTACAGTGCTACGGTTTTTGCATCCTCGCATGCGAGTAATTTAATCTGACCCTGGTGCCAACCCGCATCCGTTACTCGCGCCGAACTACCCGGAAACTCTGGAGCAACATTGAGAAGAATGTTGCCGAGTTCATTTCGCACGTAACGCCACCGGTCCTTAGGGATGGCCAGGCGGTCATTGCCTCGGTCAAGGACGCCTATAAGGATCCTGTCCTTGGTTACCTCAGCAAAGCTTAGTTTGCCCGCTCCAGGGGTATTCTGATGCCGCTTGGGAGGGGGATTCAACTCCAGGTCCGATCTCTGGCGCTTGAAAGGGTTAACTTTTAACCTCTTTGGCATGTAAGAATTTTGGAAATCCGGTATCACAGCTTTCGCTAGCTCTACCGATTTACTGGAATTCGGCGACAGCGATTCCTGCGGTACCCCTTCATACCTCTTCAGGATCTTTGCAGCCAATCTTTTCTCGTGGTATGTGAAGCGGCGGGGAGATGTCTCCTGGGAGTGCGGACCCGTAGTTGCCATCGCGGTCGCTCTCCTTGCCGAAATCTCAGTTGCAGCTTCCTTCTCCTTCGAAACTCCGAGGCCAGGTCGTGAGACCGCTGCCACAGACGTAAAGATACTGGTTTTGATATCAGCGGTTGATGGGAGTTTAGCATCTGCCGTTGTCCGCTTAGTTGCGTTGGCAACCGCACTGGTGCTAGCTCCCATCAAGTCAATCTTAGTCGATAGAGGGTTGGTTGACCGACTCGTAGTTGCCATCGCTGTCGATCCCCCCCTTGATTGTGGAACGGAGGTTGTCCTCCGGCGTTGTTGTTGCTTTCTCGCCTGTTCCTCCATAGCTCTCCTTTGCTGAGGAGTGAAATTTGGCGTTGTTTGTTTTTTAGGTTTATCGTTTTTATTTGGATAATTTGAGTTCATCTTGTTCGTACGACCCATCGCCGGACACGGCCAGCTTAGGGTCAAGGGAAGAGTAGGGGAAAATGTGTCGTCCGCCGCGGCAGAGCCCCGTACCGCGGTAAGGCCATGCTTACTCTCTGAGGCGACCCGGTATCAGAGAGGCTCCGTTCAAATACAGCCACGATTTGCCTCCCGGCTGCAAACGTCCAATGGGCACGGTTTCGCATAACACCCTGGATTGGGAGGGGGGAGATCTTTGTCGTCGCGCCAGAGAGGCTAGGCTGCTCTCGTGATGAAGTGCCGTACGGAGCTATGATCACAAGGGCAGCGTAGCCCTGAGGCTATCGACTTAAGCCCTCGTACCGCGGCAAGGTATCCACCCTTCACGAGGGTTCAGTACTTTAGGAGGAATTTAGATTGAAAAAAAAAAATTATTTTTGTGAACTTTGACCTTGAATAGCTTTTGTTGTTGTTTCGGTAATTGTCTAATTTATCTGTCAACTGCTAATAAATTAGCTAAAATTATGGAAGGGGCCCAAAAGACGGGGTTTGCGGTAATTGTCTACACCATTTCAAGTTGGATTTAGAAAGCGTTTAATCCAATTAACAATTGTCAATTATATTTTAGAAAGCGTTAGTTGGATTTTAGAATTGTCAATTGGATTTTGAAGACCGTTAATTGGATTTTTGAATTGTCAATTTGATTTCAGAAAGCGTTAATTTTAATTTTAGAAAACTTAAAAAAAATTCACTTTATGTTTTCCAAAATCTAATTGACGCTTTCTGAAATCCAATTTACGCCATTTGGAAAGTATAAAATTAGAGTCAATTGGATTTTAGAAAGCAAGAATTAAAATTTTTTCGGTTTTCTAAAATCCAACTGACGCTTTCTAAAATCCAAACAAAGCCATCCAAATTCCAATTAACGCTTTGTAAAAGCCAATTAACTTTTCTAAAATCCAAATGACGCTTGCTAAAATCCAATTAACTTTTCTAAAGTCCAACTGACGCTTTCTAAAATCCAATGTAGAATTCTAAAATCCAATCGACGCCTTCTAAAATCCAATTGACGCTTTCTAAACTCCAACTTGAAATGGTGTAGTTTAGCTGTCAACTGCTAATAAATTAGGTAAAATTATGGAAAAAGACGGGGCTTGGCCTCAGGATCATGAATCCGGAAGCGATTTTAAAATTTTTTGTTTCAGTGAAAAGTTATGGTCAAAAATCCAAAAATTTACCCGGGCTAGATACCAAAATTGGGCGGAATCTATGGTATATATGTGCTACGCCATGCCAAGTCCGGTTGGTTGCCTGAACCGTGGCAACGTGCCACGGTACACATTCTCTCGCACGTTTTAAGGTACAGCCTAATTAAATTACAACAACCACACACGGTTGCCGATGTTGGTAGTTTATTACCAAAAGTGGTAATTTTTTTACTAATAGTACTTTGGCACCGGTTTCCTTAAAATGGTACTTTTTTTGCAGGACCCATATCAGTTAGAGTGTAACTGCTTACCCGATTTCAGCTGTCAATGAAGATGTATATACGTGTTACCCTTTAGAAGGGGTGTCTTTCATGGGGGTGTTTGCGCCTTTCACATACCAGCGCCACCTCTGATCGTCGACTCGGGGCTGACGGGGTTGGAGCCTCCTCGTGGTGACACCTGGTAACGCTTCGGCGGCTAATTCGAGCGGCGATCTCTATAGCACTATAGAAAAAGGTAAGCCTCGAACGTGTATTTTAGCCAAAGCAAATATTAACGCTCTTCTTTTACCCCAATTCAGTGACGGAGACTTGACAGCGATTAGCGTCGAGGGGCTGGGTAGGGGGTGCAGGTTTGCGTCCTTCTATCTGGCCCACGATCACCAAGGTCCAATACCATCAAGGATCTTTCAAGAGCTCGTGACTTCTACCAAACCGCGTGACGACATTATCGTGCTAGGCGGCGACGCAAATGCCCATCACAATCAATGGGGCAGCACTGACACAAATGAGCGAGGTGAGTCACTCTATAATTACTTACTAGGCACTAATCTAAGTATATGCAACAGGGGAAACGACCCCACTTTCGTAACAAAAAACCGCGAGGAAGTCCTCGACATTACGTTGGTCACTGACTCCTACAGTGATCTCGTTGAATCGTGGAGGGTCTCAAAAGAGCACTCCTTCTCAGACCATAAGTACATTAGTTTCTCCTTAGCAGATTCACACACAAGCCCGAAATATATACAAAATATTAGGAAAACAAACTGGGGTTATTACCAAAAGCTTATTTGCAAAAACTTGTCAAATAAGCTGGTAACACCTAGAAACGATAAAGAGCTAGATGATCTCGTCAGCTCCTTTAATGATCAATGCAAGCTCGCTTTAGATAAAGCGTGCCCGCCTAGAAAGATAGCTGAAACACATAAACCACCGTGGTGGTCGTCCGTTTTAGATAATCTCAGAAGGACATGTAGGGCAGCTTTTAACAAAGCCAAGCAGGATGGCTGCGAAGCATCCTGGGATTTTCACAAAACTAAGCTAAGTAATTACAAAAGAGAAATCCGAACGGGTCTCTTGGATGAACTTCTGCAGTGATATCGAATCAACATCCGCAGCGTCGCGCCTTAGGAGGGTGCTCTCTAAATCGCCAGCAACACTGAGCTACGTGCAAAAGCCGGATGGGAATTGGACCGATTCGAGTACGGATACCATGAACCTGCTTCTGGATACGTACTTTCCGACATGCATTGACATGTCTACACGATCAGTGGAGAAACGCTCTCTGATCAGCTAATACAGGAAATTACCGATGAGAAAAATCTGGACTGGGCCTTATGCAGGCTCAAGCCGTTTAAGTCGCCAGGTCCGGACGGAATATTCCCGGCCCAGCTACAACAAACATCCAAGATTATTAAGCCTTGGCTGATAACTATGTTTGTAAACTGCCTCAGGCTCAACTACGTACCTGCATCATGGAGAGAGGTTAAGGTCGTTTTTATCCCTAAATCCGGGAAACCATCCCATTCTAAACCTAATGATTTTAGGCCTATAAGCCTATCTTCTTTTCTTCTTAAAACTCTGGAAAGACTCTTGGAGGACTATGTCAGAAGATCGATAGACGCAACTCATCTTTCGCGGGCCCAACACACCTATAGCAAGGGCAGATCTACCGATACTGCCTTGCATTCCCTGGTATCTGCTATAGAAAAGTCACTTGACATTAGGGAATACACACTGGTGGCTTTCATAGCAGGTGCCTTCAATAACGTTCTACCGGAAGCTATTACCTCGGCGTTGACGGAGCTGCGGGTCGACACCTGCCTCGTTGAGTTTATCCGCAAACTGCTTGTTAGCAGAAGGATTACAACAGAGTTAGGTGGAATTTCGATTCACAGACCTGTTAACAGGGGTACCCCACAAGGAGGTGTTCTCACTCCGCTAATTTGGTTGGTTACGGTAAATCAACTCCTACGTCTTATGGAAGCTGAAGGCTACCAAGTAATTGCGTACGCCGATGATATCTGCGTTATCATGCGGGGAAAATTCCCTCAAACTCTTTGCAATTTAATGGAGACAGCTCTGTCTAAAGTATGCGACTGGGCGAATTCTTCGGGTTTAGAAGTAAATCCCGAGAAAACCGAACTGGTCCTCTTGACTAGATGGTATAAAATACCGAACCTTTCACCACCAACAATTGGAAACACGACTTTGACACTTAGTGACAAAGTCAAATACCTAGGAGTTATTCTGGACAGAAAACTTCTCTGGAGCGACAACATAGCGGAACGAGTCAAAAAAGCTACGTGCGCGTTGTTTACCTGCAAGAGAGCAATTGGTATATCGTGGGGGTTTTCCCCCAAAGTAATACACTGGATATATACAGCCATTGTTCGCCCAATTCTACTGTACGGAGTGCTGGTTTGGTGGCCGGCACTAACTAAGAACACGTACCTTAAGCAACTACAAAAAGTTCAAAGGAGTTCGGAGCTCTGCATAACCGGGGCCCTCGGGTCCACCCCAACAGAAGCACTAAATACCATGCTGCATCTTCCACCAGTCGATCTGGTGGCGAAGGAGGTAGCTGTGATCACGGCTCTGCGAATAAGGGAAACAGGCTTTTGGATGCACGGAACAAGTGGACACGCCACAATCTTAGGCTCTCACGCTCCTGTTAACATACCATCACACACTGACTATTGCACGCCAAATAACGTGTTTGTGAAAATACCAACAAGACAAGAATGGGATAACAGACCACATACTGTCCAGAACGCCATTAACATATTCACTGATGGCTCTAGGCTTGATGGGAAGGTGGGAGGAGGTATCTTTTCACCGGATCTGGGACTAGAAATCTCTTTTCGTCTTCCCGATCACTGCAGCGTGTACCAAGCGGAAATGCTGGCTATACACGGTGCAGTTAAAAGCTTGGTGTCTACGCCCCGAAACGGCAAATGAATATTTATTTTCTCAGACAGTCAGGCCGCGCTAAAGGCACTGAACTCATGTGTCGACAACACAAAGTCGCTAACTGAATGCCGCAGATCTCTTAACGAGATGGCTCAGCACTTCGGTATCAGCCTTATTTGGGTACCTGGTCACAGGGATATTGAAGGCAACTGCAAAGCGGATGAGCTGGCCAGGAAGGGTACCACCACTCATCTCCTTCCAGGAAATGATTTTGTAGGCATTCCCATGGCATCTTTCAAACTTCGTGCGAGCACAAATACCATACAAAGAGCAAATACGCTCTGGTCAAGTCTCTCGACGTGCGAGATATCCAGGTCAACTTGGCCTTCTTAATAAAGGGCGTACTAAATTGCCTGCTGACCCTTAATAAATTGGGCATTTCCTCTTTGGTAAGGGTCTTAACAGGACATTGTTTAATAGGCACGGTGCTAGGATGGGCGTCACATCTCATGACTACTGTCGCAGCTACAGATGTATTGAGGAGGAAGAGAGCGTTGGGCATCTGCTGTGTCAATGCCCCGCACTTAGTAGAAGACGTTTGGCTATACTCGGCCAACCGTTCCTCGACGACCTCGTTGAGGTATCAAAAATGGAAATTAAGGCGTTAGCCAAATTTATTGATTCCACGAACTGGTTTGTTCCTCTGCCTGGAGTGTGAGCTTGGGGTTTTGGACATGGGGGTGGTGTAGTGACCGTGTGGGGTATCACAATGGGCCTATTTTTCTGGCCTAAGTGTTGGACGGGGTCGGTGTGCTCTGTCCTGCCCTTTTAACCTAACCTAACCTAACCTACCCTTTAGAAGGTATTCTTCTTGGCACCCGCAGGTGGAAACAGAAAGAGAAACAACACTACTCAGATGGAAGGACGAAGTGAAAACCGATTTGTCATTCCCTGTGTATCTAGTTGGCGTAACGAGAAACGAATGGCGGGCTTTGTTGGACGATCAAAATCGCCTTCAATTTAAAGGAGAGAAACACTTACTCCAGTGCATTTGAGATTGCCTTTGTAGGGTTTGAATACAATTTTTTCGGTGTGTTGGTGCGACGGGCAGGTTTGCAATGTTAAATTAAAATAATTAAAGTAATCGATTAAAATGTTATGAAACTGCATAGTTAAGTGTTCAGCATATTCATTCCGTTAGATCGGCGGACTACCCTGCTAATAGCAGCTGATTGCTATTTACCAGGTGGAAAGACCAAATTCGACCTGCAAAACGACCCGTGTAAATCACGCTTATAATACACAAACCCCTGACTTCTTGGGGAAGTAAAATATTTTTTTTTTTGGTAACTTTCTACTCTAGGTTTTAACTGCTAATAAATTAGTTAAAAATATGGGACAGGGCTCAAAAACGTGTTTTTGGCCTCAGGATCACGAATCCGGAAGCCATTTTTTTAATTTTTTGTTTAGTGAAAAGTTATGGTCAAAAAACCGAAAAATTACCCGGGTCTGACCCAAATTTGGGGGCGGGATCCATGGTATTTGTGTGCAGAACACCTCTTTAAGTTGGCGGCCTTCGGCCGCGTTTATAAAAAATAACCCTGGGCATGCCAAGTCCGGGTGCATAGTAGACCCTTCTGCGTAGACTTTGTTTGGACGTTTTTAGGCACAGCCTAATGTAATTACAACAACCACATGAAAACTTGCAACTTTAATTGCAAATATCTCTTCAGAGAGGCAAAATATTAAAAAAGCGCTTCCGGATTCGTGATCCTGAGGTCAAACCCCGTATTTTGAGCCTCCTTCCATAATTTTAGCTAATTTATTAGCAGTTGATAGTTAAAGTAGACCTTTTTTTAAGCAATGTTCTCGGGGAAATTCTTAAGAATTTTTTAAAAGTATCACTCCCGATGCCATCAATGTCTGAAATAGTAAATAGTTCGTTTTACTCAAATTAAAAGATTAAGGCATCAATAAATGTTTTGATCTGCTTAAGATAAGTTGAGTCCTCAAATAAAAATACAGGCAGATTCTGCAATTCACTTCCGAGTGAATTTGACAAATTGTTCACCATTGTTTAATAATATAAAGTTAAGCAGTCCGAGACGTTTTTGATACTTATCGGCTTCATTCTTCCCTATCTGATTGACAGTGCTACTTCTTTTCAAAATCGTATGAAAATGGTAGTAAAAACCAATATTCTTGATACGAACAAAATTACAGCTACACTGAAAGCTTTTGAAGTTTGTTTTATTTTTATTTTGAAAAATTAATTGTCTATTTAGTAAGATTTTTATGAAAATTTATTATTTTAACTTAATAGTAGCAATTTTTCCTGTTCTGCAGCTTTTTGTCAGCATACAAATACGTTACCTCATCGTTTGAAGCTGAATTTAAATCAAGGAAAAAGCTTGTCAGCATTCTTACAAGAAGCTCACATTTCACCAAAATGCAGGTTCTGACCTTGCCCTTCTCGCTAGCTCGAATGAGCTTGAAGCCAATAGTCCCCAATCCGCAGATCCTCAAGCTGTTTACCCAGGGTTCTTGGATGAGAACCACATTCATGTCGCATTTAGAAAGCCGAGGATACTTTAGATTTGTGCAGATTTATCTGAAGCACCACCAACAGGAGCGCTCAGACTTCCCTGACGTACCCATATCGTCGAGGTCTGCCCCATCCCGGTGGTTGTCTCTCAACGACTAGTTGGCGTAACGGGAGCCCTGCTTACTGAAGCATCAGAGATAATGCGCTCAGGATTGGTTGCTCCCCGTCCAGCAAGCTGTCTTCCATCTCCGAGCAGTTCACGTCACTTTGCGAAAGTGCTGTGGCAGATAACATGCTTTTCGCGTCGGACTTCTCCGTTTCCTCTTGCAGTTCTTCGATATCCGAGTCCCACGTTGCAGCGGAGATGGCAACGCGCTCTGCATAGCCACGGTTTACGTGGATAACGATCTGTCCTACACTCTAAGGCACTAGTCCATTGTAACTTTTAAGGGGCTCGAGTGCCTCCTTATTCATGGTGAAGCCCACTTGTCTATCAGGACCAGAGTGACACTTCAGTCCGGCGTCGGAAGGGGCGGATTCATTATCCGCAGCATCGTGAGAATTCTCTCAGACTCTGCAGGAATGCAGGAATCCATGCCCTTGCCCTTGGCCAAGCCGGAATGCCATTCCAGTCGACCACCTCGATTTTTGCACCTTTGTAGACACCCAGTCTTGCAGCTGCTGCCTTGTACAGTGCATGCCGCTGTACCACCCGGAGTCTTCAAATAAACGTCAATAAGAGCGTTAGCGGTCAAGAATGCCTATAAGGATCCTGTCCTTAGTTACTTTGGCAACGCCTGGTTTGCCCACTCCGGGGTGAGGTTTTAACTCCACGTCCGATCTCTTGAGTTTGAAAGGGTTGCCGTTTACCCTCTTTGGCACATAAGTGGTTTGGAAATCCGGTATCAGAGATTGCACCAATTCCACCGACTTCCTGGAGCTCGGCGACAGCGTTTCCTGCGAGACTCCCTCATATTTCTTCAGGGTCCTTGCGGCCAATCGTTTTTCCAAGTACGCAGAGCGGAGGGAAGATGTCTCCTGGGAGTCCGGCCCCGTAGTTGCCATCGCGGTCGCTCCCTCTGCTGAAAGCTCAGGTGCAGCTTTTTTCTCCTTTGGATCTCCGAGGCGTTCGTGAGACCGTAGCCGTAGACGTTAAGAGATTGGTTTTCATACCGCCGATTCATGAAAGTTATTAAAAAAGGATCCAATTATAAATATTGCCGTTTTATAAGCTTATTTCGCACGTTTACTGCTACCCACAAAAAGGGCATGTTTTTTAGAGTTAAATTTAAAATTAATTTAATTTTCCTAATAATTTTAAAAAATAAATGTTTAAAAGACAGATTTCCGGAAAAAAATCCTGAAATTCTGCGAACGGCGTTCCTTCCTTTTCTACTACAATTTTCCTATAGGGGGATTTTTTACCCTTTTTGGCATCCTTCGTAAATGCATTGCCTTGGCAAATGTCAAAATCTGCTTAAAGCTTTCGGCAGAATCAGTCCGTCAATACGTCACGTACGTGACGTACGTCGTGACAAAATGTACGTGCCGTACAGGGATGGCACATAGCGATTGACGTACGTCATGTTGAAGTACACAGATATGTCAACAAAGTAATTGGCGCAAAACGAAAATTATTAAAAAAAAACATAACAAAAGCAAAATTTCGGTTAAAAACATGGAAAATATTCAAGTAATACTTGTTATAGTCACAATTTTCACAATCCCGTTGTCAAATTGGCGGTAAAATTGATTTTGACATTTGTCACGCAGCTGACGTTCCGTCAAAGTAGAAAATTGGCGAAGGATACCGGATCCGTTGACTGATACTTTGTCAATGTAGCGTTTTACATGCAAAATACACACATCCTACTCGGCTGTCAGTTTCTTCCTTTTCCGGCACGTACGTGACGGACTGATTCTGCCGAAAGCTTAACCTTATATACAGCCTCATTCTCTTTGGCGAACATGAGTGTCAAGTTAGCTAAGCACCCTAATGCAATCGAGTCGGGACCAGGTGGATAATTTGCCGTTATTTTGCCGTGATTTTGCCGGGAAAGAATTAATTTTGCCGTGTAATTTTTTCCCGGAATTTTGGGGTGCTTTGCTAACTTGATATCAACTTAGCTAAGCACCCTAATGAAAACGGTGTTAGAGACAAGATATCGAAACCGGACTTGTTTCATATTTTGCCGTGATTTTGCCGGGAAAGAATTAATTTTGTCGGGCAATTATTTTTGGACTTTTTCATATACGAAGTTTCGCGTCAACTTAGCTAAGCACCCTAATGAAAACGGTGTTAGAGACAAGATATCGAAACCGGACTTGTTTCATATTTTGCCGTTATTTTGCCGTGATTTTGCCGGGAAAGAACTAATTTTGTCGGGCAATTATTTTTGGACTTTTTCATATACGAAGTTTCGCGTCAACTTAGCTAAGCACCCTAATGAAAACGGTGTTCGAGACAAGATATCGAAACCGGACTTGTTTCATATTTTGCCGTTATTTTGCCGTGATTTTGCCGGGAAAGAATTAATTTTGCCGGGTAATTTTTCCCCGGAATTTTGGGGTGCTTTGCTAACTTGATATCAACTTAGCTAAGCACCCTAATGAAAACGGTGTTAGAGACAAGATATCGAAACCGGACTTGTTTCATATTTTGCCGTTATTTTGCCGGGAAAGAATTAATTTTGTCGGGCAATTATTTTTGGACTTTTTCATATACGAAGTTTCGCGTCAACTTAGCTAAGCACCCTAATGAAAACGGTGTTAGAGACAAGATATCGAAACCGGACTTGTTTCATATTTTGCCGTTATTTTGCCGTGATTTTGCCGGGAAAGAACTAATTTTGTCGGGCAATTATTTTTGGACTTTTCCATATACGAAGTTTCGCGTCAACTTAGCTAAGCACCCTAATGAAAACGGTGTTCGAGACCAGATATCGAAACCGGACTTGTTTCATATTTTGCCGTTATTTTGCCGTGATTTTGCCGGGAAAGAATTAATTTTGTCGGGCAATTATTTTTGGACTTTTTCATATACGAAGTTTCGCGTCAACTTAGCTAAGCACCCTAATGAAAACGGTGTTCGAGACAAGATATCGAAACCGGACTTGTTTCATATTTTGCCGTTATTTTGCCGTGATTTTGCCGGGAAAGAATTAATTTTGCCGGGTAATTTTTCCCCGGAATTTTGGGGTGCTTTGCTAACTTGATATCAACTTAGCTAAGCACCCTAATGAAAACGGTGTTAGAGACAAGATATCGAAACCGGACTTGTTTCATATTTTGCCGTTATTTTGCCGGGAAAGAATTAATTTTGCCGGGCAATTATTTTTGGACTTTTTCATATACGAAGTTTCGTGTCAACTTAGCTAAGCACCCTAATGGAAACGGTGTTAGAGACAAGATAACGAAACCGGACTTGTTTCATATTTTGCCGTTATTTTGCCGTGCACCCTAATGAAAACGGTGTTAGAGACAAGATATCGAAACCGGACTTGTTTCATATTTTGCCGTGATTTTGCCGGGAAAGAATTAATTTTGCCGGGCAATTATTTTTGGACTTTTTCATATACGAAGTTTCGTGTCAACTTAGCTAAGCACCCTAATGAAAACGGTGTTAGAGACAAGATATCGAAACCGGACTTGTTTCATATTTTGCCGTTATTTTGCCGTGATTTTGCCGGGAAAGAACTAATTTTGTCGGGCAATTATTTTTGGACTTTTTCATATACGAAGTTTCGCGTCAACTTAGCTAAGCACCCTAATGGAAACGGTGTTAGAGACAAGATAACGAAACCGGACTTGTTTCATATTTTGCCGTGATTTTGCCGGGAAAGAATTAATTTTGCCGGGTAATTTTTTCCCGGAATTTTGGGGTGCTTTGCTAACTTGATATCAACTTAGCTAAGCACCCTAATGAAAACGGTGTTAGAGACAAGATATCGAAACCGGACTTGTTTCATATTTTGCCGTGATTTTGCCGGGCAATTATTTTTGGACTTTTTCATATACGAAGTTTCGTGTCAACTTAGCTAAGCACCCTAATGAAAACGCTGTTAGAGACAAGATATCGAAACCGGACTTGTTTCATATTTTGCCGTTATTTTGCCGTGATTTTGCCGGGAAAGAACTAATTTTGTCGGGCAATTATTTTTGGACTTTTTCATATACGAAGTTTCGCGTCAACTTAGCTAAGCACCCTAATGAAAACGGTGTTAGAGACAAGATATCGAAACCGGACTTGCTTCATATTTTGCCGTTATTTTGCCGTGATTTTGCCGGGAAAGAATTAATTTTGTCGGGCAATTATTTTTGGACTTTTTCATATACGAAGTTTCGCGTCAACTTAGCTAAGCACCCTAATGAAAACGGTGTTAGAGACAAGATATCGAAACCGGACTTGTTTCATATTTTGCCGTGATTTTGCCGGGAAAGAATTAATTTTGTCGGGCAATTATTTTTGGACTTTTTCATATACGAAGTTTCGCGTCAACTCAGCTAAGCACCCTAATGAAAACGGTGTTAGAGACAAGATATCGAAACCGGACTTGTTTCATATTTTGCCGTGATTTTGCCGGGAAAGAATTAATTTTGTCGGGCAATTATTTTTGGACTTTTTCATATACGAAGTTTCGCGTCAACTTAGCTAAGCACCCTAATGAAAACGGTGTTAGAGACAAGATATCGAAACCGGATTTGTTTCATATTTTGCCGTTATTTTGCCGTGATTTTACCGGGAAAGAATTAATTTTGTTGGGCAATTATTTTTGGACTTTTTCATATACGAAGTTTCGCGTCAACTTAGCTAAGCACCCTAATGAAAACGGTGTTAGAGACAAGATATCGAAACCGGACTTGTTTCATATTTTGCCGTTATTTTGCCGTGATTTTGCCGGGAAAGAATTAATTTTGTCGGGCAATTATTTTTGGACTTTTTCATATACGAAGTTTCGCGTCAACTTAGCTAAGCACCCTAATGAAAACGGTGTTCGAGACAAGATATCGAAACCGGACTTGTTTCATATTTTGCCGTTATTTTGCCGTGATTTTGCCGGGAAAGAATTAATTTTGCCGGGTAATTTTTTCCCGGAATTTTGGGGTGCTTTGCTAACTTGATATCAACTTAGCTAAGCACCCTAATGAAAACGGTGTTAGAGACAAGATATCGAAACCGGACTTGTTTCATATTTTGCCGTTATTTTGCCGGTTTCGATATTTTGTCTCTAACACCGTTTTCATTAGGGTGCTTAGCTAAGTTGACGCGAAACTTCGTATATGAAAAAGTCCAAAAATAATTGCCCGACAAAATTAGTTCTTTCCCGGAAAAATCACGGCAAAATATGAAACAAGTCCGGTTTCGATATCTTGTCTCTAACACCGTTTTCATTAGGGTGCTTAGCTAAGTTGATATCAAGTTAGCAAAGCACCCCAAAATTCCGGGAAAAAATTACCCGGCAAAATTAATTCTTTCCCGGCAAAATCACGGCAAAATATGAAACAAGTCCGGTTTCGATATCTTGTCTCTAACACCGTTTTCATTAGGGTGCTTAG